>JAHHFK020004669.1:600000-801131 GCA_024533555.2 Aedes koreicus
TGAAAGTTTGGTCACGATACCATCAGCGTCAACGCTAAGCACAATTCAATCAAATGAAGACTTCACGATGCCTGTAGACGTCGAAATATTCAACCGAGGAATAGCAGCTATTCGTGTTTCGCCTATAGATTTAGGTAAGGTTGAAAATGTTCACTATCCTCAAAACAAGTGCGCTGAAATCGTCGAAGGTGTACGAAGAAATCTTTTTAAATTAGACGCTAAAACAGAAAAAGCAAACGAGTTTGATGAAGTCATAGAAAATATGAAAATTAAATTTTTAAATTCAGCCACAAGGCAAGAAAAACTATCAATTTTATCATTGTTACCAAAATCATGGTCAGTACAAAAAAATGTAGACGAATTTAAAACCAGTAGAAATATGGCATCATATGCAAGAAAGGAAAGAGATAATGTATTTGATTAATCACAAGGTTTTTAGGAACCATTTAGGAATTTTTAGCTATTTGTGACTTTGCTGAAAATTACAGCTTCATTTTGCAGGATGAAGTTCAATCACACCATTGGAACGTGCAACAGGCCACAATCCATCCTTTCGTAATATATTATACTGAAAATATGCAAATTAAACATTTTAGCTTCATTATAATTTCTGAAGAACTAAGACATGATTCAGTCGCTGTTAATTTGTTTATTGATAAAATGATAAACTTTTTACAAATTGATCAAAATAAAAACATAAAAAAAATTATTTTATGTCAGATGGTGCTGCTTCACAGTATAAAAACCGAAAAAACTTTTCTAGCCTTTGTAAATTTAAGTCAAAGTATGGTATTGACACTGAATGGCATTTCTTCGCAACATCGCACGGAAAAGGTCCATGCGATGCTATTGGAGGTACGATAAAACGCATGGCTACCAGAGCAAGTTTAGCCAAAGAACGCGAACACCCGATAAAGACTGCAAGAGAGTTGTTTAATTGGGCAAACAAACGAAAAGAAGAAGAACTTACAAAGTTGTCATTTTGTTATTCTACTACAGAAGAATACGAAAATATGTCTTTGCAGCTAAATAATCAATATAATAATGCAAAAACAATTCAAGGAACTCAAAAATTCCACTCATTTATTCCTCTATCAGAAAATACAATAAAGGCAAAGCTTTATTCAAACTGTCCTGACAATGATGCCAAAATATTCGATATTGTTAAGAAAGTTGTGTAAACAATAATTTTATAAAAATACAGGAATAAAAATAAACTGATGATATCCAACATATAATGTTATTTTTTATTGCGCACAATCACCATCCCTGAAAAATAAGCTTAATTCGCTCTTTTGAATCTTGCTAATTGAGGAGCTTGCATTTGCAGTTCTCAAAAAGGTGTATCTCGAAATCGAGTTGTCTCATCGGTTTGATGTCTGTGGCGATGTTCGGCAATAGAGAGAAAATATGCACAGTATAAACACATCCAGTTTAAATGGATTAAACTGTTAGGCGATATGCAAGAGTTGAATGCACATTTTCAACACAATACATCAAAAATAACTGGAAGAAATCATTGTTCCTGATAGTGGGATTTTGTAACTTGTTTTTCAAAATACTTTTAAGGCAGAGAATTTCACTCGAATCTTTAAGCTGTCAGTGTCATTTTAACTCAAAATTTTTCAATCTACTTTTGAAACTGGAAAAACACGGAGTATATTCGAAAAGGGCCAAAACTTATTAAGTTATCAAAAAAATCAATATTAAATCAGTAATATCTTCTAAACGGTGCATCAAGAAAAATGTTACTCAAATACTTTTTGCTTGCAAATTTGATGTTCTTTCATAAAATTAGAGTGACAAACTTTTTTGACTTTTCTTAATAGCTTTTTTGAAAATTGTAATTTTTTAAAAAAATTTTTTTTCCCTTAACCTATTTTTCTTCAGAACAATCTACTGTACACTAGAAAGCATTTTTAGTCAGCTATAACATAAGAATAATTAAAAAATTATTGACATGTAACTTTTAAGGGCAAATCTATATTTTAGTTCAAAACACAAAAACCAAACTTTTTTTTACCGTGCATATTATTTCCATATAGCACCAACAATTGTCTAAAACTTCGCCGAAGACACCAAACCAATCGGACAAACCGTTTCCGAGATACAATTTTTTGAAGATATCATGTGCATTTTTCATAGGCCCTTCTCATATGTAAGGCTAGATTCAAAATGGCGAACCAAGTATGCAAAACGGCGTTTTTTTTCCCCAAAAACGTGTATGCAAGGTTTCATGCAAATCAAAATATATGAAAATTACTCGTTGCTGAAATGATATGGAACCGCTCAGTAGTGACTGAGCCAAGAAAAAAATCGTATTTGTTCGGGACCTACCGGTCTTAGAGCTAGTCTATGATAGTACTTTCCTGTAAATAAGGATATTATTGATTTGCGCTAACTCTACTTAGCAAAGTCATAGCAAAAGGTATTGGGGCCTTTCCTACTATTGCGCTTGAATTTGAATACAGTTATTTATTATGTCAGGATGACTATTGTTATAAAAAGATATGTAAAACAAGTAATCTGTTTAATAAATTCCACTATTTCTATTAAAAATACATTCACCAAAGTCCCATTTTTTGGGTTTAATGTACTAAAGCCGATTCAAAATGAACAGGATTTTTATGAATATGTAATAAAAATGCATAAACTTCTACGATACTCAAAGAACTGAAATATCATCTCATCTCTGTTTGATTCCTTATGTTAATGGTTCTGTTATGTATTTATGAGCAGTTATGGTACTTGTGATTGTTGTCTTTTTTTTGTTTTTTGATCACTCATTTTTTTTAGGGGGGAAGGCAGCCGGCGGAAGTTTAATTTTTTTTTTCGGTCTTTCTAAAAAAAAAATTATTGTTATTTTTAATTTTTGTGTAATAAAAAAATAAAAATAATAAATCTTTACGTATTTTTTTTTTTTATTTAATTTTTTTTTTTTTTTTTTTATTTTTATGTAATATATTTTTTTTTTTATTAAATTTAATTTATTAAAAAAAAAATTATTTATTTTTATTTAATTTTTTTTTTTAATTAATTATTAGGTAGGTGGTTGTTTTAAAAAAAATATAATTTTGTTGGCCGGCCGGCCTGTTTTCTTTACACTGAAACCGGCCAGTACCCATTAATGGGTAAAATATCACCCATTTCGAACTTAAGTGGGTTAACTCCTTTAATGGGTAAAACGATTTTACTCATTAATGGGTAAAGAGCCTGTACGTCAGGCTATCGGGTATTTTTTACCCATTTTTCAAAATGTTTTTTATTTGGGAAATGGGTATGAAATACCCATTTTTCGAAATGTTTGTTATTTGCGAAATGGGTATGAAATACCCATTTTTCGTGATTTGTTTTTAATTGCGATATTGAATAATGAGTATTAGAATAAACATAATAGATCTCAATAACTGAATGTGTATTTGTATTTTGACAACCCTTTAGCCTCAGACCTTTTACCTATCAGGTATGTTAAGTTTCGTTCGGGAGTTTTCACACCGGCAAATATTCCGGCGACGTTCAAGTGGTCCATTGAGGCGGTCATCACATCGTTATCCTCCAGAGAGGATATCCGTGGAATATATCTGAAAGGATTTAAATGATTTTGACGTCACCTTGATGAAAGCTTGGATTTTACGCCCCGGAAGAGACACATACTCGGAAGTACGATTCTACTGATGAAATTGAAGCATTTTATATTATAATATTAAATTATTAACGTACCTCTTAGTTTTTGGAAGTTTTCGCTATCCAGTTTAACCTTCAGTTCTTCCATATTCTTCGCGTTTTCGTAGAATGGATTCTGCGAAGTTTTTCTATTTTTCGAACCACGCACTTTCAAATAAACAAAGCGAGCCAAGAAAATGCTAAAATATTTTTTACCCATTAATGGGTAGAAAAATACCCATCTTTTGATCTCTCATTAAAAATAAAAAATGGGTCTTTAGTATGCATTATTTTGATTTTTAAAGTACCCATTTTTTGACAGTGTCATATACTATCGAAAAATGGGTACATATTTACCCATTAATGGGTACTGGCCAGTTACAGTGTATGCGGTAGGAATCAAAAACCCATTGATGGGTAAAATTTTACCCATTTAACAAAAAAGATACCCATTATGGGGTTTATGGGGCAAATGGTAGGAAGGGGGTTTTTTTTACTCTTTTTTAAAAAAAATATTTTTGGAGGGGGGGGGTTTGGAAAGGTTCCTTTTTTTTGAAGGGGAAAAATTTTTTTTTTTATTGGTTTTTTTTTTTTTTTTTGGGGGGGGGGGAAAAAACAAAAAATGTAATTAATTTTTTACGGAGAAAAATGAGTCTAGTTTGAAGCAAACAAATTTTTGGTTGTAATTCAAACTACAATTCTGGTTGTACAAAAGTCAACATATGTTCGTTTCTAATCCTCGACATCAGTTGAATCGAACGAGTTTTCCACGTTATTTACACTCGAAAAAAACGCATTGATTCAAACTGAAATTTAATTGATTCAAACTAACACTGTAGTTTTGTTTCAACCATTAACAGATTTCTTTTCATCAAAAGTTAGGTTGACATAAACAGCTCGTACAAATTGTGATGATTGGTTGAATCAACCTAAATGCTCAGATAAAATTAAACTGATTTTCTGATTAGGCAAATATCAACATAAAAGCAAGTTTAAAACAAACTAAATGATAAGTTCAGTTGACCTGTCAGCCAGATATCACAAGAGCTTTTGTTGGTCATTTGTTGCAACTCCCAGACAAGCGAAAGTTATTTGAAATTTAAAAGTTTAAAATCTTGCAGCCGCATCGGAACTTGCCGAACTCCTGCGCAGCGATGACGTCTTGAGGGAGTCTTTTTTGAAGGAAGCCAAAACTCTGCCTCCACGATGGTTTGTTCACTTTATTATTAGGAAAAATCTTTTTCGCTACCATCAATATCAGTACAAATGAAAAAAGCTGAAACATGTTTGGACTCCCATTTTTTATTACATATTTATTAAAACCCTGTTCTGTTGGCATGAGTTGTTGTGCTGAAAGGATTTCAAATGTGATGTGCAGTTTTGCAGTCATCAATGGTGAAATGAATAAGAAAATAAATGAATAAATAAATTCAAGGCATTCTATTTGATATCTATTTGATTTTAACAATATTGTTGCTTGTTTCAACAAATATCGTTGGTTTCATCAAACATTTTGTTGTTTATTCCAAACAACTAGTTGGTTTGATTTAAACTGAAAATTGATTAAAATAAACTGCTAGTTAGGTTTGAATTTGACTAAGATTTAACAGCTGTCAAAATGGAACAACCAATGTTATGGTAGTTTCAACCAAACTTTTGTTGAATTCAGGTATGAAACCAAACCAAAAACAACATTTATTTCAAGTTTATTTCAAGCATTGTACTTTGTCAAAGCAAACCGAGAATTTGTTTAGGCAAATTTCAATATGAAATTTTGGTTGAAACAACCTAAAATATGATCGTATTTACTAAAGTTTTTTCTCCGTGTGTATGCTGCTGGCAAAATAATTATCAAATATGTATCATCCCATTTGGAAGCGGTACCCAAGTAACCACGAGGCTATAATACCCAAGTAACCATGATGCTATATTAGCTTGCATGTATAGGGCATATGCATTACGTCTAGTGCCACGGGGGAGGGGGAAAAAAGGAAAAAAGCCCCCCCAAAAAATAGAAAAAATTCTATATTTTTTGTTATGCCATAATATTTTGCAAAAGTAGCATTATTTTTTTATTATTGTATTGTTGCTGTGGTACTGCATCATTATTCTTAAAGCTCTATCTAACGCTTCATTACTTGACAACTGTTGAATTGATGCGATCCCGCATTAATGATGTTGATTTTGTGTTGAACAAGAGCAATAATATAATACTTGTGGTTACTTGGGTAGCTTGCATATATAGGGCATATGCATTACGTCTAGTGTATCATTGAAGTTGGATTAAAGTTAAAAAGGGCCCCACTAAGATCGAACTAATGCTATATCTTTTGTAATGCCATAAGACATTGCGTAAGTAGCATTATTGCATTACTAATGTATCATTGCATTGGTAATGCATCATTATATTCTTAAAGCTTATCTAACGCTTCATTACTTGACAACTGTTGAATTGATGCGATCCCGCATTAGTGATGTTGATTTTGTGTTGAATAAGAGCAATAATATAATACTTGTGGTTACTTGGGTAGCTTGCATATATAGGGCATATGCATTACGTCTAGTGTATCATTGAAGTTGGATTAAAGTTAAAAAGGGCCCCACTAAGATCGAACTAATGCTATATCTTTTGTAATGCCATAAGACATTTTTTAAGTAGTATTTTTAGTATAATAATTTTATAATTGTATTGGTAATGCATTTTTTTATTTTAAAAATAATATAACGCTTCATTATTAGTGATATGTTGAAATTTGTGGGGACCGGGTTTGTGTTTTTTGGTTTTTGTTTTAAATAGAAAAAAAATATTATGTTTTTGGTGGTTTTTTTTTATTTATTATTATTTTTATTTTTTTTTTGTTTTTTTTTTTTTTTTTTTTTTGTTTTTTTTTTTTTTTTATTAAAAAAAATTAATAAATAATAAAAAATAAAAAAAAAAAAAAAAAAAAAAAAACATTAAAAAATATTATTTATTAATTATTATATTTTAATCATATTTGAGTTAAAACAATCACATTTATTTTTAAACTCAAATGATAAATTTATTGTTTAAACAAAATATTGATTCACCCTAAGAAATCACTCTGTTTCGAATCCACTAAATGTTTTCTGGCTATTCAATACAAAGTTTCTATTTGTTTCAATTCATAAAAAAGTTCCAAATCAATTCAAAATTTCATTCAAATCAATAAAATTATTTAAAGTAATCATTGCTGAATAATATTAATTTTAATCATATTTGAGTTAAAACAATCACATATATTTTAAAACTCAAATGATTAATTTATTGTTTGAACAAAATATTTTTTCATCCTCAGGAATCACTCTTTTTTAAATCACGAAAATATTTTGTTGCAATTCAATACAAGGTTTGTTTTTTTTTAAATTAATTAAAAAAAATTTAAATTTTTATTAAAACCAACCCCTTAAATTATTTTAAGGTATTATATTCTTTACAATAATAATTAAAATTATATTTATATTAATAACAAAAAAATTATTATAAAAAATAATTATTTTATTGTTTTATCAAAAAATTTTTATGAGCCCCATCTAATGCTGTCGCGGAGCATCATTTTATTTTTAATTGGATGTGTTGAATGGAATACCTGTAATTAGAATAATATTTGAGTTAAACAATCATTAGTAATTTCCATTTAATTCAAAATATTTTTATTGCTTATCTTGACAAATCACGACGTATTTCGTTGCAATCAATACAATGTTGCAGTTTATTTCTTCAGTAAAAGTCGAGTATTAGTACACGACCACTGAAGAATTCATCATTGCTAAGTTATGAAATTCTTCGCACATTAATTTGTATCTATTCAAAGATTTATGACACAATTGTTCAATTTATAGTTTTAACAAAATTGTTTATATGAATGCAAATCTATACTAATCATTCTTCTTATTTTCTAGTTACATATTATTATTGTTTCTCAGTGCTGCCGACATTGCAAGTTGCTGCCTCTGCCTCTGGCTTCGATATTTTTTCTAATGTAAGTTTAAACATAATCTATTATAATTTGTCAATCCCTTGCGCTGAACGGCTTGACGTGCCGCAAGGGCTCAGTAGGGATTCTTAAGAATAGTTCCCTATGCCCAATTCGGCTACTATTTGAATCAGTGAGTTACACCACAATCTTAGATTTGGGTAGTGTTTATTTTTATTCGAATATTTCAAATAAACATTATATACATAATTTCACTGTTGATGAGGATGTTAAAAATATGTCTAAATTTCATCTTAAATGCAACCTTTCAACATATTCACAAACATCTAGCATACACGCTATTTCCAAACAACCCAAAATTAAGTACGTTTGACTCAAATCAGTCAAAAGTATGGCTACACAAAAGTGAGTTCGTAATGGTAAGATGACAAACAGTCACCGATGTTTACAAGAAGTAAAGTTTAAGTTGATCGAACAAGCATAGTACAAAAATTCGTTCGCTGTCCTGGTACCACGTTTATTTATTTATTTATTTATTTAATATTATACATCAACAGGCTTCTATGCCCCAATGATGTGTTTTTGATCTCATAAAAAACATAAACATACAAATAACACACTAAAAGCTTATCTAAACACATTAAAAAATCTTGTCCGAAGTGTATCACGTGAAATGTTGAAATCAAATTCCGTTGCCACCCGATTAAGAATCCTTTGTAGGCCAGTAATGGCGCTGTTTTGTCCGTAATTAGTGCGGTGATGAACCGAATATATGCAGAAAAACATTTTTCAAGACTAGACATGTTTGGTATTTCATCCTCACGATTTCTTTGCAACAAAGTTCTTATATTCTTGTCAAAGAAGATGTTTTTGGTGTTACTTGGGTTGGTCAAGACCCGAAGCTAAGAGTCAGTTCCATTGTAAAAATATCACATCAAGTAGTTTTTGCTCCTGCTGCAGAGGATCGTGTGCCTGAAGGTAACATTGAGAATTTTACTATTCACATTAGGTTCGTAGTTGAAGCGCGCTTTGGGATCATCCATGCCTTAGATCCACCCTAATGACATGGAAGGACATTACGGGAAATAGAGGCACATTTTTTTTATCTTTTTTTGTTGTTATGATATGATAGTATATTATTGCATATAAATTGATTTCAGGTTATCGAAATTAGGGATGTACTGTCTTTTGCATGATGTATTTCAGGTCTTCCAGGTCATCAGGTATTGTAAAATAATATAAATATAAAAATCATTTTTCTCATGGCTGTCATACATTATTTAAATTTTCCGGTTCATAATAGATGGGCAAGTTTGTCAACAATTGCAACAAAACAGCAGCCGGCACACATATAATTTTCAGCATTCCATATTATAATATCCTTTCACTGAATATATTATCTTATATGACATTGTTTATTCATTACCATTACCATTCATCTTTAACATTATCAATACCATTTTAATCATAACTTGTGTTTTCGTGATTTATATATTAATATAAACGTAATTTTATAACTTTTATTTAATAGGTTACTTACTTATAAAATTATACAGTAATCGGTAATTTTTTACCGAACTTAGCATCGAAAGCTCTCAATTAATAACTGTAGAAGTGCATTTAGAACACTAAGTTGAGAGCAAGCCATAAGCTAATTGTGAAAGCAATAAACTTGAAATGCTAAAGAAGAAGAAGAATGTACACACTTAGAAGATTTTACAGTATTCGGTAATTTTTTACCGAACTTTCAACAGCTGAACGTTCGATAATCCGATTTACCGGATTTCGGTAAAATTTTACAAGTTCCGGTAATTTTTTTACCAGAATACTGTAAAATTTCACCGAAATCTGGTAAATCGGATTACCGAACGTTCAGCTGTTAAAACACCGTATACTGTAAAGTTTTCTAAGTGTGTAGTTTTTTAAAATTTCAATAGATTTAACAAACTTTTGCAGCATACCTCAAATCAAGATTTTGGTGAATTGGTGCTATCGCTGAAAACGAACGAAAACGTGCTTAAGCGCGGAACCACAGAACTCTACACTTTAACACTTAAAAACATTTCTTGCATTTCAGGAACAAACGAATGAAGATCACATATAATAGATAAGAATGCTTGTAGTATTTTTCATTTACATATTATAAATATGTGCACTATTATATAAATAAATTGAAATGGGAAGAACCATCAGGGCACCCGATTGAAGCACTCTGGATAGGGAGAGTGGGAATGCCAATTCCCCATTGCTAACAGTTTGTGAATAGAGGGCGGGCTCTTCTTCCCGCCCATTGGGGCATCCTCATGTTCGATAGCTCAATCTTATGACCAATTGTTCAATCTTGTTGTTGGAAGAAGATTCTTTATATCCCTGTGGAAACTTATAAGTGATGTAGCCGATCGATCCACCCAACCAATTTTTGGCCCTTCATACAATGGCATGATTAGGATAATCAGTGGTTATTAAAGCTTGATCAAGTCTAACAGAGAGGAGAGCCTATTGCTGTCGGACTTAGTTTCCGTGCTACAATGGGTACATATCATACATCTCTCAATCTATTATAATTTGTCAATGTGTGAATAAATATAAATATAAATATGTATAGATATAAATAAAGATAAACAAATATAAATAGATATAAATAATCAAACAAATAATTTTATTTCAATTCAATGGTTTTGTTGTATTAGTTCATCAATGTTCACTATTTCAACATATGCGCTTAGTTGCTTAAAGAAAACAGTTAGTTTAGAACAATAAAACACGACGTTCAATTCTATAAAGCATGAAGTTTTATTTCAATTCAAAGGTTTTTTGGAATTACTTCATCATTGTTTATTATTTCAACAAATGCGTTTAGTTGGTTCAATAAAACATTTTATTTTGTACAATAAAACACGATGTTTAATTCTATAAAGCAGGAAGTTTTATTTCAACTTAATGGCACTCGACACTGAAGAAGTCTGTAAGTCGCAGACAAAATAGGCCTATCTGTCAAAATAATAAATTTTTTTTTTGGTTTGTTTTGAATAAAACTTTGAATTGATTTGGAGCTTTTTTATTAATTGAAACAAATAGAAACTTTGTAGTGAATAGCAACAAAATATTTTGTTGATTCAAAACAGAGTGATTTTTTAGGGTGAGAAAATATTTTGTTTAAACAATGAATTAATCATTTGAATTTAAAAATAAATGTGATTGTTATAACTCAAATATTATATAAATTAATATCACACAGCAGTGATAACTTAAGATAATTTATTGGTTTGAATTAAATGAAATTTTGAATTAATTTTGAACTTTTTTATGAATTGAAACAAATAGAAACTATGTATTGAATAGCAACAAAAAATTTAGTGGATTCAGAACAGAGTGATTACTTAGGGTGAAAACATATTTTTTTTAAACAATGAATTAATCAATTGAATTTAAAAATAAATGTGATTGTTATAACTCAAGTATAATTTAAGTTTATATCACACAGCAGTGATTACTTTAAATAATTTTATTGGTTTGATAAGAATGAGATTTTGAATTGATTCAGAACTTTTTTATGAATTGAAACAAATAGAAACCTAGTATTGAATAGCAACGAAATATTTTGATAATTCAAAGCAGAGTAATTTCTTCGCGTGAATATATTTTTTATAATATCACACAACAGTTATTACTTTAAATAATATTATTGGTTTGATTTGAATGAAATTTTGAATTGATTCGGAACATTTTTATGAATTGAGACAAATAGAAACCTTGTATTGAATAGCAACGAAATATTTTGTTAATTCAAAGCAGAGTAATATCTTTGCGTGAATATATTTTTTTTTATTTTCTTGCCTATCCTGACCTATATTCATCGGTAAACAAATTTTCAATTCATGTTAGCGAAATTTTCAACATGCTCATGGAAACTGTCATTACTATGAGAAAAGCAATGTAATGTAATTGGTTGCGAATGGGAGTTAAGAATTTCACCACCACATTTTGAAATTGTGTCATTTTCTCCACCATGATTTTTTTTGAGGGTGACACCAACAACAAAAACAACAACAACAACAACAACAACAACAACAACAACAACAACAACAACAACAACAACAACAACAACAACAACAACAACAACAACAACAACAACAACAACAACAACAACAACAACAACAACAACAACAACAACAACAACAACAACAACAACAACAACAACAACAACAACAATCTTGCTTTTACACACAAAATAAATCTTGTTTTATTAAAAGTTTTGCCCTTTACATCTGAAAAGTATTTACTTTTCATTAAATTGAAAGTACAATTATCTACCACGAAAGTTCTTCGTTTGATTTGAAAGTGTTATGTTTCGGTTCAGTGTGTAAATTTAAAAGTGAATTCTTTTACCATGAAAATTGTAGAACTGTCAAATCCACCAACACAAAGGAAATCGTCGTATGTATTTTTTCTCTATACTGTTGTCAAATACAAAAGCTTCACATTCAACATGTTCCTCTTGGCGAATCGCCCCAACGAATCGCTTATCAAGAAAGTTCATAAACATTCGGCGTTATTAAGGTCCGAACGGACCATGCAAACGGAATAGGCCATGTCATTGATAATAATCCCTTTTTTTGCAGCGGTGCCACAAGCGACGACGAGCGGCAGCAGATGCTAGAGCTGGCTCAGGTGCATTCAGAAGATATGGAGAAAATATTTCAACTTGGATCTTTCGGGATGGAAACATTGGTGATTGAACGACGCCAACCTCCGTTTCCGGTCTCTATGAAAGTTATAATAATTCATTTGAAAATTAAAACCTTTTTATGTTCAACCATTTTTTCTTTCAATCAGAACAGCATACATTTATTTTGATTGCACGATACTTTCTAGTTGAAAGTTCATTTTCAAATAAAATTAATTTGCTTTCATTTTCAAATATGCCACGGTGTGGATTTGACAGTTCTACAATTCATCTGAAAACAAAACTTTTTCTGTTAAAAGTATTTTTACAGCATACTTTTATTTAAATTGCACGACACTTTCTGGATGAAAGGTTATTTTGGAATAAAAATAATTGGCTTTTATTTTCAACGATGCCACGGTTTAGATTTGACAGTACTACAATTTGTTTTAACAATTTCAACTTTTAAATGTAGAGCAGCAAAATTTTGAATTGACGGTTTGAAGGATTTGGTTTTGAAAGTAAACCGCTTTCTACGAAAAAGAACCAACGCAACTTTAAAATTTTGGCAATGGTTTTTTTAATTTTAATAATCATTATTCTTTGTGTGTATGTTCTTTGCCATGGGATATGAAGCGTCAGGCTGCAAGGTTTGTTTATTCAAATTTCGGGGAAAAAATGCACGTGCAAATGGGTGTAAACAAAACGTTTAGCTCATACCATTTACATTAATATATAACTCTTAACTACTAGGCAAAAATATAATCAACATCTGTCATTATGTGCGGAATTCACTATTGAGTATTGCTCCCTCGCTCCACTGATAAATCTCATTTGATACCCTGCTACTCCACCCGACTTCCCTACCAACTTAAGAAAATAGACCACCTGAGATATTAGAGTCACCTTGGGGTTTCCTTTGTTCATGCACAGAGAAAGTCAATTTTACCATTATTGGGGGTTATAACCTATAGGATGACTATGGCTATGGCAGTATAGTGATTCTGAACCGACTATGATCATGGTCAATACAACCATTAAAAATATTTGATTAAACATTTACCATAATGTCGTAGTCAAGAATGCCACGAACGTGGTAAATTCGTCCATTTTCCTGGTTATTGTAACCATTACATGCAATAGTCGTCTTGACCATAATTTAAATGTCGGTATAACGATACAATCTTTCTCAGAGTGGCATGTGGAAACATGCCTTGCGTCTTGACAATTCTAGGAACTTTTTTCATTAGGGCGAATCTAACATCGAGAGACTCTCTTTGATTACTTTCTCATTTATTCATATTCCAATCACCTTTACGTTTTTCAATCTACTATTTGTAGAGTACGCTATCCAGCACTGTTGTTTTTCGATCTGTACTAAAGAACCCCTCGAAAGCTTTAAAATGGCGCTGTAATAAAAGAAAGAGAGCAAGACAGGAGAGAATCTCTCATTGTTAGATTCGCCCTATTGAAAAAAGTTCCTGTCAAAACTTTTGCTCATTGCCCAGTGAACAAGCGAACGGAACAGTTCGTTCGGTCAGCTTTCCGTTGCTTTGGAAGCTTTTCACAAGTTGTTTCAAGCCTTCAGCGTTATTTTTTTTTCTGAGTCACGAGTGAAATCGAGTCTTAGTTTTCTGAAGTAGAAAACGTTGAGTGTTAAACAGTGCAACAACGTCATTAATTGCAATTAGCGATATTGCCACGACCTAAAAGCCATATTGCTCCGCATCTATACGGCACGCACACCAGCAGTCCATGGTGTGTAGCGTGCAGTCGATCATCTGCTAACCACCACCGATCAGCAACATCATCATCGTCATCATTATCATCATCGTTCAGCTCAACGTCTAGCCGGCACACGCGGCCACGGATCGTCGTTCGACAGCAGCACATTCGTCGCCCGGCTGCAGCAGATCAGTGATATATATAAGATAGCTTTTGTTCTCTTTCTTCTGAATATATTGTTTTGTATTGTGTGGAGAGTGAGTGAGAGTGAGTGAGAGTGTGTGAGAGCGTGTGAGAGAGTGTGCTTAGGTTTAGTTTGTTGTGTGCCTAAGTTTAGTTTGTTTATCTGTGATTGATTGTAGATAATTGCGTTAGTGGTTGAGCATCATAAGCTCCCACGGGTGCGACATGGATGATTTGTCGGAAGATGATTCATCCATACCGCCAAATGATGGGGTAGCTCTTAAAGTTACCCGATCGCGTGCTTATCCAGATAGTTCAGCTGGTCCTTGGGTTGTCTATTTTCGGCCCAAAACGAAACCTCTCAATATTTACCAGATTTCAAACGATCTGACGAAACGATTCTCGGCCTTGACCGAGATAATTAAGGTGAGACCCAATAAATTAAAAGTTGTTGTGTCCAACCTTAAACAAGCTAACGAAATTGCTGTCTCTCAGTTTTTTACACTGGAATATTTAGTGTACATCCCAGCTCGAGGTATTGAGATTGAAGGGGTGGTCACCGAAGCGAGCTTGACCCCTGAGATCCTGTTGAAGCAGGGGGTTGGTCGCTTTAAGAACCCTTTGCTTCCTTCAGTCAAGATACTGGATGTGCAAAAACTAGGCACAGTATCGATCAGTGAGGGAAAAATGAAATTTACCAACTCAGACTCGTTTCGTGTGACCTTCTCTGGTTCAGCCCTCCCTCAATACGTCGAGTTGGGAAAACTTCGACTACCTGTGCGGTTGTTTGTACCTCGGGTCATGATCTGCCAAAAATGCAAGCAGATGGGACATACGACCTCCCATTGCGGCAATAAGGCACGCTGCTCCAACTGCGGGGAGAAACATGAGGATGGCGCCTGTGCAGACAGCACACCAAAATGCGCTTTCTGTAAGGGAACTCCTCCTCATGCTCTCTCATCGTGCCCGGCGTACAAACAACACGGGGAAAAAATAGAACGCTCGCTAAAACAGCGTTCCAGGCAATCTTTCGCCGAAATGGTGAAAAAGGCCTCCCCATCACCCAATGCCAATACAAATCCCTTTGCTCCTCTGTCAGATGACGAGTCTGACTTTGATTCGGCTGAAGAGGGAACATCGTTCACTTTTCCGGAAGGTGCTTCAAGGAAGCGAAGACGCGTCCGCCCACGGAAAGTTGCTGAAAAGAAGCCCGAGACCAGCATGCCTATTTCAAAAAAAGGTGGGAAAAAGGAAAATCCAATTCCTCCTGGTTTTCGTAGTACTAACTACACCCAGGACTTTCCATCTCTTCCGGGGACATCCAAAACCCCTGATGCCCCAATTTTAAGAACAGAAGCCCCTTCCTCGACTGGGCTGTTCTCATTTGATAACATTGTCGAAGGTATCTTCAAGTACCTCGAAATTTCTGACCCTCTCAAAAGCATTGTTTTGGCAATTTTTCCCACAGTGAAGACTTTTTTGAAGCAATTGACAATTAAGTGGCCCCTCCTTGCAGCTATCATCTCCTTCGATGGATAATTTTCCAAATGAGGTCGGGGATTTGATCACTGTTCTACAGTGGAATTGTCGAAGTTTGATTCCTAAATTGGAATCATTCAAATTTTTAACTCACAATACCGGTTGTGATGCTTTCGCTCTTTGTGAAACATGGCTCTCTTCCGAAATCGATCTTCCGTTTCATGATTTCAATATTATTCGTCTTGATCGTGAGGATTCACGTGGAGGAGGAGTACTTCTGGGGATCAAAAAGTGCTACTCCTTCTAAAGGGTGTCCACGATGAAATTGCCACACACAAAATTGATTCGCAAAATTCGAGTTTTCATCCGATTGCCATCAAATTTTCAGGGATTGAGATATAACTATTAAACTTCATTTTACCATTTTACTCGTATTTTATTTACAGTCCATACGCAAATGCCCGCACCTTGGCCTTAACCCCGGCCATAAGATTCTGCACAACCTGTGAATCAACCGTTTTTTGCATGTAAACCCATACTTTCTTCAGTTCCTCGACTGTCTTCACTACCTCAGGTCGTTTAAGAAGGTGCTGCTTCATAATCGCCCAGTACTTCTCGATGGGGCGGAGCTCCGGAGTGTTGGGAGGGTTGAACATTTTCGGCACGAAATTGACCTTATTGTCCGCATACCACTTCAGCACGTCCTTGGAGTAGTGGCATGAGGCCAAATCCGGCCAGAAGGTTGTTGGGACGTTGTGGGCCTTCAGGAGAGGAAGCAGCCGCTTCTGGAGGCACTCTTTTATGTACACTTGTCCGTTCATCGTGTCCTGGGTCACGAAAGGTGCACTCCGCTTCCCGCACGTGCAGATGGCTTGCCAAACCAGGAATTTCTTCGCAAATTTGGACATCTTCTGAATGCGTACATGCTCCGGAACGCTGAACTTATCCTTGGCCGTGAAAAACAGGTTGCCGGGGATCTGTTTGAAGTCGGCCTTCACATATGTTTCGTCGTCCATGATGCAGCATTCAACTTTCGTCAGCATGTTGAGGTACAACTTCCTGGCACGGGTTTTGGCGGACTTGTTCTGCTTCTCGTCGCGATTAGGGGCCTTTTGTACCTTGAACGTTCGAAGCCCAGCCTTAGTTTTGGCCTTCTGGACAAAACTTCGGCTTAGGTGCAGCTTCTTAGCCACATCCCGAACGGAGGCGTTCGGATTTCGGTTGAAGGCCCCAACTACGCGGTTGTGATTTTTGGTGTTGTACGGAATACTATTTCCTTCACTTCTGGGCTTCCGATCGGTGGTCAACCGTTCCTCGAACCGCTTAATCACTTGCGACACCGTGGAATTCGCGATTCCCAACGTTTTAGCGATGGAACGATGCGAGAAATCCTTGTTCTCGTGATGAATGCGCAAGATTTTATCACGCACGAGCTGTTCTTTCAACTCGATTTCCGCGAGTTTTGATCACAGGACTTTAAAACTTGCAGGATGTAAATAATGCACTATGAACTAAATCCACCCAAATTTTCATTAAATTCTACCCAACGGTTAAAAAGTTAGAGCAATTTCACAGTGTGGCAATTTCATCGTGGACACCCTTTATAGAGTGAATTTTCCTCCTATTCCAGGTATTGAAGTTGTCGCATGTCAGGCTGTTATTAAAAATAAAAGCCTTTGCATTGCTTCCGTTTATATTCCTCCTAGAGCCTCAATAAACCGAAAACAACTTTCAGATATTTGTTCGGTTCTTCCTGCTCCGCGGTTGATCATGGGAGATTTTAACTCTCACGGTACAGGCTGGGGAGAACTGTACGACGACAACCGGTCTTCCTTATTATATGACCTCTGTGACAACTTCAATATGACAGTTCTTAACAATGGAGAAGTAACACGTTTGGCTGGAACATCCTCAGTTGGCAGTAGATTAGACCTCACACTTTGTTCGAATTCATTATCGTTGGATTGCACATGGAAGTGATTCAAGATCCCCACGGTAGTGATCACTTGCCCATAGAAATTTCGGTTGCCACCGGGTTCAATCCGTCGAAATCTGTCAACGTCACGTATGATCTTACCCGTCACATCGATTGGACAAAGTTCAGGACAGCAGTAGATGAAGCCGTAACGACGGTAGAAAGGCTTTCACCGCTAGACGAATATAACTTCCTCTCCAACCTGATCTTAGACAGCGCGCTTCAAGCTCAAACTTGACCAGTTCCAGGGACGTCATTTCGCAGGAAACCTCCTTCTCCATGGTGGGATCAGCAATGCACCGAGGTTTACCGTAAAAAGTCCGACGCGTTTAAAGTTTTCCGTAGACGTGGAACACCTGAGCACTTCGAAGTATACACGGCTCTTGACCGTGAACTTAAGAGCCTCATCAAGGCCAAGAAACGCGGATACTGGCGAAGATTCGTGGACGGGCTATCACGCGAGACGTCGATGAGTACTCTTTGGAACACGGCGCGAAGATTGCGTAACCGAACTACGAACAACGAGAGCGAAGAGTACTCGGATCAATGGATCCTCAAGTTCGCGCGAAAAGTTTGTCCAGATTCTGTGCCGGCACGGATCATTCCTCGCGAAACCGAGAATCCGATAGATGAGATCAGCCAACCTTTTTCAATGGTAGAACTCTCTCTCGCGCTCCTTTCGTGTGGCAATACGGCTCCAGGAGCTGATAGAATCAAGTTCAACTTGCTTAAGAACCTTCCAGACGTCGCGAAGAGGCGCATGTTGAACTTGTTTAATCAGTTTTTGGAGCTCAACATTGTACCGGATGATTGGAGGCGGGTGAGAGTTATCGCCATTCAAAAACCTGGCAAACCCGCGTCCGACCACAACTCCTATCGACCCATCGCGATGTTATCTTGCATTCGAAAGTTGTTGGAGAAAATGATCCTCTTCCGTCTGGACAAATGGGTTGAGACGAACAACCTGCTTTCAGATACTCAATATGGTTTCCGTAGGGGTAAGGGAACGAACGACTGTCTCGCGTTGCTTTCCACAGATATTCAGCTAGCTTTTGCTAAAAAAGAGCAAATGGCTTCTGTTTTCTTGGATATCAAGGGGGCTTTTGATTCAGTATCTGTTGAAGTTCTTTCAGATAAACTCCACGCTTGTGGCTTTTCACCATTAATGAATAATTTTTTGTACAATTTGCTGTCAGAGAAACATATGAGCTTCTCTCATGGAACCTCTACAGCTTCACGATTTAGCTACATGGGTCTCCCCCAGGGATCATGTTTAAGCCCCCTTTTGTATAATTTTTATGTCAAAGACATTGACGGTTGTCTAAGTGACAACTGTACGTTGAGACAACTTGCAGATGACGGCGTAGTGTCTGTCACGGGACCCAATGGGGTCGATCTGCAAGGACCCTTACAGGATACCTTAGACAATTTGTCTACTTGGGCTTTAGAGCTAGGTATAGAATTCTCTACGGAGAAAACTGAGTTGGTAGTTTTTTCTAGGGAGCATAGCCCAGCACAACCGAAGCTTCAAATTTGGGGTAAGCCGATAACTCATTCTATGTCATTTAAATATCTTGGGGTCTGGTTCGATTCAAAGTACACCTGGAGATCCCATATTGAGTATCTGAAGCGAAAGTGCCAGCAGTGGGTCAATTTTCTCTGCACAATTACCGGGACCTGGTGGGGAGCTCATCCACAAGATCTTCTAACGTTGTACCGGACGATTTTGTCGGTTATGGAATACGGTAGTTTTTGTTTTCAGTCAGCGGCTCGGTCGCACTTCATTAAACTGGAACGTATTCAGTATCGGTGTCTTCGTATCGCGTTAGGTTGCATGCACTCGACTCACACCATGAGTCTTGAAGTGCTGGCTGGCATGTTGCCACTCTCGGATCGGTTTTCAGAATTATCTCTCCGGCTCCTCACCAGGTGTGAAGTTATGAACCCCCAGGTGATCGAAAATTTTGAGAAGCTCCTTGAGTTGAATACTCAAACCCGCTTCATGACCTTGTACCATTTGTACATAACACAGGATGTCAGCCCTTCGCCGAACATTTCCAATCGTGTTTGCTTCTCCGATTTCGACAATTCGGTTCATTTTGATTTATCCATGAAGCAAGAGCTTCATGGAATCCCAGAGCATCATCGTCCTATGATTGCTCCGGTAATATTTGCTGCAAAGTTTGGCCAAGTTAATTCCACTAAATCGTTCTTCACTGACGGATCTTTGATAGAGGAGTCAGCAGGCTTTGGTATATATAATGAAATTTATAGCGCCAATCGTAAACTTCAAGCTCCTTGTTCCGTATATGTCGCCAAATTAGCGGCAATACACTTTACGCTAGAAATGGTTGCCTCATTAACACCGGATCAGTACTTCATTTCACGGATAGTCTCAGTTCTATAGAGGGTATTCGCCCATTGAGGCCGGTAAAGCACTCCTCGTATTTTCTCATGAAAATACAGGAGCTTCTAAGTGCTTTATCTTCGCGTTATTTTATCATCACCTTTGTATGGGTCCCATCTCATTGTTCAATTCCGGGCAATGAGAAAGCGGACTCGCTTGCAAAGGTGGGCGCTATGGAAGGCGATATTTGTGATCGACAAATCGCCTTCAACGAATTTTTTCCTATTTTTCGTCAACAGTCACTCGTCAGCTGGCAGTATAAATGGAGTAAAGGAGATTTGGGGCGATGGCAACATTCTATCATCCCAAAGGTGTCGAAGAAATCCTGGTTTAAAGGGATGGATGTGGGTCGAGACTTCATTCGTGTCATGCCTCGCCTCATGTCCAATCATTATTCTTTGAACGCTCATTTATACCGGGTTGGGCTGAGCGACAGCAATCTCTGCGAGTGTGGACAAGGCTATCAGGACGCAGATCACGTTATTTGGTCTTGTGCTGAACATCGTGGAGTCAGATCGGAGCTTTATGATTCCCTTCGGGCTCGCGGTAGACAACCCAATGTGCCAATTCGAGATATTTTGGCTGTACGTGATTTGGAGTACATGAAACTCATTTATGTGTTTTTGACTAACATTAGCCTTAGATTGTAGTTAGTTTAACCTGTATGTTTACTATGAGTTTTTTTTTGTTATCTGTGTATGTGTGTTTTTTTTTCTTTTTCAAAAAATGTTCAAGTCAAAAGTAAACCATAAATTGTATAGTTATAAGTTTTTAGATAATTTAGAACTTAAATTTAATGTGTTATGTAAACCATACCTTAAATTCCCACCCTATTTCCCATCCGTAATTTGTAATTCCTATTAACCTCGAGACGGCCGCGAGTAATCGGCTCTATCCTCCTAACTTAAGTTTTAAGATAAATGATGTATATAAATATGAAAATTTGGCTCTGTAAAGTTGATTCGATTGAGCCTGTACAAATAAACGATTATTAAAAAAAAAAAAACAAGTTTTGCTCGCTTTGGCAGTTTTGGTTTTTGTAAAAAGATGAAAAGATGTGCGGATATTTTACACTCAAAAAAAACTTATTTTTGGGATTTTGGGTTGGGGGAAAGGGAAAGTTTGGGTGTGTTTGGGTGGGGGTTTTTTTTTTTTTAAATGGGGGTAATGTGAAAAATATATAGTTTGGAAGGGGAGAGATATTAAAAGGAGTGGGGGATTGAGAAAAAAAAAGAGGGAAGAAGGTTTTTGAAAATATTTTGGGTGGGGGAAAGTACACACCGTTTACATGGCAAAGAAGAACATCTATAGTGTTTTATTACCTTCAAAAAATTCAGTGACTTCCGCTGGCAAACCAAGTACCTAAACCACCACACGGTAAGCTTCACTTTGCTCCTCCATTTTGCAGTTTTTTTTTTCTTCTAGAACGATAAAGCAGCTGATGGTTTTTCGCGCACGGTTTTTTATGTCGTTTTAAGTGCGAAGATGAATAGAATAGGGCAAAGTGAAAACACACTTGAATGAAATTTCTCGCTCCATTGAAAATTATGTGCGGACCATATCAGTCTCATTGGAAACGAACCTGTGTATTAAGTGACGGGTGTTGAAAATTATGTGCGGAAAATTAAAATCATACTGGCTCGCATGATTTCAATTCGAAGCAAAAATTTACCGATTTAAGTGCCAATTTTAATAATAAAAATTATTGATTTATTTTCAGTGTAGGATTTTGCTCGTTTATAGAAAAATATAACTATTTAACATCATAATTTTTTAACCAGGGAAACAACAAAATATAGAAGAATTTATAGTTTTTGAGAATTTGACGAATTAATTATTTTCTCAATACTTAAAAATCTGCTTTGCTACAACGGAGAGAGTTCCCAAGTAACCACAAGCATTATATTATTGCACTTATTCAATCCAAAATCAACATCATTAATGCGAGATCGCAACAATTTATAAGTTGTCAAGTAATGAAGCGTTAGGTTAGCTTTAAGAATATAGTGATGCATTACCAATGCAATAATGCTGCTTTAGCTATCTTTACCAGTAATCGTATCGTCTTCATCTGTGATATTTCATTGGAGTGGTTTACTTGTTTCTTTTAAGATAGTTCTTTTAGTAAAAAAAAATTAAAATAAATTCAAAATTGTTGACATTTGATATGTGATATTTCATCAGGATGGCTCACTTTTCTATCATCGTAAGACACTGTGAACACATTGTATGAGATATTTAATTTGGCAGATTACTTCATTTTCCATTGGGGTGGCCCTTTAATTTAGAAATTAAAAACAAATAAAGAGTATTTCCAGCATATTTAACCAGCAACATTTTTCGTAAAGTTTGAGACCATGATTTACCGCAAAACTTTCGTTCTTTTTCATTTACTACGGTGTCATTATAATAATTTCAACCGATCCATTATAATAATTTCAACCAATTTTTATTCACAGATCGAAAGATAACCATATTATCCTTGCATAATGTTCGACGAAAAATGTAGGAATAACTTAGTTATTAAAGAAAGAGAATTGTTTACTAGAGAGTCTCTCATTGTTAGATAGCTCCTTATGAAAAGTTTTGCGCGATTTTCATCCGGAATGCAACCCTTCACTAAGCTGAAATATTTCGGTGTCCTCGTCAAAATCCGCTTATCGAGTATCAGTGAGCTTCTCATTTCTATAGTAATATAAATCTATAGGTGATTGCACTTAAATATAAGGTGCATTTTTTTTTACTAAGTAAAGTTGACTGAAATTTCATGGCAGTTTTGAAGATAGGCATAGTCAGGTAGAATGGTAGTTTTTACTAAACTCAAAAAACAATGCACCTTATATTTAAGTGCAATCACCTATAGATTTGGGCAAAGTGCAAAGTTAATACTCTGTATTGGTGCGGCACTTATTTTTTATTAAATGTGGTCAATATGTGCAATAAATATATAGTCTTTAAGTGCAAGAGCTGAAATGATATTAATTATAGTGTACATGGATTGCATTAACTTTTCCTAGCAAAAATCAAATGAATTTTTTAATACGTTTTATGTGAAAAAGTGCATGGATTTTATTTTTTCATAAAAAGTTTAGTATTGGATTTTTTGTACTTTTCATGTAATAAAACAAAATGTGTGAATAAAAGAGGTTTTATTTGTACCATCATAAAAACTTCATCACTTTTTGAAGCTATCGCGTTCAGCAGCTCTTCTGCGGGAATGGAAAAAATGCTCGGCAGATCTGAAATATTCACAATAAATACCGTTAACATGGCAAAGAAGAACATCTATGGTAATTTATTACTTTCAAAAAATTCAGTGACTTCCATTGGCAAACCAAATACCTAAACCACCACACGGTAAGCTTCACTTTGCTTCTCCATTTTGCAGTTTTTTTTTCTTTTAGAACGATAAAGCAGCTGATTGTTTTTCGCGCACGGTTTTTTATGTCGTTTTAAGTGCGAAGATGAATAGAATAGGGCAAAGTGAAAACACACTTGAATGACATATCTCGCTCCATTGAAAATTATGTGCGGACCATATCAGTCTCATTGGAAACGAACCTGTGTATTAAGTGACGGGTGTTGAAAATTATGTGCGGCAAATGAAAATCATACTGGCTCACATGATTTCAATTCGAAGCAAAAGTTGACCGATTTAAGTGCCAATTTTAATAATAAAAATTATTGATTTATTTTCAGTGTACAAGATTTTTTCCTATGTAGATATTCTCGTTGCAGTTCAAAACTGGAAAAAATCACTCGCGCAAATCAATTTAACTGCTTTTCCATATGGCAGCAAAGGGTCGCATCTAGGGGGCTGTGGAGCAGATCAGATGCACTGTACAGCGCACTAGATGCGCCACAATGCAACCGTAGGGAAATAGAGTAAAATCGTTTGGCGCTTGTGGGTTATTCCGGTTTTCAGTTGCGACGATAATAAAAAAGGCTAGAGCTAATAATTTGGTCGTTGATTTAATGCAATTTAAACTAGGAAACCTTTCTTTCGAATCATTTTTTTTTGAATTCTCAGTGACTCAGTTAAAACTTGAGTGAATGTAATTGTTACACACAAAAAAGAAATATTGTTTTATTAAAAGCTTAGCACTTTACTTCTGAAAAGAGTTCATTTTTCATTAAATTAAAAGTAAAATCATCTACTGCGAAAGTTTTGTGTTTGAATTGAAAGTATATTTTTTCGGTTCAGTGTGTAAATTTAAGAGTATACTCTTTTACCATGAAAATTGTAGAACTCTAGGGTTTTTATTCATAAGGACGAATCTACAATTGAGAGACTCTCTCCGGGCTCGCTCTCTTTCATTCATAAACCAATCACCTTTACGTTTTTCATTCTACTATTTGTATAGTATGCTAGCCAGCACTGTTGTGTTTCGATCTGTACTAAAGAATCCCTCGAAAGTTTTATAATGGCGCTGTAATGAATGAAAGAGAGCGAGCCCGGAGAGAATCTCTCACTTGTAGATTCACCCTAATGAAAAATAACCCTAGAACTGTCAAATCCACCAACACAAAAGTTTCGTCGTGTGAATTTTTTCTCTATACATCAAATATTATATAAATTAATATCACACAGCGGTTATTACCTTAAATAATTTTATTAGTTTAATTTGAATGAAATTTTGAATTGATTTGGAACTTTTTTAGGGATTAAAACAAATAGAAACCTTGTTTTGAACACCAACAAAATATTTTGTTGATTCAAAGCAGAGGAATTTCTTTGCGTGTAGCACGTTTTAAACGCTTTGAAAAGTAATGGCCTAAACACAATGATAACGGCAACGTCAAACGGCAAAGACCGATCTGAGTAATCCTGCTTGGCGAGAAAAAAACACGCGAGATCCAAGCCGGTTCTAATTGGCCACACAGAGGTCATTTGCACCACCTGCAAACTTGCGCTTTGCCGTTCCGTTTCCGTTATCATTGTGTTTGGGCGGTAAGCACAAACCAACAAGCCACCCTAATAAACATGAACGATACAGGAACGATATGATAGACAATATTACCATACCAGTTACAGTTGGGATGATACCCCGAATTGGCGGTTAGGCACTTCTTATGGTTATTGTTTATGCGGGCATGTATTATTGTTTCAGTTGAAAACCGAATGTATTATGGTTGCAGTTGAAAACCGAATTTATCGACTAGCGACAATCGATTTTACTGTCGATCCATATGTTGTACTTAATGTCGGAAGTAGCGCGTTGCATAGTGTATCAGATGCGCCATACAGCGCACTACTTCCGACATTAGCTAGAACGTTCAGAACGGGAGTGAAATCGATTGTCGCTAGTCGATACTATTCAGCCAAACGACCTGTCTTATGCAGCCAAACGACCTGTCAAAAAATGCAGCCAAACGGACTGTCAACTTTTGATTCATTTTAAAGGTGCAAGTATTGTGATCAAGTATTGTTTTGACAAAAGCCAATTATGAACAAATAAGGGATTTTCTACTTCCATTTTCAGTAAATGGAAGTATTTTCGGTGTATTATTTATTGCCGTTTGGATTACTAAAAATGAACAAAATTCTTTCTCTACACAGTGCCGAGCATAGGACCACCATTTCAACGTGTATTTCACAGCACTATCAATTATCGTTTTTACAAATGATACATTAAGTCCCGAAATTGTAATACAAATCATTTTAGCTGTTGTTGAGGCTATGGCTACATTATTTGAGGTTTTTACGAGTACCAGAAAATGGCCAGCGGAAAGATTTGAAGTTTTTACCGGAAAACCTCTTGCAGCCTGCTGGCCCTCAGCATCGGAGCAATCTACGATAAACTGCATCAGGACCCGACTTACAAATGCGACGTGTTCTAGCCATAGCGCATGAAAAATTTGATCAAATCTTCGAAGCTACTTCTTTTTCTCTTCCTGGTACTCAACTGCGTGAAATTGTCATAAAACGGAACAGCATCCTGGACTTTTCGAGTCGATCCGTTCATATCGAAGTAGAGATCACTAGCAAGAAAATGTAACTGGATATATTTGTTATAATTAGTAATGGAGAAAACAAATTATAGTATTTTGTATTTACACTGCACAGCCTACACTGTAACCGGCCAGTACCCATTAGCCTTTGTACCCATTTTTCGATAGTATATGAAACTGTCAAAAAATGGGTACTTTTAAAATCAAAATAAGGCATACTAAAGACCCATTTTTTATTTTCAATGAGAGATCAAAAGATGGGTATTTTTCTACCCATTAATGGGTAAAAAATATCTTAGCATTTTCCTGGCTCGCTTTGTTTATTTGAAAGTGCGTGGTTCGAAAAATAGAAAAACTTCGCGGAATCCACTCCACGACAACGCGAAGAATATGGAAGAACTGAAGGTTAAACTGGATAGCGAAAGCTTTCAAAAACTAAGAGGTAAGTTAATAATTTAATATAATAATATAAAATGCTTCAATTACATCAGTAGAATCTTACTTCCGAATATGTGTCTCTTTTGGGGCGTAAAATCCAAGCCTTCATCAAGTTGACGTCGAAATCATTTAAATCCTTTCAGATATATTCCACGGATATCCTCTCTGGATGATAACGATGTGATGACCGCTTCAATGGACCACTTGAACGTCGCCGGAATATTTGCCGGTGTGAAAACTCCCGAACAAAACTTAACATACCTGATAGGTAAAAGGTCTGAGGCTAAAGGGTTGCCAAAATACAAATACACATTCAGTTATTGCGATCTATTATGTTTATTCTAATGCTCATTATTCAATATCACAATTAAAAACAAATCACGAAAAATGGGTATTTTATACCCATTTCGCAATTAACAAACATTTAGAAAAATGGGTATTTCATACCCATTTCCCAAATAACAAACATTTTGAAAAATGGGTAAAAAATACCCGATAGCCTGACGTATAGGCTCTTTACCCATTAATGGGTAAAATTGTTTTACCCATTAAAGGAGTTAACCTACTTAAGTTCAAAATGGGTGATATTTTACCCATTAATGGGTACTGGCCGGTTTCAGTGTATGGCTTCCTAGAATCTGAAAATCTGCCGAAAGGCGAGAATGAAGCATTTCTGTTATATTTTTAAATTCAAATTTAGCCTACACTGAAACCGGCCAGTACCCATTAATGGGTAAAATATCACCCATTTTGAACTTAAGTAGGTTAACTCCTTTAATGGGTAAAACAATTTTACCCATTAATGGGTAAAGAGCCTGTACGTCAGGCTATCGGGTATTTTTTACCCATTTTTCAAAATGTTTGTTATTTGGGAAATGGGTATGAAATACCCATTTTTCGAAATGTTTGTTATTTGCGAAATGGGTATAAAATACCCATTTTTCGTGATTTGTTTTTAATTGTGATATTGAATAATGAGCATTAGAATAAACATAATAGATCGCAATAACTGAATGTGAATTTGTATTTTGGCAACCCTTTAGCCTCAGACCTTTTACCTATCAGGTATGTTAAGTTTTGTTCGGGAGTTTTCACACCGGCAAATATTCCGTTGACGTTCAAGTGGTCCATTGAAGCGGCCATCACATCGTTATCATCCAGAGAGGATATCCGTGGAATATATCTGAAAGGATTTAAATTATTTCGACGTCAACTTGATGAAGGCTTGGATTTTACGCCCCGGAAGAGACACATATTCGGAAGTAAGATTCTACCGATGTAATTGATGCATTTTATATTATTATATTAAATTATTAACTTACCTCTTAGTTTTTGAAAGCTTTCGCTATCCAGTTTAACCTTCAGTTCTTCCATATTCTTCGCGTTTTCGTGGAGTGGATTCCGCGAAGTTTTTCTATTTTTCGAACCACGCACTTTCAAATAAACAAAGCGAGCCAGGAAAATGCTAAGATATTTTTTACCCATTAATGGGTAGAAAAATACTCATCTTTTGATCTCTCATTGAAAATAAAAAATGGGTCTTTAGTATGCATTATTTTGATTTTAAAAGTACCCATTTTTTGACAGTTTCATATACTATCGAAAAATGGGTACATATTTACCCATTAATGGGTACTGGCCGGTTACAGTGTACTGCGCTGTTTACTTCAAGTTTGTACAAATACAAGTGGTGCTAGATCAATTGCTCAAATTTATGACATTTTTCAGGGTGGAGTTGTATGTTTTGGGTGTGGGGTGTAAAGTAAAGGGGAAAAAAATTTGGGTGAAAATAATTTTTGGGGGGGAAAAAAAGGTTTTTTTGGAAAAGAAAAAATTAAAAAAAAAAAAAATTATGAGGGGGGGTGTGTATATAATTGGTGGGGGATTGAGCCTGCCGAGCAGCCATATTGTTATTGCTCAAAGGTGACTCAGTGCTGACGATATGGCAATTTGCTGTCTCTGTCTCTGCTTTTCTAATGTAATTTTTTTTTGTTCCTTTATTATCGAGATTTTCAGCCTCGGGCTGATTCATCTCCCGTCGTAGTCACTCAAATACCTCTTTTGGGTATTTTCGTTACTTGTTCGGGGGTGAGAACTCGTGACTTTGGCGTGAGAGTTATGGATGTTAACCACTACGCCGAGGTCACCCCCTTCTAATGTATGATTAAACATAATCAATTATAATTTTTAAAACAGATTATCAACGAGTTATTCTCTTTGCAGATAACTGACAAACCAGTTGACCGGTATAAGTATCAGGTATCAGTTGATGCAAAGTAGTTTTCCGAATCGGGTTGACATGGGCTTTATATAAGGCTAAAAAAATGTTTTGAGCAATAAAACACAATATTCAGTTATACAAAGCATGAAGTTTTATTTCAATTCAATAGCTTTGTTGTATTAGTTCATCAATGTTTATTATTTCAACAAATGCGTTTAGTTGGTTTAAGAAAACGTTTTGTTTTGCACAATTAAACACGATGTTCAAATCTATCAAGCATGAAAATTTATTTCAATTCAATGGTTGTCTTGAATAACTTCATCATTGTTTATTATTTCAACAAATGCGTTTAGTTGGTTTAAGAAAACAGTTTGTTTTGAGCAATTTAACACGATGTTCAATTCAATAGAGCATGGAGTTTTATTTCAACTCAAAGGTTTTGTTGAATTAGTTCATCAGCTTTATTGGTCCATATTCAAACCAAATTTGTTGAATTGATTCCCATTGTACTTTGAAAAACATCAGATCAGTATAATATGGCAGCTAATTAAGGAATGGAGCATCCCGTTCACACTACAACTTATATTACGTGATATTGACTATCTTCATAATAACATCTATACATCTAGTTTTCACTGGCTATAATGTGCATGACATTTCGACAAAGAGTTTTCATTAGGGCCTAACTGACAAACGTAAACAATGGCTTTTTCCGCGAATTTCTCGTCATTGAGAACTTACCTAATCACTCCACTACAGTCATTTCAAAGAGGAAGAGTTCACCTATCCGATAGAATTGAAGGCTTACATGGGTAGCCTTTGTGCCACGAAAAATTTACGGAATAAGCCATTGTTTACGTTTGTCAGTTAGGCCCTAATGAAAAATCTTTGTCGATTTGGTATCAAGATACTCTGTATCACATAAATAATATAGGTTGTAATGTGAACCTGGGGGTGCGACACATCTAAATCCAGATTCAAGATGATCGAAAAATCCCACGCCAGCGAATCAATCTTTAAAAAATCTTGTTTCAGCTTGTGAATCTTAATCCATCTACTTGAATCGTGCTGCATCTTTTTGCAGTAAATCTTTAAAATCTTCATTAAAATCTTTAAAATCTTCTTTCTATCTACTTAGCGCACTGAGAAAAAAGATTGGTAAACGCAAACATATTCTAGTTTCATTTAACCGGAATTTCACGTTGAATTGGGCACAAACATCATATTAGTTTGATATAACTACCTCTGGTGGTTAAAACAAACTAAAATTTTGGGTAATTGTTTCGGGAATTGAGCAGTTAAGTTCAACTGACATCCGTTTGAATTTACCATTCTGTTGGTTGTTGCATTATGACAGCACGAAAACAAACAGATTCGTTGGTTGATTCTACCAACACTTATGGTTTGTTTCGAACACATTTTAGTATGATTTAAACTTAATTGCTGTTTGAAACAAACAAATGAAAACGGTTGAATCAACAAACATTTCCGTTCACAATAACCTACATTTTTTTCTGCAATTTCCAGAATATTTATTTGAATGAAATGCTAACAAACATTAGCAAAGTGCACATTTACATTTATAGGCTTCTCTCAGTGTAACAGAAATCTACAAATTTTAATGCGAGCCTTTTCACTACTTTTAGGTATTTTCAAAGTAACATTTGGTTTATTTCAACATTTTCAATTAATCGTACGCTTCTATTTCACATATTACCGCAATCACCAACGCTAATCCAAGCGTGACCCTGATCTTCCAATACACTTCCGGATAGTCCCGAACCGCAGCTGACATCCAAAATGAAGCTCTTTTCATCCTCTGGCAGGGCGAGCAAATCTATTGCTCGTTCGCACATCTGTTCCAGGATGTCGATGATCCGGGTGTTGTTTGTGTTGCGGGCTTCATATTCTTTGGTTTATACAACTGAAGGGAAAAAAGGTGTATTATTTATGGGCTTGACGGTTATCTTACTGGAATCTTACGATTTCAGGACGATCCAGATGCTGTAGCCTTTCAGGCATTTCTTTTTATTGGATTAAAAACGAATGAACTAAGCGATTTTTTGTTTTAAATTTTCACCTGCGATGAAAACTTCCGCGAAAATACATGTTTGGGTATTGTTGAATGACAAAGCCAGAGCAATCAGCGGGACCAGATGACGGAAAATGAAAGAACCCAAAAAAATATATGTTTCAAACTAAATTTTTAGTTATTTTTTCTTCAAATAAAATATCAGTTTGATTTAACCGCCGCTTTGGTTGAATCAATCACCTATCAAGGTGGAAACAACAAAAATATTCGTTGAGAACAACCATAATATTTTCAAGTACAAACAACCAACATGACTGTTTGTTTCAAAATAAAAATTTTGGTTTAAAACAATAAAACGGATTTTAAAAACAACTAGTTTTTTAGTTTGGATGTCAACAAGCAATTTTGTTGTTTCAAATGGGATTGTTTTTTCTCCGTGCGTGCGCACATCGCAAAAAAAGCATAACAAAAAAATCCTGCATCTGAGATAGACCCGTAACGGGTAGGAACATAAGCATTGTTTACAAACAATGAATCTTTTGACGTTTGGTTGTTAGAGATGTTGGCTACAAGAAAATCGCTGTCTGCCAGGTCCCTGGGTGCGACTCTATCAGATAGAGTCGCACCCAGGGACCTGATGGAGACAGCGATTTTCTTGTAGCCAACATCTCTAACAACCAAACGTCAAAAGATTCATTGTTTGTAAACAATGCTTATGTTCCTACCCGTAGTAACAAACGTCAGACGGGCCTTATTCAAATAAGGCCCGTGATATGTTGCATACTGTCAAACGCTAGTAAATAGGATAGGGTTGCCAGGTCCCTGGTCGCACCCTCTGATGTGAACGGGGTTTAACCGCCCAAACACAATGATAACGGAAACGGAACGGCAAAACGCAAGTTTGACAGTTGTTGCAAATGACTTCGATATGTCTAATTAGAATCAGCTTGGATTTAGCCTGTTTTCTTTCCGACAAGCAGACTTACACAGATCGGGCTTTGCCGTTTTCCGTTACCGTTCAGGTTCCACTATCATTGTGTTTAGGCCATAATGCTGCACGCTAAAATTACATTACGAATGCTACACAGAAAAAAATCTTGCAGTAAAAACTACCATTTCACCCGACTATGCCTATTTTCAAAACTACCTTGAAATTTCAGTAAATTTACTACGTCTATGGTAAAACTTTCATCATTTGTGGTATATTTGAAAGACCTCATATTGATCAACCGCACCATGGTTGATCTAATATAAAATCTAACGCATTTATAGTCAGGTGAAAATTGTTGGTGTTTGCGCTTAATTTAACCCTCGAAATGGTAGTTTCTACTGCTGTTTTTTTTTTCGTGTAGGCATCAGCTCAATAGTAAGTTTATGATGTCAATCATTGAGTATTTTCATTTATACGTGAATGAGATGATATCTTATAGATGACATCCCAACAAACATCGGTGTCGAATAACCGCTTGTTCAAACGAATTTGGAGAAGTTATACAGCTTTCCAGAAGGAAAAGCTGAACAACTTCTCGAAATTTGTTTGAACAAGCGGTTATTCGACACCGATGTTTGTTGGGATGCTCCCTTTTGACATACATTTGTTAGATGGGTTTAGTCATATCCGGTTGTGATTATCTGTCACTCACTGAAGTTACGGTAAACGACGTGTTCAAACCATGCTATAGTGCAAACTGGAACAAAGCAGAAAATACATGAAGAGGCCTGAGAAGATGTCAACTTGCTTTGGAAAACTTTCAAAGCAGATAATTTAAACTTGGCATCTAAAGTAAAAGCAAAAGTGGATGCATATGCGTTGATTGTGGACTGTATTTTGCGACAAAAGTAAATGCAGATCGTCACCGCAAAAGCATCCACTATGCAGATATTTTGTCTAAGAAAATAAGGCCACTCAAGGTTCTGCAGCAACGACAAGAAGACATTCTTTATTAGGTTGACGTGAACGGGGCTACGGGAGTTCTATGGATGGTATCACGTTTCGTCGAAATCATCGGACTTGACATCCAAGAAACAATCTAACAAGAACTTCCGCTGGTGGACTTTGATAACTGGTTCAAGCAGCCATGGTCTGAGCATTGCATAATTGTTTGTTTTTAATTGTTTTTATTTTTGCTATTTTAATGGACTAAAATTAATATGAATAACTGGATCCTCCCTTAGCTCAGCCAGTAAAAGGCGCGGCTACAAGGCAACACCATGCTGGAGGTGGCTAGGTTCGATTCCCGGTCTGGTCTAGGAATTTTTCGTTAAGGAAAATTTCTCGACTCCCTGGGCATAGGGTATGATTGTACTCGCCACACAATCATACTAATGCCAAAATGGTACCGGGCATCGGAAGCTCTTAATTAATAACTGTGGAAGTGCATTTAGAACACTTAGTTGAAAGCAAGCAATAAGCTTATTACGAAAGCAATTAGCTTGAAACGCTAAGAATGAAGAATGAATAACTGAATTACCTGATTGACTGAGTTTTTTTTATAATTCGTTCCTCAAACATATCGTAGAAATTTTTCATAATTCGTTTCTCAAACATATTGTAGAAATTTTTGTCACATAAGGTCTATTGGTTATAATTTTATCAAATTTTCAGCCAAAAATATTGATAATTGACAAAGTTACAGAACGTTCAACATGGCGTTTTTTGTAAGCAAAATTTTGCTCGGCTTTGTTTGGCTACTGAGTGTACTTGTAGTATTTTTTCATTTACATAAATATATACACTATTATATAAATATTTCATTAGAATGGGAGGGACTATGAGGGCACCCGATTGAAGCACTCCGAATAGGGGGAGTGGGAATGCCAACTCCCCATTGCTAACAGTTTGTGAATAGAGGGCGGGCTCTTCTTCCCACTCATTCGGGCATCCTCATGTTAGATAGCTCGCTCTTATGACCAATTGTTCAATCTTGTTGTTGGAAGGAGAATCTTTTTATCCCAGTGGAAACGTATAAGTGATGTTGCCTATCGATCCACCCAACCGGTTTTTGGCCCTTATTACAGTGGCATGATTAGGATAATCAGTGGTTATTAATGCTTGATCAAGTCTGACAGAGAGGAGCGCCAATTGCTGTCGGACTTAGTTTTCGTGCTACAATGGGTGGTAGTACATATCGTACACCACCAAAGATAGTCTTAAGCACACATCATTCGAAAACTCTATGAGCTGTAAAGTCTTCCTCGAGCATTGTCCATGTCTCTTACCCAAAGGAAAGATAAGATTACCGGTTTTATCAGCATCTTTTACATGGTACAGTTAGTACTGGGGTGAAGTTTACCTGACTTCAGGGTCTTGTAAAGTCCATAGTAAACATGACATCCGGCAATAATGCGCATCCGAGTTTTTCTGTTTCACTTGTAATCCGACGGCACCAATGATCCAAGGTACACAAATACATCCACCACCTCGCCAGCATCTCCGGCAATTATTTCAGTTTAGCCCATGCGTGCTCTATCACGCTTGGTATCAACATTTGTAAACAAACGCTTGAAGTTGTTCATCGTAGTGCTGCTTCCACCTTTTAATCATCTCGTGTTCATCTGTCCTTTTATCCGGCTTGCAGAACGAAGCCTTTGAGAAAACCGTCGAGTTTCTTGTGGAATTTTTGGGTTTCTTGAGAACGCCACATCTGCTCCATTTCTTATTGCGGAAAATATGGATTAGCTGTTATCGTTTGATCGTCTGATTGAATTGATGCACATTTTGACAGATCCTTCTCTGGTGCGTTCGAGAAACATTCAGGATGAAAGAAGTTGTCAAATTTTGAAGTTGTTAAATTTTGAAGTTGTTAAATTTCAAAATAGAATACGTTGCTTTTGCGTTCCAACTAGAGGCAAAGGAAGGATTGTACATTGGGTGTTTTTAATAATTATGGCGAGTTTTAAGGTTGACGATGAACAGTTCTCAACAGACATTCCAAAATGTCCTGTCTATTTTGATCGATTTTTGACGTAGGACTTCGTCTTTCTTTGGCGGTTTTAATTTTGGAAGACGGGGTGGGGGTTTGGGTTTGGGGGGTAACAGTTGGAAAAGTTTTGGTTGGCAGGTGGAAAATCGGGTTTGGAGGAGTTATGGTTTTATGGTTAAAAAAGAGGAGGGGTATTTTGGTGGGGATCCTTCGGTTTAAGGCGTCCCCGTCTTATTCTTCTTATTTTTGTTCGGGGTGTTGGGTGGGGTGCCCCTTAGGTTGGTTGGTTGGGCCCTTTGGGCATGATAAAGGGTGTATTCGATAAAAATGGCACACACATCTATACTCATCAAAATTAAACTGATTATCGGATTTTCTTGAAATTTTCAGGGGATGAAGAACTACTAATGAGTTTTGATTTACAACATTTGTTTTATTTAATTTCGTCTCCCATTCCGAATGCCCGCACCTTCCTTTTCACTCCACCCATCAAATTTTGTACAACCGATTTTCCCAGTGTTTTTGTTGTTTTTACCCAAATTTTCTTCAATTCTAGCTCTGTTTTTATAGTTTTGGGATGTTTGCGAAGTTCCGTTTTCATAATTGCCCAGAATTTTTCAATTGGACGAAGTTCCGGTGAATTTGGTGGGTTCATATCCTTTGGCACAAAATTGACTCCGTTGGCTCGGTACCACTCCAATACGTTTCGAGCGTAGTGGCAGGATGCTAAATCAGGCCAAAACAGAGTTGATCCTTTGTGCTTCTTAATGAATGCCAAGAGACGCTTCTTAAGGCACTCTTCCGTGTAAATCGCACCGTTTATTGTTGCGGAAGTGATGAAGGGAGCACTTATTTCACCACATCCGCAAATTGCCTGCCAGATTAGAAACTTCTTTGCAAATTTCGATAGTTTCTTCTTTCGAACATCCTCCGCAACATCGAACTTCGACTTGGCAACGAAATATTCTTGCCCAGGAAGTTGACGGAAGTCGGCCTTGCCGAATGTTTCGTCATCCATCACGATGCAACCGGATTTGGTGAGCAGCTTCGTGTAAGGTTTCCGGGCGCAGGTTTTCGCAGTGATGTTTTGTTTTTCATTCCGGTTTGGGGGGCTTTTTGCACTTTGTAAACATGTAACCCAGCACGCTTCATGGTTTTCTGCACAAAACCGACTGACACCTTAGACTTTTTGGCGACATCTCGAATTGACATGTTTGGACGTTTCTTGAATTGTTGTACGACTTTCCTGGCCATTTTACTGTCCATTGGGCCACTTTTAAGACCGCTCCTTCCCCTTTCGCGGACACTCAGACGCTCCTTGAGAGTTCTTATTACACGAGACACAGTTGTATTTGCAATTCCAAGCCTTTTAGCAATACACCGGTGGGACGCCCCTGGATTTTGATTGTGAGTGCACAAATTTTCTCACGGACAATTTCTTGTTTCGACGACATGACTGGAACTACTGAATGTATAACTATGAAACTTGGCAGATGTAAAATAATACACTATGGATAAGATCTACTCAAATTTCTAGGTTTTACTCATACGATTCATAAGTTACAGAAGATTTTCTGTGCCATTTTTATCGAATACACCCTTTAAAAGGCACATTTCCGAACAAATGCCTCATTCGTTCGGCAGCATTGGAAGCTGCGCGGATTTCTCGGTGGGAGGAAAAGCTAGGCAGCACCCAGCAGCATCGCTCGGTACCCAGCAGTGCCCAGCAATGCCCAGCATTGGCAGCAGTAGCCGGTGATACCCAGCAGCTCGTGGTACCCAGCAATGCCCAGCTGGTCGCAGCAGCAGTAGCTGGCGGTACCCAGCAGTGCCCACCTGGTCGTGGCAGCAGCAGCTGGCGGTCGGTACCCAGCAGTAGCCAGCAGTGCCCAGCTGGTCGTGACTTAAAAAGCAGCTGACGATGGCAGTACATACAGTGGATTCCTGTCAAATATTCAGGCCATACATACAAATTTCGATCGCGTTCCCCCGACAATTGATGAAACCCGCCCTTTAAAGGGCGAACAAAACAATTTGCCAAATTAAAGAGTTTGTTTTATTAATATCTTATGAGCTAATCGAGTAATGAAAATAGCATTACAACGCACCGTCTCAACATGGCGTAACTTGAAGAGCCCGGATAAAATGGCCGAGCCGCGTCTATCTATATGTAAATCCTGATTTTCTCTGTTCTGACAATTTCTTAGGGTGGTTTTCTACCAATTATTCAAGCCATCCTGCTACTTGAGAAGACCGAGAAGCAAATATGATCGCGTACCATGTTTCCCCGATAATTAATACAACCCGTTCTTTTCAGGGCGACCAAAACAATATGCAAATCGACATTTTCACTACATGGCGTTACTTCAACATGGTGTTACTTCAAGAGCCCGGAGAAAATTCAGGCCATCTTGCTACTTGAGAAGACCGAGAAGCACATTTCGAACGTGTACCATGTTGCCCCGCGACAATTAAATAAAAACCCGTCCTTTTCAGGGCGAACAAAACAATGTTACCAATTAGAAAGTTTGTTAAAATATTATTTTATCATAAGATAATCGACATTTTCATTACAACGCATGGTTGTCATGTTACTTCGCGTTACTTCAAGAGCGGATAAAGTGGCCGAAGCTGATGCTGCTTATCTATATGTAAATCCCGATTTACTCTGTTCTGAAAATTTCACTGGGTGATTACCTGCCAATCATTCAGGCCATCCTGCTACTTGAGAAGACCGAGAAGCCAATTTGATCCCTATGTTCCCCCCGATAATTAATACAACCTGTTCTTTCTGGGCGACCAAAACAATTTTCCCAATAAAAGAGTTTGTTATATTAATATTTTATCTTGAGCTAATCGACATTTTCACTACATGGCGTTACTTCAACATGACGTTACTCCAAGAGGCCGGAGAAAATTCAGGCCATCTTGCTACTCGAGAAGACCCCCCCCCCCCTATCCCCGACAATTAATAAAAAGGGTTCTTTTCAACACAATTTTCCCAACTAAAGAGTTTGTTTAATTGATTGTAGAGAAGAAACAGAATATAGAAGAAATAAATTAAATTCTCATGATATTCTAACTATGTGTAAAGACATTTGAAAGATAATATCTTTACTGATTTAAACTCTTCTAATAATAATTTTCATTATTATTAAAATAATAACAATAATTCTTATTATTATTAGAATATTTAATAAAATTATATACATATTAATTATCATATATACATATAAATTGTTTTAATATTCATTTCGATATGAATCACCAGTAGAAGAAATGAGCAGGAAATGAAGAATATCACACTCGCGCCAAAATACTACATCACGTGATACGTGGAGCGTATTAACCAATCAGCAAACAGAAGAGCGGACAACGAGATTAGCGAGTAGCTGGGAGCTTATAAAAGACTCATTTTTGAACTAATGCCTCATTCTTTTGGCAGCATTGGAGCTGCGCGGATCTCCCGGTGGGAGAAGTTGGTGGTGGCAATATCCCGCTAGGCAGCACCCGGCTAGGCAGTACCCAACTGTGGCAGCAGCAGCTCTGGGTACCCAGCAGTGCCCAGCAGCAGCTGGCGGTACCAGAGCACCTAGCAGTACCCAGCAGTGCCCAGCTGGTCGTGGCAGCAGTAGCTGGCGGTACCCAGCAGTGCCCAGTTGGTCGTGGCAGCACCCAGCTTTGGCAGCAGCAGCTCTCGGTACCCAGCAATGCCCAGCAGCAGCTGACGGTACCCAGCAGTATCCAGCAGCAGCTACAGTGCCAGCTGGTCGTGGCAGACACGCTGTGGCGCAGTAGCTGGCGGTACAGCAGTGCCAGTTGGTCGTGGCAGCACCAAGCTTTGGCAGCAGCAGCTCTCGGTAACCAGCAGTGCCCAGCAGCAGCTGACAATGGCAGTACCCATTGTGGATTCCTGTCAAATATTCAGGCCATACCAGGCTGCCACGACCAGCCTCAGGCCATTTCAGACCGAGAAACAAATTTCGATCGCATTCCCCTGACAATTAATAAAACCCGCTCTTTTCAGGGCGAACAAAACATTTTGCCTAATTAAAGAGTTCGTTTTATTAATATCTTATGAGCTAACCGAGTAATGAAAATAGCTTCTGTAGTGTTCCATATTTTCAATTCACATGATTTTTTTTTTGAATTATATGTGTTTAACATCGCATAGACAACACGTAACACTATAAAGCGGTTCCATATCATTTCAGCAACGAGTAATTTTCATATTTTTTGATTTGCAGGAAAAAATGAGAAAAGAAGTAGGGAGGGAAAAAAAAGGTTGGCATACATAGATCACAATTATGAATCTGAACTTAGATAAGAGGAGAGGGAAAAAGAAAAATGAAAACGATAAAAAAAAATAACGGTAACAGGTAAGGGCGAGTGGGTGGGTGTGGCGGGGGGGTGAGGACAGAGAGGGGGATAGAAAAGGAGAGAAAAAAAAAATTTGGTTTTTTGTGTTTTGAACTAAAATATAGATTTTTCCTTAAAAGTTACATGTCAATAATTTTTTAATTATTCTTATGTTATAGCTGACTAAAAATGCTATCTAGTGCACAGTGGATTGTTCTGAAGAAAAATAGGTTACAATGAAAAATTTTTTTTTTTAAATTACAATTTTCAAAAAAGCTATTAAAAAAAGTCAAAAAAGTTTGTCTTTCTAATTTTATGAAAGTACATCAAATTTGCAATCAAAAAGTACTTGGGTAACATTTTTCTAAGATGCACCGTTTAGAAGATATTACTGATTTAATATTGATTTTTTTGATAACTTAATAAGTTTTGGCCCTTTTCGGATGTACTCCGTATTTTTCCAGTTTCAAAAGTATTTTTTTCGGAAAGATTGGAAAATGTTGAGTTAAAATGACACTGACAGCTTAAAGATTCGAGTGAAATTCTCTGCCTTAAAAGTATTTTGAAAAACAAGTTACAAAATCCCACTATTAGGAACAATGATTTCTTCCAGTTATTTTTTTGGTGTATTGTGTTGAAAATGTGCATTCAACTCTTGCATATCGCCTAAGAGTTTAATCCATTTAAACTGGATGTGTTTATACTGTGCATATTTTCTCTCTATTGCCGAACATCGCCACAGACATCAAACCGATGAGACAACTCGATTTCGAGATACACCTTTTTGAGAACTGCAAATGCAAGCTCCTCAATTAGCAAGATTCAAAAGAGCGAATTAAGCTTATTTTTCAGGGATGGTGATTGTGCGCAATAAAAAATAACATTATATGTTGGATATCATCAGTTTATTTTTATTCCTGTATTTTTATAAAATTATTGTTTACACAACTTTCATAACAATATCGAATATTTTGGCATCATTGTCAGGACAGTTTGAATAAAGCTTTGCCTTTATTGTATTTTCTGCTAGAGGAATAAATGAGTGGAATTTTTGAGTTCCTTGAATTGTTTTTGCATTATTATATTGATTATTTAGCTGCAAAGACATATTTTCGTATTCTTCTGTAGTAGAATAACAAAATGACAACTTTGTAAGTTCTTCTTCTTTTCGTTTGTTTGCCCAATTAAACAACTCTCTTGCTGTCTTTATCGGGTGCTCTGGTAGCCATGCGTTTTATCGTACCTCCAATAGCATCGCATGGGCCTTTTCCGTGCGATGTTGCGAAGAAATGCCATTCAGCGTCAATACCTACTTTGACTTAAATTTACAAAGGCTAGAAAAGATTTTTCGGTTTTTTATACTGTGAAGCAGCACCATCTGACATAAAATAATTTTTTTTATGTTTTTATTTTGATCAATTTGTAAAAAGTTTATCATTTTATCAATAAACAAATTAACAGCGACTGAATCATGTCTTAGTTCTTCAGAAATTATAATGAAGCTAAAATGTTTAATTTGCATATTTTCAGTATAATATATTACGAAAGGATGGATTGTGGCCTGTTGCACGTTCCAATGGTGTGATTGAACTTCATCCTGCAAAATGAAGCTGTAATTTTCAGCAAAGTCACAAATAGCTAAAAATTCCTAAATGGTTCCTAAAAACCTTGTGATTAATCAAATACATTATCTCTTTCCTTTCTTGCATATGATGCCATATTTCTACTGGTTTTAAATTCGTCTACATTTTTTTGTACTGACCATGATTTTGGTAACAATGATAAAATTGATAGTTTTTCTTGCATTGTGGCTGAATTTAAAAATTTAATTTTCATGTTTTCTATGACTTCATCAAACTCGTTTGCTTTTTCTGTTTTAGCGTCTAATTTAAAAAGATTTCTTCGTACACCTTCGACGATTTCAGCGCACTTTTTTCAGGATAGTGAACATTTTCAACCTTACCTAAATCTATAGGCGAAACACGAATAGCTGCTATTCCTCGGTTGAATATTTCGACGTCTACAGGCATCGTGAGGTCTTCATTTGATTGAATTGTGCTTAGCGTTGACGCTGATGGTATCGTGACCAAACTTTCATAGCTTTGCGAATCAGGTACATCAGGTATGGTCTGAACAGTTGGCATCCTTGAGCCGCCGGCTACGCTTTGTTCTTCGTTTTGGGTGAGGTGAGCTCTTGAATCAATATGTAGACGGCAAGACGAACAAATACGAAAATCCTTGGTGGTGTGGATACCTTGCAAAATCCAATTGATTTTAGTTTTTGGATGATACCATCCGTGAGATATCGCAGCTCTTTTGAACACTGAATGTCTTTGAATGGGCGAATACATCTTATTTTACTCATTTTGTAATCTGTAACATAGAAAATATTTTCCAATTGTTAGTTTTGTACGAAAATATCGCAAAACATATAATTAAAATGTGTATTTAAAACTTACCTTTGCACCAAAACGTGTTACACTTTCCTTTACAATTATTATGTTATCAAACATTACTGGATCTCGTTCAAAAATATAGGATTATGAGCTGAAATTACTATAATCACTATGCTACTAGCAACCTTTCTGCATTTACTGTTTGGTAGATACTGGATGAATTCAGAACCGAGTCAGACATTATTATACAGCTCACGGGTAGAAATCATAGAATGCTGGGTAAAGACTGTTGGAAGATAGGTAGAGTTGAACGCTCAGGTATTGTCGAACCTTCAGGTACGAGTTTGGAGAGTTGGAGCGAGGTTTATTTGCTGGCGTAGGTATATTGTTATTGAAGAAGATTGTAAATTGTATATACCTGGAATGAATAAAGAGTGCGGCGGTTGTTGATTGAGGTATCAGTCGGCAGCCGTCTAGTTTGATGGAAGGTGACTAAGACTGCTTTCTTTTTATTTATTATTAAGAAACGGTCATCGACGGAGCTAGCCTCGTTATGGCCAGCGTGGCCATGGTGGACTAGTTCCAAGAAAGACCATGTTTACAATCACCAACTGTACGTAGTACAGCTAATACTTGTTAGCACGTTTTCAGCACAACGCACCAAAAATCACTTGAAGAAATCATTGTTCCTGATAGTGGGATTTTGTAACTTGTTTTTCAAAATACTTTTAAGGCAGAGAATTTCACTCGAATCTTTAAGCTGTCAGTGTCATTTTAACTCAATATTTTTCAATCTTTCCGAAAAAAATACTTTTGAAACTGGAAAAATACGGAGTACATCCGAAAAGGGCCAAAACTTATTAAGTTATCAAAAAAATCAATATTAAATCAGTAATATCTATAAACGGTGCATCTTAAAAAAATGTTACCCAAGTACTTTTTGCTTGCAAATTTGATGTTCTTTCATAAAATTAGAGTGACAAACTTTTTTGAATGTTTTTAATAGCTTTTTTTGAAAATTCTAATTTTTTTAAAACAAGATTTTTCCATTGTAACTTATTTTTTTCCAGAACAACCCACTGTGCACTAGATAGCATTTTTAGTCAGCTATAACATAAGAATAATTAAAAAATTATTGACATGTAACTTTTAAGGGAAAATCTATATTTTAGTTAAAAACACAGAAACCAAACTTTTTTTTTACCGTGCATATTTTTTCCATATAGCACCAACAATTGTCTAAAACTTCGCCCAAGACGTCAAACCAATCAGACAAACCGTTTCCGAGATACAGTTTTTTGAAGATATCTTGTGCATTTTTCATAGGCCCTTCTCATAAGTAAGGCTAGATTCAAAATGGCGAACCAAGTATGCAAAACGGCGTTTTTCTTCCCTAAAAACTTGTATGCAAGGTTTCATGCAAATAAAAAAATACAAAACATAAAAACTGGAAAAATATCCCACTTGTTCGCGGAATCGCTCTATAACTAAAGTGCTACATACTAGAGGGGAGACAACTGCAATTTTCGCATTAAATCGTATTATGATATTCCTGGTGCAGTTGAAAACCGGAATATAGCAGTCGCGCCAATCGATTTTACTCCCGTTCTATGAATTCAAACAGTGGTGCATCTAGTGCGCTGTATAGCGCATCAGATGCGCCATACAGCGCACTAGATGCGCCATTGTTTGGACTTATGGAACGGGAGTAAAATCGATTGGCTCGACTGCTATATTCCGGTTTTCAACTGCACCAGGAATACCAAGATCAAAATATTAATCTAGACTATAATGTGTTTTAGAGTAAATTCGTTTTGGAGTGCACATGTTGGTTTGACAGTCTATACACTGTTAATAAAATCATAGCATTCTATTGACAGTTTATGATATTATAATACCGTATAATGATATTAATAATATTATTAATATTATTATTCTATTATTTTCACTAATGTTCATAGTGTTGGCATTAAAACTAATGCAGGATTAAGTTGTCTCCACCCTTGGCTACATATATGAATTCAACAGTGTTTAAAACAATAAATACTTAAAGTAAAACCTTTCGGAGTTGTGTCTTTCCAAAGTTGTACGAACTTTATTTTACTTTGCCCGATATAAGCAAGGGTAAACTAACCATTGAAACCATTTATCGTACTAACTAATAAAGTTGTTTTCAGCAAATAGCCCCGTTGTAATTATTGGTTCAAATCAGAAAAATAAACAACGAGCTAATGTTGCCGTACATATGGAATGTAGAATTAAGGCCTGAACGTAATGATAGCGAAACGGCAATGGCAGCGGAACAGCCCGATCTTGATAAACCTGGCTTGTCGAATAGAGAACTGGTTGGATCCAACCCGATTCCAATTGGATGAATGGATGTCATTTACGACAACTGTCAAACTTGCCGTTGTCGTTCTGTTTCCGTCCACATTACGTTGGGGCCTTTAAGATGGTAAAATATTTTACAATATTTGAGTTATTCTTACCTATTTTAATGCATCTCTGAGAAGTATACTAGAAACCGATTTAAATTGGATGGCTTACGTTTTACCGAAGACTACTTTATCAAGAAGACTGGGAACTCTGCCAAAAGCCAAGCGACAGTAACCGCAACGCGATCCCGAGAAAAGGTAGAACCACTTTATGAATGTGTGCGTATCAGTTCATCAGTACACGCACACAACTGCTGTTAATAATTGAGGTCTCATGCACACCATGAGCTTCTACCTTTGCTTGATAGAGGGACTGTACGCACTGACGTTTCACATTTGTATGGGAAACTTGAAGAGATGCCAGTCTTCCTGATAAAGTAGTCTTTGGTTTTACTCAAATAATTATATATTTATAGCGTTGGTGATGTCAACAGCACATGGGATTGAGCATAAAGTGCTAGGGGTAGCATTCTATTGGCAGTTTATGATATTATACTACCGTAGAATGACATTATAATTCTTTTATTTTCACTAATATTCATAATATTGGAATTACATTGAATGCAAGATTAAGTTGTCTCCCCACTAGACTGAGTGTGATGACGAACGGAATAGTGTTGTGTTTTTTGTGCTCATAATTTTTAATTATTTTACGTGTGAAAAGTGTTGCGATACGCAAAAGAAATTTTCTAACGCGCATCCAGAGTGTTTTTGTGATCAGGCTAAGCTAAAGAACAGTTGCGATTGCAGCTTGTTCTAATTAAATTTTATTTTTATTGGTCGTTCAACCGGCGCCCCGGGAGACCATTTGTGCTATTTTTTTGCCTTGTCTTTTTCTTTGGTAAGGTCGTTGGTTATCGGTAGCGCCGACGTATAATGTGTTTTGAGCCTACTGCTTGACAATGGCCTGTTGTTATACATGCAATGAGGGAATGGTTGCGGCTGATCTGCCGTTAACTTGTGTGGGTAAGTGTGCGCGTGTATTCCATTACAAGTGTACACCACTTACGAAAGGAACGGCAAAGCTTGTGACCGATAATGCAAACCTTTGCTTTAAATGTGTAGACTGTCTATCAGACCAGTGTTGTGGTGGGCAAGAAGATGCGATCTCGGATGCTAAGCGGATGAAGGAAGGTATGAAAAAACTTTCGGACTCGATCACTTGCATGCGAGATCAAATTTCTGCCCAAATAGACGACGCGTTGAAAAACGGGATGGAACATTTGAGACAAAGTATAAATAAGTCTTTTGATAAATTAATCTGTGAGAAATTTGATGCTATGACAAGTTCAGTTTTGGAGATTAATGCGCGAAAAAGTGTAGCTGCAATGAATGATGCCCGCGCGCGGTCTGAGACGATTCATTCCGAATCCGATCTGTTGCAACTTGGCAAAAAGCGTAAAATTCAAACAAGCGACAACGATGCAATTGATGATGTTTTTCAAGGCAACGCAACTTTTGCGGATGTTGTAAAGAGGCGCAATGAAAATGTGAATGATAAAAGTAAACAAAAATAGTAATATTAAAGGTAATAGTAGTAAAAAAAGCAATCGTAAGGCTCGTCCGGTCATTGTGATCAAACCAAAAGAGTCCAAACAAGCTTGCGATGATACTCGTAATTTTGTGAAAACTAATTTAGATCCAAAAACACACAAAATTAGTAATTTTAGGAATGGAAAAGATGGTGCCATTATTGTTGAATGTGCCATCGGAGCAAATGTAACTAATGTGAAAAATGGTATTGAAAGCAATCTGGGTGAAAATTATAGTGCTGTTGTTCCCACGTCGGTGCCATGATTGAAAGTAGTGGGCATGAGCCGTCAATTATCCTCCGATGTTTTCATAGACTATTTGAAAAGTCAAAATGAAAACATCGCAATAAATGATGTAAAAGTAGTTAGAATTTACGAAAATCCACGGTTCATTTACAACAAGTTTAGTGCGGTAATTGAAGTCGATTTGGATACATATAATTGTATGTTAAAAGCAAATGAAGTAAATGTAGATTTTGATCGGTGCTTTGTGTATCCTGACATTAATGTTCTGAGATGCTTCAAATGTGGAGAATTTGGACATAAGAGCATTGATTGCAAAAACTGTGATACATGCTCTCGGTGTAGTCAAAACCACAAGACATCGGAGTGTACGTCAACTGTTTTGAAATGTGTTAATTGTTTGAAAATGAAAAGAACGTAAAATTAACTTGGACGTAAACCATGCCGCATTTAGCTCTCAATGTTTGGTGTACAAGAGACTTTTTGAACAAAAGAAAAGCAGCTTGCGTTTCAATAAATAGCAACCGAGTTCCAGGCAGAATGGTAATCAATTTAATTTTTTGTATTTCAATATTGCGGGGTTGTCAACAAACTACGTAGCATTACGTCAGATTGTAGAAGAAAAACGTCCACTTTTGGTTTTGTTAGCAGAAACTCACATTGTTGAAATTGAAGCCTTTGATCAATATTGCATTCCGGGATATAATGTTGCTGCTTGTTTATCACATTCTAGACATACTGGCGGTGTTGCTATTTATGTCAAAGAATCAGTTCAATTCAATCTTCGCCACAACGAAATGGTTGATGGTAACTGGTTCTTGGGCATAACAGTTGTACGTGGCATGATGATGGGTAACTATGGTGTTTTATATCACTCTCCCAGTTCTAGTGACCAGCGTTTTATTGAAATTTTAGAGAACTGGCTTGAGGTATTTCTTGATTCGAGTAAATTAAATATAATAGCTGGTGACTTCAATATAAATTGGCGTGATAATAATAATTCGAATCATTTGAAGCATTTAGCTAACTTTTTCAATTTAAGACAAACGGTAGATGAATATACGCGAATTTCCAGGCACAGTAGAACTTTGATTGATCATGTTTATTCTAATTTTGATTCTGTTTGTTCAGTTGTCGATACTGATTTGAAAATGACCGATCATGAGACAGTAGGTATTAACGTAATTGAGAATAACTTGAATAATAGCGATGATTTTGTGAAATTGAAGTGCTGGAGGAAATATTCAAAACAGGCTGTTTCTAACCTTGTTCAGAGAAGCGTGGATTTTCCAATCGCGAGCGGTAGTTTAGATGAGTCTGCAGCTGTTCTTACTAATACCATGAAAACGTGTACAAATAAGCTAGTTGAACAAAAATTTGTGTCTTTGAAGTACTCGAACAGCTGGTACAATTTGGATCTTTTGCGTCTTAAACGCAAGAGGGATAAATTGCACAAAAAGTTTTGTAGATCTAATAGTGCTAATCATTGGAATAAGTACACAATCGCGCGGAATAAATATTCACAATCCATTAAAAAAACTCGTTGTGAATATATACAGAGGAAAATTGATCAACATCAAAACAACAGCAGAGAGTTATGGAAAATTTTGAAATCATTATTGAAACCTAGCAATTGCAGACCGCGGTCCATAACTTTTGAAGGCACAATAGAACAGTCTGAACAAGCAATTGCATCTAAGTTTAATGATTATTTCGTCAATAGCGTTTCATTGATCAACCAATCAATTGAATTGGTCGATGAACCTGATGAATTCTCGGGTACTTTTTCAAACAGACGTATGTCATTTTGTAAACAAAGAGGGGAAGTAAGATTCAAACGTAAATTTTTCGAAACCCTTAGCACTTTCATGTAAACTTGGGCTACCAACACAAGGAATAACATTGCTTTACATGATTGTGATGCTACTTTATGTGAGGGTACTGAGAATTTCGAGAAATTTACTTTTGAATCTTACTTCCCCTCTTTGTTTACAAAATGACATACGTCTGTTTGAAAAAGTTTCCGAAAATTAAACCAGCCAGTTAATATTAATTGCAGATTTGAAAGTTTTCACCCGATCACAATAGATGAGCTTAGAAATATTTGCTTTTCCTTAGGAAAAACGGCTGGAGTACATAATGTTAATGCTAGAGTTATTCAAGATTGCTTTCATGTCATTGGTCACACTTTACTGGACCTTATTAATGAATCATTGCAAACTGGGCACGTGCCTGAAGTGTGGAAAGAATCGTTGGTTGTTCCGATTCAAAAGGTTGCTGGGACGATTAAAGCCGAAGAGTTTCGGCCTATCAACATGTTGCACACATTAGAGAAAATTTTAGAGCTTGTTGTGAAAGGCCAGTTGTTAGAATATTTGAATAGTAATTCTTTGTTGATTTCGGAACAATCTGGCTACCGGGAAGGCCATTCTTGTGAAACCGCGTTAAATTTAGTATTAGCAAAATGGAAAGATAACTTAGAGAGTAAACAAACAATTTTTGCTGTTTTTTTGGATCTGAAACGCGCTTTTGAAACAATTTCTAGGCCCTTGTTGTTGAAAGCATTAAAGCGCTTTGGAATTTCGAGTACTGCATACAGATGGTTTGAAAGCTATTTGTCTGACAGAACTCAAAGGACTGTTTTTAATGATTCTGTTTCCAGTCCCGTGGGGAATAACCTTGTTGTGCCCCAGGGAAGTGTATAAGGGCCCCTTTTGTTTATTATGTATATTAATCTGTTTGCAGATGACACTGTGTTATTCATTGCAGCTAAAGATTTAAATGAAGCCGTTACCCATTTGAACGAAGATTTGCGTTTTCTAAGTAGATGGTTGAAATGTAAGCAATTGAAATTGAATATAAGTAAAACTAAATTTATGGTAATTTCACAGAATCGAGTAAATGAGAATGTCTCAGTTACGATTGATGGTGAGACAATTGATCGCGTTCGGGAGATTAAATATCTTGGCGTGATTATTGATGACAAGCTAAAGTTCAACGCTCACATTGACAATGTCATCAAGAAAATTGCCAAGAAGTATGGGAATTCTATGCCGATTAAAAAACGATTTAACTACTTGCAGTAAAATACAGCTATACAAATCAATCATCTCCCCTCATTCAGAGTTTTGCCCTTCCATTTTATTCTTGGCCAACCAAACACAAATATTGAGGTTACAGCGTTTGCAGAATAAAATAATGCGCTTGATTTTAAGATGTAACAGATTCACTTCCTCGACTTTTATGTTAGACGTTTTACAATGGCTATCAGTGAAGCAAAGAATTGTGTATTTAACAATGGTGTTCATTTAGTAACGTAGTTAATGGTTTGCTTCCTCGATATTTGTGTGATCGAATTGAAAGAGGAAGTGATTTTCATAGATATAATACTAGAAACGCGGATGAAATAAGAACACCGAATTTCTTGACATGTGCTTCACAAAACTCATTATATTTTAAAGGAATAAATGTTTTCAGTTTACAGAAATTGTTCCATTTCGTTCTGTAGATAAGGGGACTGTTCAAATTTCTACTCCCACCAGCCAGGGTGAGTTGAATGGAAAGCTATTATTAGTAGTAGTGGTAATAGCTTTTATAAATTTTAATATCATTATACAGAATCTGACGCACCCGATGAACCGAATTTCGACAGGGCCGATCGCGAGTTTGATAAGCGGTTCACTGCGAATGAATTTGGGTTTGCGTGCAGTGTGTGTGACAGGTTATGGTTTGTTAATGACCTGAAGCCAATCACTGAAGCAGCAAGAGGAGTATTGGCTGGCCATTTTGAATCGGTTGAGGGATTCAAAGTCTGTCAGACATGTCGCAGTAGCCTGCCACGCGGTGTATCCTAGCCGTCCTCCGAATATTCCACCACTTGATCCAATCAGCGAAAGGCTGATTTCTCCGCGTTTGCCGTTCATGCAGATTCGTCGCCTGCGACATGCACAAGATCTTTTTCCCCACCAACTTCAATAACAATCGAGTTTTAACAGTATTATCCGAAATTACAGGCAACTACACGATTATTGGTCAGGTGATAAATGTTCCAGTTGATGTTGATGAGATGGTTCGGGTGCTTCCACGCCAATTGGAAGATAATTATGCTTTTAACGTTTGTATCAAGAAGCACTTGATTCACAAATCTAATTATTTGTCTGGATTCGTCAAAAAGTCGGTCGTGAAAACTTGGCTTGAATATCTTGTTACAACGCCTTTGTACCGAAAAGAGGGCGTTATTTTCAATCAGGAACGGTTGCAATATTTTGAATCGGAACCACAATCTGCAGCATCGCGGAATGAAGATACGATTCAGCTTGAAGTGATTGACGCAAATAATGATACCGAGTTATTTGCTGGTCAACAACAAACACTTCTGTGGAATGAAGACAAGTGTCTAGAACTAGCTCCGGCTCAAAACAGGAAACCAGTCTCCATCGTGTACGACGAACATGCCGAGGAACTCTCCTTTCCGGATATTTATCTGGGATATCCGAGGAAGTTCAGAGATGGAATGCGTGTGACTCCTTTCATGATGGCAACCAGTGAGCTGAGACGAAGCGATAGACGTGGTGCCAAGCCGAGCCATTTACTATATATGGCTATGAAAGTTCTGAGGCTACGTGTGATTGAAGGCCTGCAGCAGACATTTAAATGTATGGGAACAGCGGACATCACGCGAGGTCAGCTCAATGACAGAAGCTTCGTAGAAAGTCTCATGGAACGAAACCTGTCGTTCATGAAGTCTATTCCGAACTCTGTGCAGTATTGGTATCAACGAAAACAAGATCTTTTCGCAATGATACGACAGCTGGGTAAACCCACAATGTTCCTCACATTAAGTGCAAGCGAAACTCAATGGCCTCTATTATTGAAGCAGCTGTATAAGTTGTCAAACGAATATGGTAGCAATCAACTGGATGATCCAATGCAAGAGCTGAATGCACAACAACGCGCGACTCTAGTGAATGATGACGCTGTAACGTGCTGCTTGTACTTCAACAAGCTCGTTGATGTCCTCATGGTAATTTTGTCGTCCCCCAGATTCAGTCCATTCGGAAAACACCATGTTGTAGATTTCTTCAAGCGCATCGAGTTCCAGCATCGTGGCAGTCCACATGCGCACATCATGCTATGGCTTGCGAATGATCCTGCTGAAACGGTATCCGAGCATATGCCTGCAACTATGGAACTCATTAGAAGAATGTGTTCCATTCAGGCTGTGCACTTGCCGGACACTATCAAGAAGCAGATTCATACGCATACGCAAACATGCTATAAGCGCAATGAGAAACGTTGTCGTTCCAACATACCATATTGGCCAATGGACGAAGAACGGTCACTGATTCCTCTAACCGCTGACGATCGTCGCCGTGGTGAGTTGAGGAAACGTGCCTCGGAAACGCAACAGATACTGGAAACCAAGGCGTTTGACACGCTTGAAGAGTTTCTTGTCGACTGTAGGTGCACATATGATTACTATCTTGATGTGCTCCGTTCTTCAATACAGCGGCCAACAATTTTCCTGAGGCGAGGAATGAAGGAGCTTTGGACAAATCCATTCAACCCGTGGGTAGCTCAGAAACTTCGCTCTAACATGGATCTGCAAGTTATCCTCGACGTGTACTCGTGTGCATGTTACTTGGTTGACTATGTGAACAAGTCAAACCAAGGTATAAGTGGATTACATCGTGACCTCATCTCTCTGCAAGAGCAATATCCTGACGAAGACTACACGGCCTTACTAAAGAAGGTTAGTTTGAAGATGCTGAATTCTGTGGAGATGTGTAGCCAGGAAGCTGCATGGTACTTGCTTCGCATGCCAATGTCCGAAGGCAGTAGAAAAGTGGAATTCCTGCCTACAATGTGGCCTCATGAACGCCTCAGGTCCAGAAAGCATTGTAAGCAGATGGACGAAGAAGGAATTGAAGAGGATTCAACCGATGTGTGGACCAAGAATATCATCCAAAAGTATGAAGAGCGGGATGGCTTGGAAAATGTTTGTTTGGCAGATTTTGCAGCACGGTACTCCCAAAGCAGAGGAACCAACAGCTATAAGCCCAGGAGCGTTCCAAAAATCTTGAAATGGTGAGGATACAGTATGAATGAACTCGTTGAGTACAAGCGCGAATCGGTTCTTCTATTCTTACCGTTTCGAAATGAGGTTCGCGACATCCTGGACAGTAACAGATTCCTGCAGTTGTATGATACGCATGAGGCAGATCTATTACGAAAGCGCAGAGAATACGACTGTGAGCTGAATCTAGAACAGACTGTTGAGGAATACCTGCGTACTTGTGAGAACGAAGAAGATGGGCACCAGGAAAATGCTGCCACAGAAAAGCATGATGAGTATGTGCGGACGACTACTATGGATCCAACCAACGACGACATCGAACATCTACCAGCAGGTACACTGAGAGCGATCATCAGACAACGTACAAACGTAATGTCAAAGGATGATTACTGTGCTATGGTGCGGAGAACAAATGCGGAGCAGCGTGACTTGATCTTGCATGTAATCGATGGATTACATAGCTACGACGAGAACAGCAAAGCTTTGCAGACCTTCTTTACTGGGCCTGCTGGGTGCGGTAAAACTTTTACGTTGCGGATCCTGATGGAGACTATCAATCGATTCTCTCAGGCTCACAATACGATGAAAAATGCCTTTGTAGCATGCGCTTCGACTGGAAAAGCAGCCGTTGCTATTGGAGGAACTACCGTGCATTCTGCATTCCGCATCACCATGTCACGCCGGAACTACTCAAAGCTCAGCTTTGAAATGCTGCAGTTGTATCGTAATGCTTTCACCAATGTGAAAGCGGTTATAATAGATGAGGTCAGTATGATAGGCGCGGATGTGCTCAATACCATCCACACGCGTTTACAAGACATTACTGGCGATTATCAGGATCCATTTGGCGGCATCAGTATAATATTTTGTGGTGATTTACGACAACTACCACCCGTTAATGCTAGGCCCGTCTACAAGCCAACTGGAAAATCCTTTCATGGTGCTGTTCTTTGGTATTCCGCCAGACGGATCTTGAATTTTCCAGCATACTTACCAAAATTGGCAACGGCAAGTCACTGACTGGGGAAGAAACAACACTGATTGAAAGTCGATTCCGCACAGCTGAATGGTGTAAACACCATGACGCACCATGAGCAATTAGACTGTATCATCGCAACATAGATGTGGAGAAGTTCAATAATGAAGCGTTGAACGATCAAGATGCACTGGACTGTACTGCTGACGATGTGTTTGCGGGATCCAAAGATGCTAGTCAGTTAGCAAGCTCCCGCGTCAAACTCTACAAAAGGAGCGTCGTGGAGACCGGCGGGCTACCTTATTTGCTACGGCTTGCGGTTGGTAAGCCTTATATGATAACTACCAACGTTGATGTCGAAGATGGTGTAGTGAATGGCGCGATAGGCGAGCTGAAATACCTCGAACAGGACGAAGACGATTCTGGGCAGCAGATCGTAAAGTTGTGGTTTAAGTTCGAGAGTGCGGCGATAGGTGCTGCATTTAGGATTAAAGCAAGACCTGCCGTTTTCGCCAGACCTGGAATCCTACAAGAGGATTGGACTCCCATCTCCAAACGCTCGGCTAGTATAAAGTTGAGTGGCATCATTAAATGCAAGCGGATACAGTTTCCGGTGGTCAGTGCCTGTGCGTTAACTGTTCATAAGTCGCAAGGTGGCACTTTCCCGGAGATTGTATATGACTACAATAAAAGCCAGGATCAGCAGTTAGTGTATGTTGGATTGTAACGTGTTCAGTCACTCCAGGGGCTGTATTTAACAAACCCAACCAATGCCTTTAAGTTCCATCATGCTAAAGGTAGCAACTCACCTAAGATGGTAGACCTCAGGAAAGAGCTGCAGCGTCTAGAAAACCATCGATTACAAACACTTGGGGATAAACTATACCAAGTTTTGGAAAGCAAGGGTTCTGCCACCACGTTGATGAGCATCAATGTTCAAAGTTTGAACGCTCACGTGATGGATATCGCCTCAGATCGGATTTTGACAAGCGTGGAATTCCTCGCACTGAGTGAGACTTGGCTAGACAATGACTCCTTAGTCGATATTGAAGGCTACCACTGCATCGTTCAGTTCAAACGCTGCAACTTGAGAGCAGGTGGTGTAGCAATATATCAGCAGGACAAGGCTACCACTATGGCTGCTACCCACAAGATTCAACAGCTCAGTGAACATCATGACGAGATGTTCAGCGTTGTCGATAACGTCGGGGACATTTGTGCAGCTAATATATCAGTAATGGACACTGAAGTTCTGCTGGTTGTGGTGTACATTTCACCAGGAACAACTACCAAGAATTTAAAATTGTTCTTGATTCGCAAGTTGTTCAGGTATGCTGCGCAAGATACGCCAGTTGTGTTGACCGGAGACTTTAACATTGACGTTTCCAAACATGAAAACATAGATTTTCTAGATTTTATGCAAAAACATTTAAAATTTACTTTAGCAAACCTTCGGAATGAAGCAACCACACTTGGTGGTTCTTGTATAGATTTAACGTTTGTTAAAAATATCAGCGTAGAGTGCAGACGTTATTGTTCATATTTTTCGTATCATAGACCTATGTTGTCTGTACTCGCATTCGAAGCACCCGAACCATTAAATCAACAGGTAGCAGATATTGTGGAACATGAACTGGAATGACAACATCTACCCATTCGACAACCAACCATCACCTAGCACTGGACCATTGTCTGTACTACTCGGACCATAAACAACAAACGACAAAATACCAAACGGCCCTTTTCAGGGCCACTTAAGGGGTTCTAAAGAGTTGAATTCAAGATGTTCATACACAGTATTAACGCTCCTAAAACACCTAAAGACTAATATTATATGCTTTTCTTCCATGGAACAGAACCAACAACAACGACCACCCATTCGGCTGTCTATCAAATCATCATCTGGTACTCGACAATTCCCGGTTCTACTCGGATCACTCCAGGAACAGCGAATAACTGAATACCAAACGGCCCTTTTTAGGGCCACTTCATAAGTTATAAAGAGTTGACTATATTAATTTTCGTGGAAAACTAAAACTAATAACAGATGGTTTGATGAGTCTTTAGACTGAACAAAATATAGTAGATATTTATTAATTCTATTACAATTCCTCCACATCAACAAGCAGTCCTACGTCGACTTTGCAGATATGTCACTGACATATCTCACCTTTTCGTTTCTTTTGCTTTCCATTGTATTGAATGTTCCTCACCTGTTCTGCCTGCTTTTCATCAATCATGTTTTCAAAGTTGACCTCCATAGTATCCGTCTTTTCCCTCATTGTTATGGGAAGAATTAAAACAACAGAAACTAAGTTGCGAAGAATTCCATTCGCTTGATTTCATGCTGCACGTCCGTTGGTATCCTCGAATATCCTATCGAAGTCAATGTTTCACTTAACGCCTGGTGATGGATATTGATCAGCTCATTCGAACGGGCTCATGTTGCCAAGTTAGATATGGCATAGTTGAGATCAAATCCCGGACTGGTACAGTAGCTTATTTAATAATCGGAAAAAACAACATCTTCTATCTTTCTGGAATTTGATTCATATTTGAACAACATATTGTTGCATCAAAGATCTCCGTGGTTCAAAAACCTTAAATCTATCATCGAGCTTCTGTGTCAGGCAAGCCTCCAGTTTCTTTACATTGTTGACGTAGACTACGTCATACGGCCAGGGAAGGGTGTCAATTGAAAATCTAAAAATAAGCAACCGTCACGAAAATTAAACGCAAATAACTTAATATATGATCAATAGATTTTCAAGATGTTTACATCAATCGGTTGGAAATTTTCCCGCGTATCAATTCAATTATCCAACATTATCCGTAAACAATTTTAAGCTATTGAAAATAACCAACAAAATGCCAATTTTTCAGAGTAAATTTACTAAATGCACAGTACTTTACTATCACAGATTTCAAATTTAAGCAAGGGAGGGCTCATATGCAGCAGTGAACGATATAAAACGATTACACCTTCGCATTTTTAATCAGTAGTGTCGCAGTACTGCTGGAGCTGGGCAGATTATGCAACCATTAAGGATCAGTAGCTGGCGATGGAGGCAACCTCGATGGCATGAAATCTGCAGTGCGGAGCGGCAAGGCGCCAACGTAGCAGGTGGTGGAATATGCTACAGAAAGTGCACTGGCGACCAACCAGTGGTCAGCTAGTTGATTGCTCTGAGACATAGTCTCTTGGCTAGGCAGGCATTTTATATGTAATGGTGTGCTAGGAAGTCGGTTGCGGTGATGATTTGTAGCCAGCCGGTGGGCGCAATCCCGAGAAGCAAAATAACGTGCTTAAGTGTGTGATCTTCTTGGTAGCCATCTTTATCTGAAGCGCAACGTGCACGGCAAAAATAACCTGCTTCGTGAAAAGACCGAGAAAGACTTATTCAAATCCGTCATTTTCAGGACGACCAATCCAAATCTGAGAGAGTTTATTTAATATGAATTTATCTAACAACTAACTAAATGGCAGACAGCGGTGGCTATAACACCTTTAATTTTCTCTCCGTTGCATACCTTGAGCATTGTGCACAATTTACAAATGGTTGTCGTCGTGAAAAACTGAATTGTCAGTTGAAAATCGAAAAATAATCGACCGTCACGAAATATCGTTACAAATTAAACGCTCATAACTTCATAAATGCTCGATGGATTTTCAGAATGTTCACATCAATCGGATGGAAATTTTCCCGCATATTAATTCAATTATCAAAAATTATCCGTTGATAATTTGAAACTATGTAAAATAACGGAAATGAAAGGTGATGCCTTATAATTTTGTTTTGCAGGCTTGATTTCATGAATTCACAGTAGTTCCCTAACACAGATTTCAAATGTGAGCACCGGAGGTCTCATATTCAGCACTGAACGATATCAAAGCAACCGGTGGCAACCGTTGATAGGCAACCATTAATTATGCAGTGGCGTACTAGGCAGTCGGTTGCCAGCCGGTGGGCGCAACCACGAGGAAACGAAATAAGGTGCTTGTGTGTGTATGTGTGATCTTGTTGGTAGCCATCTTTGGTAAGACGCTATCTTACGCTCTGAAGCCTCCGACATTTAATTACATTCACGAGGAAGACAACATGCCCAGTTCAACAGTCCGCCAGGGTGATCAACGAAAGAAAATTGCCAGCCGTTGTAGTTTCGTTAATGTCTGCGAAAAGGAAAGTAGTGATGAAAAGCCCGAACGGAGATTTCCATTGGAGGCTTTTTGGATTATCTGTATGATATTGATGATGGCGTTACTGCTTGGCATTACAGTGTTGGTGAATTATTACCACCTGTTAGCCATTTGGTATGGGCAGCAATTCCACAAGGACATTGTTCCTATTAAAGAAGACAGTTACTTTGAGCAATCGATGAATGTTCTCAAAAGATTATGGAAGGAGTAGAAAAATTTCATAGTTCCACGGAAATCTCCGTTTGGGCTTTTAATCACTACTTCCCTTTCCCAAATATTAACGAAACTACAACGGCTGGCAATTTTCTTTCGTTGATCACCCTGGCGGACTGTTGAACTGGGCATGTTGTCTTCCTCGTGAATGTTATTAAATGTCGGAGGCTTCAGAGCGTAAGATAGCGCTTTACCAAAGATGGCTACCAACAAGATCACACACACAAGCACCTTATTTCGTTTCCTCGTGGTTGCGCCCACCGGCTGGCAACCGACTGCCTAGTACACCACTGCATAATTAATGGTTGCCTATCAACGGTTGCCACTAGCGATGTCTGATTTTCTGAATTATTCGATTAACGATTGATCACGTTGGTGTTGTAGAGTTAATCGATTAGTTCGATTAATCGTCCACAATTAATCGATTAGCTGAAGTCTGGATTATCGAGATTTTTCAGCCTCGAGGCTGGCGTGTATATTTTGGGTATTTTCGTAACGATGTCGGGGGTGAGATTCGAACTCGTGACTTTGGCGTGAGAGGTATGGATGTTAACCACTACGCCGGGGTCGCCCCCTGATTAGCTGAAGTAATTCGATTAGTTTCCAACATTTTCAAAATGGGGAATAAGTGAATAATTAACACTTTGCTAATAATTTTAAACACTGTTTTAATTTTTTTTTTTTATATAAAACACAGATAAAAAGAACAATTGATTTTTTTGCGTTATCTAATGCACATAGAGGGAATGCTAGATTTGGCAGAATATAATGGGATATTTCATGTAATTATAAGCCAGATAACGCCTGAATCTAGCCTGTTGTATGAAAGATTGCAAACATTGTTGAATGGCGCATGAACAATTGCAAACAATTTCGTACACCTCCTTTGGCTTGAAATTAAACGAGGGGAAATTTTACGTGCATGTTTGACCTATTTGAGGTATCATCCAAACCATTAAAGATATGGTTGGAGGATTTGTTATATCGTTCGTTTAAGGTTATTTAAATTCATGATTTTTTTTTTTTCTGTGTGGTTTTTACTCCTAATTCATATATTTTGCGAGATTTCTACCAAATATCTTACTGGCAAAAGAAAAAGGACGATTCAATGCTTCCACTACTGACAGTTGGTGATGCTGTCTGAGTGAGTTGGTCTGTGATTCTGCATCTACATTAGAACTACACAAATCAGTGTCGCCCTTGCTCTCATTGCGCTTGTTGCTTTTCGAAACAGTAGACACATCTCGAGGTGAATTCATGGAAAGGATGATATCCTTGTGTTTCAATTTTCAGTGCTTCAACTTATTCGTTGTATTCTGGCAACTTATTTATTTTTGTGGCTAGACTCCACTTAAGAGGTTATGTAATCGTTTCTTATTGTAATTTTTTGACGTAGACTACGTCTTACGGCAAGGGTAGGGTGTCAATTGAAAATCTAGAAATAAGCGACCGTCACGAAATATTGTTACAAATTAAACGCTAATAACTTAATAAATTCTCGATAGATTTTCAAGATTTTTATATCAATCGGTTGTAAATTTTCCCGCGTATCAATTCAATAATCAAAAAATTTCCGTTAACAATTTCAAGCTATTGAAAATAACCAAAACCTAAGGTGATGTCTTATAATGCCGATTTTTCAGAGTAAATTTACTAAATGCACTGTACTTTACTGTCACAGATTTCAAATTTAAGCAACGGAGGGCTCATATGCAGCACTGAACGATATAAAACGGGTACGCCTTCGCAAATTAACTCAGTAGTGTTGCAGTACTGGAGCTGTGCGGAGCAACGAGCCATTATGGATTGGCAGCTGGCGATGGAGGTAACCCCGATGGCATGAAACCTGCAGTGTGGAGCGGCAAGCTGCCAACGTAGCCAACGTAGCAGGTGGTGCATCATGCCACAGAAGGTGCACTGGCAACTAACCAGTGGTGAGCTAGTCGATTGCTCTGAGACTGTTGCTAGCAAGCCCTTGGCTAGGCAGCCATTGCTAGGCAGCCATTGTATATGCAGTGGTGTGCTAGGCAGTCGGTTGCCAAAGCCGGTGATGATTTGTAGCCAGCCGGTGGGCGCCACCACAAAGAGCTAAATAAGGTGCTTGAGTGTGTGTGATATTCTTGGTAGCCATCTTTATCTGAAGCGCAACGTGCACGGCAGAAATAACCTGCTTCGTGAAAAGACCGAGCAGGACTAATTTAAATCCGTCCTTTTCAGGACGACCAATCTAAATCTGAGAGAGTTGGTTTAATTTGAATTTATGTAACAACTAACCAAATGGCAGACAGCGGTGGCTAAAACAATTTTAATTTTCTCTCCGTTGCATACCTTGAGCATTGTGCACAATTTACAAATGGCTGCCGTCATGAAAAATTGAATTGTCAATTGAAAATCGAAGAATAATCGACCGTCACAAAATATCGTTACAAATTAAACGCTCATAACTTCATAAATACTCGATAGATTTTCAAAATTGTTACATCAATCGGATGGAAATTTTTCCGCATATTAATTCAATTATCTAAAATTATCCGTTAACAATTTAAAACAAATGAAAGTAACGAAAATGAATGGTGATGTCTTATAATTTGGTTTTTCATGCTGGATTTCATAAATTCACAGTACTTTCCTATCACAGATTTCAAATGTGAGCAAGGGAGGTCTCATATTCAGCACTGAACGACATAAAAGAAAATTTTCTCATTCGTGTCGCAGTACTGGAGCTGTGCGGAGCAACGAGCCAGTATTCATTGGCAGCTGGCGATGGCATGTACCCTGGAGGGTGCTTTATTCGGCAGAGCGGAGCGGCAAGGCGCCAACTTTGGAATTGGCTGCTGGCGGTGGCAACCGTTGCTAGGCAGCCATTAATTATGCAGTGGTGTACTAGGCAGTCAGCTACCAGCCTGTGTTGTGCTTGTGTGTGTGATCTTGTTGGTAGCCATCTTTGGTAAGGCGCAACGTGAAACGGCTGAAATAACCTGCTTCTTCAAAAGACCGAGACGGTTTTAATTACTATGCGGACAGTTTAAAATCCGCCCTTTTCTGGACGACTAATTCAATTTTGAAAGAGTTTGTTTGATTGGAATTTATTCAACATTACTATCCAAGTTCTTACCAATTCACAGCCAGCGGTGGCTAAAACAATTTAAGCTCCCTCTTCGTTGTATACCTTGAGCATATTGTGTACATTGTTCAACTGGCTGTCGTCACGGAACATTGAAACACCGGAAGCTAATAACTCGATCGTATTTTGATTGATTTATTTTTGAGATTTTTGCTAGAAGTTTATACGATTGCCATTTTATTTACTCAAGTGTTTAAAATTTTACAAACAAGAGAAGTATTTTATTTCGCGGAAAATTTTAAAGAATGTTGCGTTCCGGCAAGTATCAAGAAATGTTTTACGTTTGATTTTCGCTTTGATTTTCGAAATGGATATTCCGAAGTAACATTCTCGGCATACTCCAGTTAGTACAGTTATGAATAGTTATTCTGTTATTTTAACGATTCGCGTTAGATAGAGTTTTACTTCTAGGAAGAAATAAATTTTGAGAAACGGTGAAGGTGAGAATGAGTACGATGTCTAATCGTTTTGATGCCAAACGTTTGCGCAAATTTCGGAAGCGCGTTAAAATTGAACATATGGAAAATCCTCCGACCATGTACCGATGCCGAATGAACTCGTGATTATCAGGTAAAACTTAAACGTTGCCAACTACTGGTTGAGATGCTGAATTTTGCCAACTACTGGTTTATAATGCATACTAACATACAGCGTCCTCCTGCCCGGTCTGGTCTAGAAATGTTTCGTTAAGGAAAAACTATTTGGGTTGCAATATAGTTTGAAATAAACATTTAATTTTCTGCATTATCTAATGCGTATAAAGGAAATGCTAGATTTGACTTGAATTCATGGAATATTTCATTAAAATGTAAACCTGATATCACTGAAATCAGGTCTGTTGTATGAAAGATTGCAAACAATTTCTTTTTTTACGCTTGTTTTGTGTGCTTGTAATAATAAATTTTGCGCGTCTGCTAAAATTCATTATTATTTTTTCTGTGAATGTTCCGCTACGAAACTAACGAAACTAATCAAACGGTTTAACGTAGTCTTCGTCAACCGGTCGTGTGTTAAACACAACCCCACTGATTTTTTCTGAACCAAGAAAAAGCCCAAGTTCAATCGCGAACCATGTGTCTCCCCCATCAACTAAATCCGTCCTTTTCAGGACGACCAAATCAATTTTCCAATTAAAGAGTTTATTTGGTTAAAATTTTCTCTTGTGCTGTTTCAAATTAATTTCAATCACCGCGCCCCGGCTACAAATAGCATTAATTAAACGCCGCTTCCCGGAGTAAATGACAAAGAATGTTGAACAACCAACAAACGAAATTCTAGAACGGATAATGCGAACCGAACTGCGACACTTCAGACCAACCATGTGGTTGAGTTCGTTGTAGTTCCTAGTTGTGCATAGCGGATTAGTTGCTGGCGGTGGCAAGCAAATTAGAAATGTTTCGATTAAGAAAATCATCCGTCTAGCGTGCCGTAATTAAAACTAATTATTGTGGCGCGAACTGTTTCTCCCCCGTCAACTAAATCCGTCCTTTTCAGGACGACCGAATCAATTTTCCAATTTAAGAGTTTATTTGGTTAACATTTTCTCTTGGGCTGTTTGAAATTTCCATTACCGCGCCCGGCTGAACATGGCATTGCTTTAAACGCTGCGTCCCGGAATAAATAGCAAAGCGCGTTGAACAACCAATGAATCAACAGATCCATAACTATCTTCTACGCGTTAGAGATAGTGGCCCTCTCAACCATCGTAGAAAATACAACTGGGGCCGTATCATAATTAAGAGCCACCAAATGCTTTCTAAGGAGTGTACAATAGAATTTTCTTGGCCCTTTTCAGAACTGACTTAAATCAATTAGCGGATGGCCCTGACGTGTATGAGAATTCGATTGCTGCGTAGTCCTACGTCAACTTTGCGTACAACCCCATTGGGCTGTCCTTATAGTTTTTAATTATGCATGGAACCACGAAGGACATTTTATTTATTATATAACGCTTGACCTAAATGACGTTTCGATCTTTGAATCTGCTGTGGTATTAAACATGTACCACATTCAACCAACGGCCATTTTTGTGGAGGAATGACACAAAGTTTTCCAAGCTGAAAAAAAGATAATGTTTAAAGTAATTTGTTGTTGATTTTAAAAACTGTTTAAAGCATTCTTAGTGTTATTTTGAAATCAAATTTTATCATTTATGTGTAAACAAATAAATTTTAAACCAAGACTAAAACTGAATTTAAAATACAATATATATTTATTTGTTCACCTGGTCAATATTTAAACTTTACAAATATAACTAAACCCAAATAACAATAACAAATATTCACTGTTCTTTGGTCTCTCTTCTAACCAACTCGTACATTTAATAATTATACTTGGCTTTTATGTGTTGATTTATTTTAAGTTTTACTGATTTTTCTTGATTGAAAGTAACCAAATTTTTGGTTGCCAAAATTCCCTTTATCATGTTTGTCCCAAACCTGTTTCAAATTTTAGTTTTGTTTACATTGTAAACGAAAAAAAACTCTTTTCGCCGTCGCAGATGAATGAGTAAGAATTAATAAATTTGGTATCAGATTCCGTAGATTTGGAAAAGCAAATGAAATGTCAAATCTTTTCAATGCTAAACGTTTCCCCAAAACAACGTGGCATCATTTTCATGCTTCAAATAATCAAAGTCGATGTTTCTAAGTTCCCAGAATTCATTATCAGTATCTTGATACTTATCATCTTTGTTTTCCCAACTAATCTGTTCCTCTCTTGTTCACACTTCAATTCAAATGATTCACTAGTGTGCGTCGATAAAGCTTCAAAAAGCTGCAGTTGACAGATAGAGAAAGTTGATGTATAAACGCTAAAAGCACAGCAGCCTTTTAAGAGGATAGGAATCTTTCCACATTAAAAAAAAGTCCTACAATTAATGGGTAAAACAAACAGGGTTGTGAAAAAAAAAACTGGAAAAAACTGGACAAAAGTCAGAAAAACTGGATGATTTGAAGATTTAACTTTTTGACTGGATCCCGTAAAAAAAACTGGAAGAATCCAGTTTAAACTGGAACATTGGCATCCCTGGTGCTAGGCAGTCGGTTGCTTGGGCAAATAATGTCTTTGTAGCCAGCCGGTGGGTGCTACTAATAGAGGCGAAATAAGGTGCTTGTGTGTGTGTGTGATATTTGGTGATACATCTTCTGGTAAGGAGCAGAGAGGGTTTTAATTCAAATGCGGACCATTCAAATCCGTCCTTTTCAGGATGACCAATTTAATTTGAGAGAGTTTATTTGATTTGAATGTTTGGTTCTTACCGATCAGCTGACAGCGGTGGCTAAAACAATATTAGTTTTCTCTTTGTTGCATACCTTGAGCATTTTGTACACTTTACAAATGGCTACCGTCACGAAAAATTTAAACACCGGACGCTAAGAATTCGATTGTTTCTTGATTGATTTATTTTTGAGACTGCTCTAATCATGAAATTTATACGATTGCCATTCTATTTACTCAGGTATATAAAGTTTTACAAATAAAAGATTAATATATTTCGCATACATATTCATCAATAGGTGTATGAAAATTTTAAAGAATGTTGCGTTCTGGCATGTTTCAAGAAATTCCCTATCACGGACAATGTTTTGATTCTCGAACATGCACATTTCAATGAGAACTGTTATGAATAGTTATTCTGTTGTGTTAACGATTCGCGTTGGATAGAGTTTTACTTCTAGGAAGAAATAAGTTTTGAGAAACTGTGAAAGGGTGAATATGTGCAATGCCTATTCGTTTTGATGCCAACCGTTTGCGCAAATTTTGGAAGCGCGTTAAGATCGAACCTTCGAAAAATCCTCCGAATTGACCATGTACCGATGCCGAGCGAACTCAAGGTTATCGGGCGAAACTGGAAGCAACCAGAGGTAATGCGTTGCTAACTACTGGTCGGAAAGCTAGAGAAGGGCCTTAAACTCGAGGTGGGAAATAAAATCAAGTGGTGAACCAGCTTGACAAAGTGCAAATGCTTTCTAAAGAATGTACAATAGATTTTTGCTAACATACTTACTATCTAATGCTGGTCAACCGATCTTTGAGGACAAACATCAACGCTATATTGATCAGACTTACGGAAAGGGAAGAGGTCAAATCAACATTTAAAAATAACTGAAACAGTGTGAACTCTTAAAGCTTTATCATTTATCGATAGATTTTCGAGATTACGCGATATGGATAATGGTCTCCAGCTGGTCGATCATATCAACACAATCACTACAGGCAGCACAATTGTTGCCCTTTCATCATACTAACATTCAAACCAAACGTCCCTTTCCACGGCTGCCAAATAATTTCTAAGAAGCGAATCATAGCATGTTCTAACATACTTTCTCACTTATTTATGCTAACCCAACGTCCCATTAGAATAGTACACTACGAAACTAATCAAACGGGTTAACGTAGTCTACGTTAACCGGTCGTGTGTTAAACACAACCCCACTGATTTTTTTTACGTGTGCCAATTTCACAGGGTCGCATATGCAATCATGAGGGTGGTTTATTCGTGTACCACTCACTCAGTGGAATCCGGAACAACATGAAATGGAATTCTCTTAATGTCAAACTATATACTAGACACTCGAATCGAACAACGGAAAGGTATTTTGCCAGTCGGTTTTTATTTTGCCGCGTTTGTAGTTTTTCAATCTGGTGTTTGTTTCTGAGTAGTTAAACACTTTTGTGCGACTGCCGAGTTAATCAATGAGCATCAATCCTAATATAGGTTAGTTTACTATCCAAATGAGACTAATATATAGATAACATGGCGAAAGACCTAAAAAATGGTTAAATTTTCTCTCAGCTTCAAGGATCACTCGGCGAAATAAACTTTCGATATTCATAAAATTGCAATATGATTATTTGCTATAAGAAATCAGCATGAGTTTCATAACTTTACCTTATGAAATGTAATGATGTTGCCAACATAAAAATATTCAGCAACCGGGATTCGAACCTTGAACGAGGGGGTTATAGGTCCAGTGACTTGTATATATCAACACTTGTAAACAGGAATGCTTTAAGCCGTACAAGAACAGCGTCGTGTAAAACAAAATCCGTTCACCTTATGAAATTCAAAAGCATCGTTCATTAGTTGAACCTTATGAAATTCTTAAGATTATTTGGCTGAGTGATGGCATCACGTTCCAACAAATCCAAGATGAGCCCGGCATGGGTGTATTTCGACGAGGTAAATGAAAAAAAAAAGTACGATGCAAAATATGTAGTTTGCCCATAAGTTATTGCCAGAATTCATTTCATTTTGTTTATTTGAAGTAGACATCAACAGATCAAGTTTAGGTCCTAATGATGTTAAATAGAAAAAAAATCAGTAGGGTTGTGTTTAACACACGACCGGTTAACGTAGACTACGTTAACCCGTTTGATTAGTTTCGTAGTGTACTGTTCTAATGGGACGTTGGGTTAGCATAAATAAGTGAGAAAGTATGTTAGAACATGCTATGATTCGCTTCTTAGAAATTATTTGGCAGCCGTGGAAAGGGACGTTTGGTTTGAATGTTAGTATGATGAAAAGGCAACAATTGTGCTGCCTGTAGTGATTGTGTTGATATGATCGACCAGCTGGAGACCATTATCCATATCGCGTAATCTCGAAAATCTATCGATAATTGATAAAGCTTTAAGAGTTCACACTGTTTCAGTTATTTTTAAATGTTGATTTGACCTCTACCCTTGCCTAGTCTGATCAAAATAGCGTTGGTGTTTGTCCTCAAAGATCATTAGACCAGCATTAGGGAACGTCCATTAATTACGTCACGCAAAAATTGACTTTTTGTAAACCCCCCCCCCCCCCCCATGTCACGTTTTTTGTATGGACCTTCAAATTTTTTTGTATGGATCGTCACGTTTTCTCGATCCCCCCTCCCCCCCTACTGCGTGACATAATTAATGGACCTTCCCTTAGATAGTAAGTATGTTAGCAAAAATCTATTGTACATTCTTTAGAAAGCATTTGAAAAGTATTTGCACTTTGTCAAGTTGGTTGACCACTCGATTTTATTTCCTACTTCGAGTTTAAGGCCCTTCTCTAGCTTTCCGACAAGTAGTTAGCAACGCATTACCTCTGGTTGCTTCCAGTTTCGCCGGATAACCTCGAGTTGGGTGGGCGGGGGTCGGGGGTGATTCGGGGGGTTTTTTGTATGTTTGGTCGTAAAGCGCGCGCGAAATTTGGGCAAACGGTTGGGAGCAAAAAGAATTAATATTGCTTTTTTTCACTCTTTCATTTTTTCTTTAATCTTATTTTTTTGGAGGGTAAAAGGTATTCACCGGCGAGAATCGTTTAATAAAAAAAATATTTTTAAAATTACTATCTGAAATGAATGTGTTGGGTGTGGAAGACAATCTCTGTGGGGGGGAGGATTTGCTAGGGGCAAGACACTGAGCAATCCTGAGTAACTCTGAGCAAATATGAGTATCTCTTATTCACTGGATTCATATTGTCATATTGAACATTCCTACCTTTTGTAAAGCTTGGTTTTGACAGTGAAATTGCATAATAAAAACAAGAAATTTTTTTCGTCAAAGTAACCATATCAACTTTGTTGTTTTTGTCTCCCGATAATCGTAAATTTGCAGTTCTTGGTTGTAAAAATGTCTAATGCAAACACCTCAGCGATTCTTACTGGCCTAGAACGTTTGGTAAGTATTTTTTGATGATGTGTGTTTGGTGAAATTACTGAAAAAATATACACTTACAGGATACGTTTTGGCAGAGAGTAGAGGGAGAGGTTGGTAATGTGCCGATGCATATAAAAAATATAATAAATTTTCAAGACCTTGCTGCTACCAAAGCACTTGGAAATTTGAATACCGATGACATTTTTGAAATCGAAGCGCAGATGAGGAACGCCGTTCCTCGTATCAGACGACTAATCTCTTGCAATGGTAAAACATTGCAAGACTATTTTGGGAGCTATTCTGATGAACCCACGGAGTTTAGGTTCTCTGTGGGTGATGTCAGAATATTCCAAACTATTGTTGAAGCTGTTAAGCAGTATAGCATCAAAAGTTTACTTCTTCAAAAATGCAACTTCGGGCAAAGGTTGGGGCAAATAAATATTAGGCAGGAAATCGATTTTGATCGTTCTCGTGAGCAGGAGGCGGAGGCTATCAGGACTCGACTCCGATTTTGCCTCAATAAAGCGTAAGTACCGGGCACTTAAGTTGGATGTACTACCAACTAAAAATAAAATTGATTACTGATGGTCGGATGACATTCCCTTTCTAATATAAGTATGAGGTTTCCATAAGACAGAAAGGGAGCTTCAAGCGGCAAGAAGTACTCCATTGACCATTGTATACATGTTCAATAGGTTGTTTCACTTCTTACTTCAACCTGGAGAGAAGTCTGCAATAGAATCGATAAAATATTAATTGTTTTATTTTAAATCCCATTTCCAGAGCGACCGATTCTTCGCTCACCGACTCGGGGTATGTTGCCATACGCAATCGTATACTGGAAACACTAGAGAAGTTCAATCCTATTTTCGAAGCTGCAGCCGGCGGAAAAATTGCCACAATAATAACATGCCCGATCTGCAGCAAAAACATTAAAATAACCCGAGATCCTCCACGCTCATGGCCTATGTTTAACCTGATCCGGCACATGAACCGACATTTATGTCCCGATGTGGGAAGAACCAAAGACCATCAGAATAAAAGGAGATGTGATATTCGCAATGAGATGGTACCAATTGTTGGCAAAAGGTATAATGTCCAACCAGTCTCTTCGTGATTCAATGCTGAAACGGAAAAGCGATTTGAATCAGTGGATAGCATCACAGCCGCATCTCTGTGCTCCTACAATGATAGATACGACAATGACACATACCCACTTATGGCAGTGGAGAGTCTGGACAGTTCGTAAGCGCTCATACGGTAGAATGTCAATGTTTTCGGCAGGAGGATTTTAAACGTTGTTTCCTACATCACGATTTCAATTTTACAAGTTGGCCCTTGTTTTTTTTTATCACTGTCGGTAGATATTTCCTTTCTAACGTATGAAAAAACCAGTGAAGAAACGCATATGCTAGAAAGAGACTTTCATCTGACTTCCCCCTATGCTCTCCTTTGCTATTTCATAAGGCTTCCCCTTATTATGTTATACCTTACATAATTGTTCATTGCTTCTGATACTTCCTCCTCCTTTCTCCTCCTCCTCCCCCCCTCTCCTCCTCCTCCTCCTCCTCCTCCTCCTTCTCCTAAAATGCTACGTTATTTGTGCATGTACCCTAAGTTAAAATGGCCTTAATTTGCCTTAATTACTGTGGACGATGCAAATTTCCTCCTGTGTAAAACATTGACAAAGATTAATATATAATCGGAGAGAACAATACACAGTTTTTACTTTTTTAGAAGCCTTTCGGATGAAGATGCTCGCCTCGAAGAGCACTGGATTGAGATCGATATGGATTCAGTTAGTCCGGATGAAATGCAACCCGAAATCGAACCGTTTGCCAATTCGAGCTCAATCGTTGTTGACCGACAAGAGGACCATGAGATCCAACACGACTACGGTGTCAGTGCAGGCATTGTTAAACACCTTCTTATCGAACCAGCTAGTGATGTTGCTTTTGGCTTTGATGACCAGGAAGACGGCATTAGCCAGGCCCTAAATGATGCGCGTGATTCAGATGGTTTAGTGAGTCAAGAAACTTGGGATGTTCGAAATGGTTAACATGAAATATACCATTTTGATGAACGAATATTGATTTGATTCTATTTAATTTTAGATGACACTCGATCTTCCAATAATACAAAAACTAGGGGTAATCATGAAAACGCTATGAATGATTCAGCGTTTCTCAAAATTTTAACAGAGCTACATGACAAAACAAAAGAGACTAGCCTACATGCTCGAAGATATAATGACTTGGAAAAGGATATTTGTACCTTCGCATATCTGACTGCCGGAAACGCTCATTACGAATTTATTAATTCAAATTTGGCGACAATGTCAAAAAAAACTATTCAGAGGCACATGCACAAAAACACTATTCACATACAGGAAGGTATCATAGACGTTGTTGGTTTAAAAACATATTTGGTTAAAAACGCATTTCCGTTGACCGTCGTACTATGTGAAGATGCGACAAAAATAACCGCTACTACATGTTACGATCATAATACTGATTCGATTACCGGACTTGTGCCACCGATGGCTTCGAATGGTTTGCCAAAGCAAGGTATGTTTCAAGCAACCACTCCGTACAAAATCGCAAGTGACTTGAAATCCTACCATGTCGGAAGTTATGCCTATGTTCAGATAGCACTTCCTTTGACTAGAGAAGCCGCCCCCTATGTAATTTATCATGCTTGCTCGAATAACCAATTTGACTACAACGATGTACTAAAGCGTTGGGCTTACACCGAATCTCTTTTGAAACGCCATGGGATCACCGTTTTGGCTAATGCATCAGATGGTGACTCGCGGCTAATGAAAGCCATGAGGATCAGGGCAGGATTTGATAGACCATGTTCGCCATCAACATGGGGCCCCTGGTTTCGAGTAGACTGCTTCAGTAAAACTCCTATCAATGTGCAGGATATGATTCATACCATAAACAAATTTCGAAATCGAATGCTGAAAGGAGATATGATCATTGGTAAATCTTTATTTTAAACAATAATCTATTGGTGTAGTATCACTAAAGCATTTTTTGTTGCTCAAATGGTTAAATGGTTAATAACACTCTAGTACACTTCTAGTACATTTTAAACTACACGACAACACAAAAAATTTGACTTTTGAAATTTTTGGCAGCAAAAAGAGATCTCAATGTTCATTTTTTTCTTTACACCAAATTCATGTTATCTATCCAAATAGCACCTAAAAAATACAGATTTTTAAATTGGAAAAAACAATCATATTCAAATCATCCCACGTTTTCATTCAAGGAAAATACATTATAAGGAAAGAGCATTTGAAACAACTCATCAATACACACAGTAAAGACAAGCATGGGTTATGTATTTCGGATATCGATTTAAAAGACAAAATGAAATTTGGCCCGACGTTAAAGCTAATTAATCCTGAATTAATAGCGTTTCTTGAAAAAAAACGTTCCCGACAGCAAGGGCACTGCGTTATTTTTAAATCTTATGCACCGTATGTATCGGTCATACGTGGAAACATACATCCCTTTCCTCGAACGTGTTGAGGACATTTGGTAAGTTAACTATAAACTTTTCGCTTCCATTAGTTTTTTTTCAATAAATTCATTTTTTTAGGACAACAGTATTTACAGTGCGCGGATGGAGAAATTATTGTAAGAAAAAATACAAAAATCTAACGGAATGTATTACAACAAACGCATACCACTGCCTTGAACTAAATGCACATGCGCTAATTCTATTCATTTGTATTTGCCGCGACAACAATGTCCCTGAGCAATGTATTATGGGATATCTCTCAAGTCAACCCTGGGAAGAACTGTTTCGTGAATTAAGATCGATGTCTTCAACGAATCAAACGGTTGTAAATTTCTCCATCAAAGAGCTTACGGAGAAGCTACGAAGAGTATATATGAAAAGATGCATCATGTATAAACACCACGATCAGATCAATTTCCCCTACATCAACACCAAACGACAGAACCAGTCTTGTCTGATTCTACCATCTAATGATGATATAAAGGCTTCTGTCGCCAAATGCAAAACAAACGCTCAAAAGACGTTACTGGGTCTCGGCATGGAGCCGTCATTGATTGACATGAGTGATTCCGTATTAAATCATGTAGATTTTCAAAGAACGGAGTTCGTAGGTGTTGATGTAGAGGACAGCTCTGATGAGGAGCATTTTAAACTTGATATTTATGATGACCAGGGTAATGCTCGGTGTGATCAATATGTCACTGATGGCTCCTCAACAGTGTACAACGCTGCCGAACTTTTCAGCAATTGCGATGAAATAAAATTGAAAAGTTCTACATCTGGACTAAAACACACTTTCAAGATTTCGGATTCTAGCGGCCAGATTAAAAATATAAAAAAGTCTACACTGCTGTGGATGCTAACCGAAGACAGGCACAGGTTATCTGCGGATAGAGTGAGACGGTTTCAGCAGAATTAGTTTTTATATTACACTGTTTAATGATTTTTCTCCTTTACTCCACTGATTATATATAAGTCTTTGATCTTAGTTAATATTTATCATCCAAAATTTGTGTAATTAAATTTGTTTTTATTATTAATTAAGTTTGTTTTCCTTTTTTTTGCCTCCACCTAAAAGTAGAACAGTGTAATAGATACTGGAGACTACTGATAAAAACACCGTAAATGCACTTGAGTATAGCACATCTATACCACCTATGTGGCCGAACGACTCTATCCGATATTTGCAATGCTTCCCACAGTCGAAGCCAACGTCGAATGGGTTGGGTCAATTAATCCGCACAATGGGAATATGTGGCATTTATTAACTGCCGAACAGATCACCTCCAAAAAGAAACCAAGCCGGATCGACCTATCGCAAAACTGGAGCCGTATTTTGTATCTCGAAACGATCGACTTTTTGTACGAACGCTTGTGCGAAAAAGTTCTTCGTTTCGAGACCCAAAATATGGCCCCTGGAATTTTCAATATTTACGGTTGGTCGAACCGGCTTGGTCTCTTTTAGGAGGTGATTCTTTTGGCAGTCAATTATTTCCACATATTGCATTTGTTTTTCGTCTTCCTAAAAGAAACAATAAAACAATATTAATCAAACTACTCACCGTAATCGGGGCCAATTATTCCTCACAGTACTTGCCGTCTTACGATACGATTATAAATTAATTTCTCAGACAGTAAACATACTGCTGTCATTGGTTGCCAAGGTTGCCAGCATCGCCACCGAAAGATTCAAGCCAGTGCTGCCAGAATACATTAAATTGAGTTATAAATTATACACGTTGATGGAAGCTGATGCGTTCTGAGCAAATGTGAGTTTTATGATCAGATATGAGTGAAGTTGTTTTTTTCGTTTTCGCACACATTTTTTGGCATTCCTACCATTTTATATCTTGGGGGAGAAGAACATCAGAGAGTGTGCAAATTTGATGAATCCTGAGCAACTTTGAAGAAACAAGTAACTCACAAAAAAGCCGTCTTGCCCCTTGGTTCCAACATATCTTAAGATCCTGGCCATATGGCAAGTTACTGTCTTCAGTAAAGTTGATCAGTAGGTCAAGGCCTTTCGATCGGCCTTTGGATAGTAGTCCAGAAGTGGCTCATGCGGCGGCGCTATTCATAATAATAACTTGTGGAAAAAGCTTTTCTAGATCCTACCCAGCAGGGAAGGGGGACCCCGGCGGAAAAAAAGAGGCAGGAGCCAGTGGTGGCTGGCGGCCGTAATTAAGTAAAAGAGGGGGGAGAGAAAAAAAAAGGTGAAAAAAAAAAACAAAAAAAAAAAAAATTTTTTATTTAAAAAAGGGAAAAGGGGGAAAAGAAACAAACCCCCCCCCCCTCGGGTAGGGAGAAAGGGGGGGGGGGGGGGTAGAAAAAAGAGAAAGAGAGACAGAAGAAAATACAATTAAATATCGATATGTTTAGATCAGAAACGGCGTAGAATGGCTGAAAATCGATTTCGGACGCTATTTTGAAAACCAAGTGGCGGCTTCTGTTTGAGAAAAACTCTGAAATACTGTCAAATATCCTGTAATATGGACATTTTTGGAACGCAGACGGCATCTTGATTCTGTAAATCTATGTCCAATTTCCTTTAAGAATCCCAAATGGCGGCTTCAGTTCTGTAAAGTATGGGAAATACTACCAACATATCTGCAATATGGTTTTTTTTATCAAGAACTGCGTATAAAGATTGTAAATCGATGTTTAACACGATTTTGGAATCCAAAATGGCAGCTTATGTTGCAGAAAAACCAGAAAATACTGTCAAATACCCTGAAATATGCATACTTTTGAATCAGGAATGGCGTATGAAGGCTAGAAATCGATGTATGACGCCATTTTGGAATTCATTATGGTGGCTCCTGTTGCATTGGGCGTAACGTCTTCTTCTTTCCCACCGATCATTCCAGCTATGCCTGATGATTGGGTACGAGACCTCACAGACGATAACTCACCGATCGTGTATCTACACACTTAGAAATTATGAATTTTACACGAGACGTAATTCATGTCTGTAAAAAATCTGGGAACGTAAAGAAAGATTTCGTGTAAAATTATGTCCCCTGAAACTGACACATACGCCATTCGACAAAAGATGTGTTTGATTGAATTTATTTTCTCGTCTCTTTTAACTCGTTCTTATGTGCTAAAGGAAGCTTACATGTATCGGTCTCAAGGGACAGAAATTTGCATGACATTTTGGTAGTGTGTAAGGTAGACCATTCAAATATGATATCGAATGTTTAAATTTTAGAGTATTTTCACCGTGAAAACTTAACGCAGCTTCAGCTTGACGTTTAAAAACCGGTAACTTTAACGTTAATCCACGACTCTTCTAATAAGAACCCATGAAGCTGTCCGGAAAATGTAAAGTTTTGGTACCTACACTAGATATACAATAAATATAAATTTGTACCCAGTTTTAGCATAAAAAGTGTAGACTACAATGAATTTCTTCATTCGAGTCGACTAAAAGACACTTAAAATGAACTTATAGTTGCGATTGAAATAGGTGTACAATTCAACGGAAACAATTAAGCTAATGTACTAACTCATCTTACTATCTATTCACAGATATTTGTCTAAACAAGCTCTACAGCTATTACTGACAATGCTTTCATTTTCTCTAGTATTTTTTGAACGGTCAAAAATTGGTCAAACATGATTAAGTGCACACTGATTAGTTTATTATATAAATGATCAATCTTTATTTCTTTTTGAAGTTCATCGTCTACAAAACACAGGAAAATTATTTGATTAGGTTTCCGATTTTCCAAATTTGAACCATTCCTGAGCCATTTTTCCGTAGTACGGAACAACTATGTTTCTTCAAGGAAGGCAATAAGCGTTTTTGCAAGCATTCCTTTACATAAATATCTTGGTTGACAATGCCAGTTGTCAGAAAGTTTCGCTTGTAAGCCCACAGGTGCAAAGCGCCTGCCATACCAAGTATTTTTTTTTCGGGAACTTTGACATTTTTTCTGCTTAAACTTATTTTGAACCTTTCCTTTTCCGGTAGCCGTGTAAAATTCTTGACCTGCGAGCTGCTTGAAATCAGCCTTGACGTATGTTTCATCGTCCATTACGACGCAACCAAACTTGGTCAACAAACTCGTGTACAACTTACGCGTTTGGCTGTTGCGTTTTGCTTATCATCTCGATTTGGTGTTACTGTATCCTTATATGTTGACAGTCCGGCTCGTTTCTTTGCTCTTGGCACTGTTGTGTGGGACTTTCCCAATTTGTTTTCGATATCTCTGATGGAAAGGTTGGGATTGTGTTTGAAAATGCTGGCCACTATTCTTCCTGATCCCTGAACCTTTGATTTGGCAATATTAAGTGATTTTCCCACGTGGGAATAATTTGGATTTTGCTTATGCGCGTGCAAAATTTTGATACGCTGCTCTTCTTGCTTCGACGCCATTTTGACAACTGAATAGAAAATGGCAAAAACAAAATAAAGTCAACATTTCGTATGCATACCTTCAAAATGAGGGGTGTTCAAGTTGTTTAAATGCAGGTTTAAAAATTTATTTATTTATTTTTATTTCGTCAACCGAACGTAGGCTAGTACATAAACAGTTAAAGTATTTTCTTTTGTCTTGTTTTAAAATAAAGTAAAATTACATTTTTGGCTTAGAATTATGGGAAAAAAAAAAAATAAGTAGTGTCTGCTTTTCTATTATTTCTTCCTAGGAGTTGTAATTCCGAATGGTGTTAAAATATTGTTTAAGTTTATGCCTAGACATTGTAAAGTCAATGATTTCGCAGTATTGATTGTAAGAGGCCATAATTCGATTTATTGGCCCAAATTTTGCATAATTTGTGGGATGTTGGTTTGTGGAAAATAAAAAATAATTTTTTTTTTATAAATTATTTAAAAAAACTTGTTATAAATCTAGATACATAACATTAAATAATATTGAAATAATTACAGTTATATAATTTTTTGTGTAACACACCTTGTTGAATTCTACCGGGACTGTTATTCACCAGGGCCAAAACAAGTGGGTTTTATTTTCTGCACTTCTGGAACAAAGTCTACTGTCATTCCTAAAATTACAAACAACATTAAACAACATAAGAACCCGAAACTACATCGATATGGGACTGCTTTGCCTTAGTGGCCGTGTTGTGGTTTAGTAAATAACATATTTAAAATTTGAAAATAGTTCCAATTTTGAAAACTAAGCAAGCCGAAAATGGAACAATACCATAATTCACCATTCAGTTTTGCTATTACAATAACACAATTCGAGTTGCTATTACAATGCCACCACTTGAGTTAAAAGACACTTGTAAAACAACCGTTGGAACCCCTCCCCAAAAGCATTCCACAACAAAAGGCGGCAGACGTTGTGTTTTCTACTCACAACATACCCAGCACGCAGTGCAACAACAAAAAATTCTTGAGGGACAAAATCCTTCATCCAACAAAGCACTTTTCTTCGACTCGTGACTTTTCAACTCTCCTCAATTATTGCCGTTCTTTTATCACCCCGATCAGTTCTATAGTTTATATTCATCTAATTCCTCAAACATGCGAATTTCCATTCTCCACCCAGCTTTCTTCTGACTAGGGTTGAAATTCGAATAATAAAAAATCCGACAAATTTATTCAACAAACACGGTTTCACATAAGATATTTTCACAATGAACGGAACATGTCTTGAGTCACATTACGAAAAGGGGAAGATTTTTCAATTGAACCCTTCATCTCATAAACAAAAATAACGTCACTCAGCAGGCTGGGCAATGCGTATCGAAACCCCGCTCCCCCTCCCACTTTTCAGTAAGAACTTTTCACCTATTTGATCGTTATTATTGTTAACCTCACGTCGGAATTTATTCTTACTTCGTATTTATGAGAAACTCAATTTTTTCCATCCCAATTTGACGGAGCCTTAAAAGAGTACACGCACGAACACCGTGCAATGGAGCAACAGTGAAATTACCCATCGCTAAATTATTCTTTTCCTGCCTGTTAGGGTCTCAGCTGGGCAGTGTGGCCAGCTGCGGATTTTTTTTTCAATCACTGATTTCCACTCAAATCGGCGTGATAGCTGGCAATTCATTTTACGATAATTATAATAGTCAAGCAATGCTGGCAACCCTCCCAGTGCCAACGGTTGCTGGCCTTTGCTACGTCTGGCAAGATGTTTTATGCGCAGCAGTTTGGATATGTTTCTATAATTCGACGTTTTTCCCCCGGGGTCGGCGAGCCTCAGCCAAAGCTGAGAGGGAGGTTAATAGTTCGATTCTGAAGAGATCTGCGCATCTCATCAACGTAAATGAAGTTGCGCGCGCCCCCGTGAATAAGCATCATTTGTAATTACCGGCAGTGGCAGCAATTTTCCACTAAGCCTTCGGGAGCTCCGCAGATGTGTATCGAGCAATCAATAAACACCAACGCAATTTTCTGACCGTTGATCGTTGATTGCCGCCCGATGAGTCCCAAATGCGATTGTTTAACTTTCCCACCGGAGAAAAGAAACGTGCCATCCAAGTAGTTCACAACGTCGTCCACGGCACTAATCACGTGCGGACTCATTTCGAAAAGGGCGAGCAAGCAGTGCTCTCTCGTACTGTGAAGATGAATTGCTGCCTACTTGGATCGTTGGACAAACACGACACCACCGTGGCTGTGATGAGGCTACTATGACGACGTAATGAGCCAAATTTAAATAACGTAAACCTGCCAGCTCCTCAGAGTCCGAGCAAGCAGAAGTATCGCCATCAGACTGTCTGTCCATAAATCAACAGCTCACGCGTCGCTTCCAGAAGCTGCCCTGGAGGGAGAGGCAGGTGGTGGCTCGGGACTAGTATCTAGATGGAACGTCTCTCAAACGAACACCGCGCAAGGGTCTCTAAATCCACTTCTAACTTGCTCGCTTCGTCCGACGCGATGGGGACGCCGCCACTGCTGCCACAGAGAGTCCATGTTTGTTGTGATGTTCTGTTTAATTATTTGTGTACCTACAAACGACTTCATTTAGGCATGTTTAGCCTGGGAGGTGGGCCATTTCAGTTTGGCTACAGCAAGAGATACCGAGCAAGAGTAGTGATGACGATGATGGGTGGCTTTTGACTGCTTTGCTCGCGTAAAACATAAAAGCCGATGAAAGGTATGGACTTGGCCATGCTTTCCTCAGCTCCGTTCAATCTGGGTCATGTCAAATGTTTCCCCGCGGTTATACAACGTGCCCCATCATTGTTGAGTAACATGCAAAATTGTCGGACATGTTGCGGCTATTTCGACGAGTCAAGGTCTGATTCGAAAATTAATTTCAACTTCTACCATAATTGACCCACAAAACGTGCCACAGTACATGATTGGAATAGCGAAAAACTTCGCTCGAACTTTTCCACGACTTTCGACACCACCTTCACACCTCGAAATTGCAAAGGAAAAACCATTTCCTTTACTACTCGACATTTCCAATTCCAATCCGCTCGCTCGGGCACTCGACACTCGAGGAAGTTGGTTTTTTCATTAGACCGAAAGGTGGTTCAAGGATGCCATGGAAAAGCCAAGAAACAAAGTCAATAAACGTTTTACTCCGACTCGAGCATCCGACCAGTCAGCAACGAGAAGTTAAAACGGAAATTTTCTCTGCCCCTGCTATAGACAGTTTTGGATTCTGTGTTTTCATTTCAATTTTCAAGATCAAGATTATTTATTTCGCGTCAATACACTTCATTGCACTTCCTCCATCTGTCGTCATCCCCGCGAGCTCGCCTTTATCCAAGCAGGCCGTTTTCCGTCTGTCGAAGTTGGCCATTATAGAATCGCATCGGGTCACAAGTAGCCCTTTTCCCAGTGGCAGTGGATCGATTGCATTGCGGGCAACGTAAGACGAAGAGAGCAAAGTAGATTGATGGAATTTACCAGTCGGCTGCATTTCCATCCAGCCCTCTCGCCACCGGTTTAGTATAGTATGTAGTGCTCTCTATCATCCGGGGCTTCCGTTGATTGACAATGACGAAATGCGGAGCTGGGGCCGTAAATTTCGTTAAGACCATTGTGTTTAGGCTATTATGGAAGGGATGGAAACGCAAACAAACGGACCGACGACGACTGTTAAGCCGACTGTTTTCCCCGCGTTCGTTTTTTTTTTGCGCGCTTGTGTTATTTGGCTCAAGAGACGATTATCCAAAAATGCAACGAACGAAAGAAAAACATGTGCTCGCAAATTTTTGCTTCGCACTTCTCACCGGTTGTTTTGCGTTGCCAAGGGGAACACTAATCAGCCAAGAAGGCGAAGGAGTGTGACATGCATAATGGAAATAAACAAACGATTGCGACGGGCGTGCAAGTGAAAATTCGATGTTCGAAAGAAGCGAACGAAGTTAGAGCAGAGGGGAACAGCGATAATTGGATATGGAGAAAGAGAAATTCACAAGCGAGTGTGATCGAGAATAACATTGATAAGAAAGGGTAAGTAAAGATCAATTCACTCTTCAGCGCTCCTAGTGGTCGGTACTCAAATGTTCTGAATTGTTTGGGAAGCTCTCCTCTTTCAGTGGTAAAACTTTTGTTACGATTGATCAAGATTTAAAAACGTAATGACAGAATGAAATTAGTTTTGAATTTGACTAACTCTACCGAGTGCAGTGTCCTCGAACGTTTCCGTGAGAGGTAAAGTATTGTTCGGAAGGATCACAGTAAGCGTCGTAGTGGAACTTACGATCGGCAACTGCATTGGAAGGTATTGAGAGCAACTAAGGCTTACTTCATTTATTGAATTCATTCATTCATTCATATTGTGGCGCTCCTGGTGGACGGATTTGGAAGTTCTTGGCGCCCACGTGTCGGGAATTTTGTCAGCTTCACGTATGTATTTTTGACATTCCGCAAATCGACTGTACTTTGTAAACAATCAACATGGAAGCCGAAAAAAGGGAAAAAATTGTGCACAGTTATTTGGAAAATCCATTGTGGTCTGCATCTAGGCTAGCTAAACAGCTGAAATTGCCCAGAAATACCGTTTGGCGCGTTATCAAACGGTATAAGGAAACATTGACGACGATTCGGAAGCCTCAAGCCAATCGTCGGAGTGGAACTGTCGACCGGAAACTGCGTGGTAAGATTTTGAAGACGATTAAGAGGAATCCCAATCTGTCGGACCGCGATTTGGCCCGAAAATTCGGTGCTGCCCATAGTACCGTGAGTCGTATCGAGCTAGCAAACAGCCAAATCGGACCATAAAACAGAATAGTGTGGCCAAAATCCGTGCTCGGAAGCTATACGACCAGGTGCTGACCAAGTTCGACGGGTGTCTTCTGATGGACGATGAAACCTATGTCAAGGCTGACTTCGGGCAAATCCCAGGTCAAAAATTTTACTTGGCAACGGCTCGGGGGGATGTTCCAGCCAAATTTAAATTTGTTTTTGCCGACAATTTTGCACGAAAATTCATGATTTGGCAGGGCATTTGCAGCTGTGGCAAAAAAACGAAAGTTTTCGTTACAAATAAGACAATGACGTCGGAACTATACCAAAAAGAGTGTCTCCAAAAACGAATTTTGCCGTTCATTCGATCCCACGACCATCCCGTAATGTTTTGGCCAGATTTGGCAAGCTGTCATTACAGCAAAGTCGTTCAAGAATGGTATGCAGAGAAAGGGGTCCAGGTTGTTCCGAAAAACCTTAACCCACCCAACTGCCCCCAGTTCCGCCCTATTGAGAAATACTGGGCAAACATGAAGAGGAGACTTAATGCAAAGGGAAAGGTTGTCAAAGACATCAATCAGATGAAGACCTGGTGGAATAAGATAGCTAAAACGATGGACGAAGAAGGTGTGCGCCGCCTAATGAGCCGTGTTACAGGAAAAATTCGAGAATTCCTTCGAAACCGTGACGAATAATTTTATCCGTATTTTTTCTTAAAAGTATGAAGAAAACGCTACATTTGTATAAAAAAAGATCTTGAATTCAATAATAAATAACTGAAATACAGGCAATTGTTTTTGTTCCAATTCTATCTGAAGCAAGCTTTAGAGCAAACCCCGGAACCTCGGATGGCGACATGAAAGGGCGAACACGAAATTATTGCGACACATTCAACAGGGCATAACTTTTTTAACATTGGGTAAAAATCAACCAAATTTTGCACACTTTCTCATTGATGTGTATTGTTTACATGCTGTCAAACTCGAAGTCGTGTTTTTCGATTCAACGAAAATGGAGGTGAACCAACGCGAGTCGAGAGAACAAATTCTTTCCAAACACCTGGAATTTCCTGACCTGTCGCACCGGCAGTTGGGAAAAATGTTAAACATTCACCATTCAACCGTCTCCAGAGTGTTGAAGCGGTTCCAGGAGCGGTTGACGTTGGACCACGGCAAAGGAGCTGGAAGAAAACCGGGACCGGCGAACAAAAAGACGGAGGGGAAGGTGAAGCGGATGATTAAAGCAAATCCCAACGTCTCAAGCCGTGATTTGGCTAAAAAGATCAGCATGTCGCAGAGCTACGTCCAGAATGCAAAGAAGAGAGCTGGACTACGTACATACAAGGTACAGAACTTCCCAAACCGCGATGAGCGGCAACAATCGACGGCTAAAACTCGGGCACGGAAGCTCTACGAGAAGATGCTGACAAAATATGGCTGCTGTGTGATGGACGACGAAACGTATATAAAAGCCGATTCTAAGCAAATTCCGGGGTTGAAGTTTTTCACCGGCAAGAGCAAGTTCTATGTGGAATTTAAGAAGAAGAAAATGTCGAAGTTCGCCTCCAAATATCTCATTTGGCAGGCCATCTGGTCTTGCGGACTGAGGAGTGAGCCTTTCGTGACAAAGGGCACAGTAAATGGCGAGATCTACAAATCTGAGTGCCTCGAGAAGCGCCTTTTGCCGTTCTTGCAGCAGCACGACGAAGCTCCGCTATTTTGGCCAGAGTTGGCATCATGCCACTATTCTAAAAGTATCCTGGAGTGGTATGAGGCCAATTCTGTCCATTTTGTTCCAAAGGACATGAATCCGCCAAACTGTCCGGAGCTGCGCCCGGTGGAGCAGTACTGGGCAATGATGAAGCGGGAACTTCGGAAGAGCAAGAAAACAGTCAAAGACGAGAAGGACATGTTAAGAAAATGGAAAAAAAACTGAGAAACTGGTACCGGATGACACTGTAAAGACTTTGATGGAGGGCATCAAGCGAAAATGCGTTCAATTTTACACTCAAGGCTCCATCGATTAACTTTTCTTTTGATTTTTGAAGTCAATATATGTATAAAACTACCCTAAAATATTGGTTTGATTCTAAACATTATAAGAAAATTGGCATGACATTTTCGATGTTGCAATAATTTCGTGTTCGCCCTTTACCATAAAATACAACTACATTTCGTGAAAAAATCTATAACTCGAAAACCATTAACTTTAGACACATGATGTCGTCTTCGGAAGAGTTATTTTAAAGAATATGGTCTATCTTTTGGTTTAGTTGGTGACTAGGGTGGTCCTTTTACGTTCATTATAAAAATTTAAACTTTTTATTCTTATGATTTAGAGGAATTTACTGGGCTCGAGGTAGACAACCCAATGTACCGATTCGAGATATTTTGGCTGTACGTGATCTGGAGAATGCTCGCCTGAAACAAATTTCGGGAACCCAATTATATCATTGTTTTAAACCTAAAGATGAAATGTATATTATCGTAACACGATTCCCGTTCTCCAACGATGCAATAATCGTATGCAATCATTTATGTAGTCATTGTGTATAATAAAAAATAAATTAAATGCATTATATTGACTTCCATTATATGATGTAAAACAGCTAAATGAACTTAAAAAAATATCTTCGGGTTGATGGGGACGCATGGTTGGCAAGATCCCTCAGGTAATGAAAACGCGAAGTAGGATGGCCAGCAAAACCTAAAAACATAGCAGTTTTGAAAAAACTTATCTCAAAAACTAAAATACATACATCACTAATTTTTGAAACATTTTTTGGCATTTTTGAAAAAAAGCTTTTCATCACAAATGCCCCTATGAACTTGAAGCTCTTCGAAAAGAGTGCCTGAAAAAGCATTATCAAAACACACAAATCCCCTTTAAAGTTTTGGCCGGAGTTGGATAGCAGCCACTACAGTCGAGAGACACTTCAGTGGAATCGTGACAACAGGGTGGATTTAATCGAAAAGGACCTAATTCAATTCTAATTTGTGTGTGGCTTGTAAGAACTTACTCGAGAGACGCGACGCGAGACAGGACACAACACTTATTGTTCTTACAAAACGTAAAAAGGGGTTTAAATTTACCCTTTTAGTCGACCAGTTTCGGGCTAGATGTTGCCCATCTACAGGTCAGATATCGTCCTGTAGATGGGCGACATCTACCCCGAAACCGGTTGACTAAAAAGGTAAATTTAAACCCCTTTTTACGTTTTGTAAGTACAATAAGTGTTGTGTCCTGTCTCGCGTCGCGTCTCTCGAGTGGACCTCATTCAAGCCATCTAAAAAAAGCCCTCAATTTTGCTAAATCAACAAATGTTGGGCAATTGTTAAGCGGTAGCTGAAAGACTGGAAAAGTTACTCGGGATACTGCAGAGATGAAAAGATGGTTGAATGAAATGGCTCCTCAAGTTGACGAACAGAGTGTCCAAAGGATGATGCGAGGTGTTTCAAGAAAACATCGTCATTGAATCAAACCCGAAATGGAATACGACTGTTGATGTTTTTCCTAAAAGTGCAATAAAAATGTTTATATTTTGAATACTCAACTGTCGAATGTCATCAAAACAATTCCTAGGTATTGAAATTGTTTTTTATTTTAGTAAATTTTCACTTAAGGTGACAGTGAAATGAATCTATTAATGGCCACCATAGTCTAGTTTTGACACTTCGAATTATTGAATCTAAGAAACTACAACAATTTCGCATACCCAAGGGGATAAAATTTCCGTCTCGAAATGGTTTATGTGATCTGTGCCGCCAAAATTTTAAGTGGTGATGCAAATCTGTCACAATAATGGCCTTTGTGGACTCTATCAACGACCACCATGAGCATGACATTTCCAAATTAAATTAAAATGTTCGAAAATTCCTATTTTGTTGATCGACAATTTTTCGCGAAACTGTTTGTCTGAACTAATAGCTCTTCTTCAGAAATGAGTCAGTAGCATCAGCCATATGACACTCGAAATTTTCTCATGGTTTAGTTCAAATAATTTTAACAACCCACAAGAGCGCGTCGATGTCTTCAAGTGGACCATGATTCGCCGATGTTTCTACGTGAAGCACTATAGTTGCCAAGCAAAGTTGATGAGGTTCTTTTTGCATCCTGTTTAAAGGGGTCTTCAGGCTGGCGCATTTTTTCCGCAGCGGCAGCGAACTTCGTGAAACACCTACAGTATTCGAGAACTAGCTGAGTTTGCATAAACAGTGGATAAAAGTATCAAAAGAAGTCGGCCATACTATTGCCCAAAACCTCATGAGTGGTGTCGAAGGCCACGTGCGGGCTTTCGGTCGTGGAGAGGTTATTTAATAAACCAATGAAGTACATATAATGTTTTAGTTTATTCTCCAAATGTTTGAAGAAAATTCGACTTAAAATGATTTTTGGCGACCATTTTTGTGCGTCTCTTTTTTTCCCGAGACAGTCTTTAGAAGTGCGGATTTCCATTATCTCTCAGTGAAATTGAGACAGGAATTGAGTCTCATTTCCAATGCAAATATAACCCAATTGGACAAGTCAATGATATTTTGCGAGATCAGCTTCCGGCTGAGCTTTTCGGTCCTCCGGGAGACCCAGCACAACCGTAATAGTGGTAAACTCATAAATTAGTCAGAAGTACTGCTAAAAACCTTATTTTTTAGCCTTGTCCATTTATTTGTTAGGCTTAATCGTGCAATTTCGGTTTTTTGAAAACATTAATGACTCTTAATTCTACGTTTAGTAGGTATTGGTCCGTTTAACCACGGTTTTGTTGACATTAAAAGCGAAAATATACTCTTTTTCAACCGCAAACTTTAGAACAATTCTAATACTTAAGTATACTGAACACACCCTGCAGTTAGAACGTTGTTTAAACAAAGTCTTTCATACTTTGGAATTGGGATGATAATAGAGTTGCAGTAGTCACAATGGAAATGAACTTCTAATCACGCACAAATCCTATGGTATAATATAGGCAGATCAACTATCCCACATTTCCATCGTCTTTATCGTACAGCATAACGTGATGTGATGTGATGTGATAGGAAGCCACCACCAGTGCAGGACTTGCCATGGCGTACAGTTCCTCCTTATGGCAAGATCAAACTGAACATACCTGTGATCCTCACTATTCCGTTGTATGAAGGGCCAAAAAAGGGGGTGTGGACCCGTAAGTAGAAGCACTTACTCGAAACCCACGGAAAGGATAGAGAGTCTCCTTCCAACGAAACGCTCTTATCACAGGAAATGAACAGTAAGCAATACACATTAGGATTTCCGTCTGGTGATTTGTTAAAAATCAGGTTAGCAAACACACTGTTGACTGTCGGAAAATAATTAGACCTTCGCTGATCTCGATCTAATGATCAAGGAAGGCATAATTGTCATCCATTACTTGGCCCAGATAATTGCGAATCCCTCATCCAGCCTACACTTCGTCTGGCACCCTGTATTTCCTCCTTACCCTTTGTCATTGAATGTATGTAAGTAATTAACGTAATAGAATATAATATATGTATTTACTAAATATATATGACATCCACTGGATTGTTACTGCAAAATCAAACTGAGATATGTTATAATGACTTAACAGTCCTGGAAAAACTAAAAATCAGAGTAGATCAGTCCAATCAACGAAGATAAAATTTAAATGAAACAATATAATATTGTTTTTTTTTTAGAATCAACAGATTATTTTATAAGTCGAAGAAAACTGTTCACGCAGCTGAGTGATCGAAGAGTCCGGTTTGAAGATTCCTGAAATAAATGAATCATAATACCACTAAACAAAATGTTTAAATACATCTTGAAGATACACTGAAGTTTTTTTTTACGACGGTAATGGTACCGCGTAAACCAAAACCGCGTAAAAAAACCGCGTTGTTTCAAAAAAACGACGTAAAAAACAGCCGCGTTATTTCAAAAAACGACGTAAAAAAAGTCAAGGAAATAAAAATTATATTTCATATTCATATTGAAAGGATATGGTCATAAAAATGTATTGGTGGTGGAAAAACATGGTTCCAGTAACATTGGCCACCGGGAATCTGCTACAAATGGATAGAGGTTGTTAATTCAATGTGTGAGCAAAACAGTCCAGAGTAGTTATAGAGAGTTTTCGTCTTCGGCAAAATTTCTCAGTGTGTCATTCGTCGTCTTTTGACATTATCATATTAGTTCCAAATCATGCCGCAAAGATGGCGCTGCAGTATATCTTTTTCAAATGGGGCGCTGAGAAATGGCGTTTTAGGGTAATTTCTTGTTTTTGTTGGTGGTTTTGTAAGAGAGGGGGGGTTTTTTTAAAGGGGCGTAGAGAGGTTGAGGTATTGGGGTGGTGGTTGGGGTTTGTTTTGGGGGGGGTTTTAGGGGGGGTGCTAACTTTCTCAGTATGTTGTTTGTCGTGTTTTGATATTATCATATCTGTTCCAAATCATGCCGCAGAGATGGCGTTGCAGTCTATCTTTTCCAAATGAGGCGCTAGAGAAATGCAGCCTTAGGATAACTTTGGAACTAATCTGATAATGTCAAGTGGCTTTATTTTACAATCTCAACAACTTTACTGAGAACGGCAACTCTCTAAAGCTTCATTTGGAAAAGATATTTTACTACGCGATTTTTTTTTACGCGATCCGTTATTTCAAAAAAACGACGTAAGAAAACCGCGTTATTTAAAAAAAAAAACGTAAAAACCGTCAAGTCACAATAGACGTGAAAAAAATTTGATTGTTGGTTTGGATTGTACATTTCCCAATTTAGCCTCTTAACAATACTGTTTAGAACAAGAACAAATGTTGTTTACAGTTTATTATATGTACTTTTTATTTAAATTCCACAAAAATTGTTTGCTGTCTCTGTAAAAAATCAAACGAAATTTTGAGTTTTAATTCCATACCAGCTTTGGACATGGCTTGGGCTGACGCTTGAATCTAGTTATGTAGCACAGTATTTGGAAGAATTGCCAACGCAGAGAGGTGGTGACATCTTAAGCTGACCAGCATGACAAGCATGTATATTACAGATAGGATGCGGAGGGCCCGCTTAGGATACACCATTTTGAGAAATAGAATAGACTTTCCCAAGTAGTTTGTATTAGTAACAGTGTTTACGTTCTTTCAATATGAATATGAAATATAATTTTAACGTAGGACTACGTTTCTCTTTTCTATACCGGGTGTCATTTCAAAATTTTGAAAAATGAGAGCGTTACGCAAATGTGAAAGGTTTTTGAACGCTAATAACTCTTGTTTGACTGAACAGAATGACTTCATTTATACACCGTTTGATCAGAAAAATTTACAAATATTTTTGATTAAATTTTCAATTAAGTGCTATTAGAATAAGTGGTTCGACTTTTTACTTAAAAATTACCTACTTTTGCTCCCATACAAATCTGCATATGAACCGGTTGAAAATATGGTTTTCCCTTTCCGGATGCTCAAAAAACGGGTGACAAATGCTTCAAATTGTCTTCTTCTTTTTATTTCAATAGGTCTCATTCCATGTTTAATTCAGCCATAGTCTCCCCTCTCAGTTGCAAATTTATTTTTCTTTATTCTGCTGTCTGGTTTTATAACTGAAGCCCGTCCTCTCTTATGAAATTTGCTTCGTACTGCATTCTCGTGCCTCTCTTCTCTGTAGGCAATGCTATCAACGCCAGTATAAAGCACACGATTCGAACCAAAATGATTTCATTGGGATTTTCAAGTTCGATTGAGCGGCACGTACGGTTGTGTTTTTCGCTCTCCTGTTACGAAGATTTTTTTTCTATCTCGTCCATTTTCTCGCGATTACGCGTCTGGCTCGCAAATTATCGCCTGCGCTTGCTCATTTACAAGCCAAAAAGAAGCGCTGCAAAGGTTTGCAAGTTTCCCCGCTCGACCTATTGCCGTGGAAAAGGTTCGGAAAATCGATAATCCACGCGGGTGGCATTCGCTTGCGAAACCATACCGGAGCTGGGCACCTCCCAGCGGAAAACGATGTTTGTGACAACTAGATTACTAGAATCATCCCAAGTATCTTGCGAGTACAGCACATGATGGTATCCTGTTGGTCAAATAAACTGAAAATATAAATTAGTTTCTAACGCGTATCGTAACCACCGTCCTTTTCAGGACGACCAATTAAATTTTACAATAAAAGAGCGTGTTTAAGTGAAATGTTAGTGATTTATCCTAAACAACCATTGCATATGATCAAAAATAGTTCATTTTGGATTGTTTGAGGCATTAAGTCGTGAGTGGTAAATTCGGCAGAGATTTTTCACTAAGCCTGAACTGGCGCAAACGTAAGCAATGGCTCAGTATGTAGAAAATTTCATAAGAATGGACACACCAACGCGGTCCTTCGTTTATCTTGCGGTTATATCCCTAATATTTTTTTATTTCCTTGACTTTTTTTACGTCGTTTTTTGAAATAAAGCGGTTTTTTTACGTCGTTTTTTTTACGTCATTTTTTCGTAAAAAAAAACTTCAGTGTACTGCTTATAATCACATGCTAGTCTTTTATGGAATAGTAGTTGAAGTTCAGAAATAGAATTTTAATGAAAATGTTATGCTGAAATGTTGAAAACAAATTGCGCATTACAAGCATTAAATTGTCATGCTGCTCCATACTCTGAAATGCAAAAGTAATGTAAAGTGCAAAGATTTCCCCAATCGTTCTGAAATCATTAATTAAATGAGAATGGAAAATATACCCTGCTTGAACACGATCATCAGTCGCAGCCACTCACTTCCCTATTGTCAAGTTGACAACATTGCCCAGGCTACGCCAACCAGCTTCTCTATGCTGACATGCTGAAAAAAAAATTGTAGATAGCTACAATAGAAAAACCAATTAATGTGATATAATAACAATGGAACAATCGTACAGTATAACGTATGCATTAAAAAGAATGAACTTATTTTGGATGGCGATGAACAAAAAAAAATACAAAAAATAATTCAATAGAACAAATTTTCCTTAAATCTCACGTTTATTATGCCTTCTCCAGTTAGCCGAGGCCGATGAAAACATGGATGTCGGAATGTTCTTTTGCTCTTTTGGCAAGGCAACGAAATTATTGGAGTAGATCCTCCGTTTGAGGTTCGTCCCAAAAATTTCCATAGGTCACAGCTGCGGAACGGAACATTGGGAGAGTTGGCGGTCTTCGGTACAACGTTTATCTTCAGCCGGTCCATCTCCTACATTGATCTCTTGATATAATATCAAGAGGCACATCCTATATTGCGTGATACTTTTTTATGAAGGTGGCCACTCCCGACAGGCACTTTGTACTGTATATCTCCCCGTTCTCCGCAAGCCCCAAAGGATAGAACAGCAGCTTGGACATTCCCTTCTCGCTGATCGTCAGCCACAGAAGGACCTTCTTCGGGAACTTGGGGTGATAGATATATTTGATGTCAACGCTTACCTCCTTGGTGGAGGAAGAAAAGTACTCGGTCGTTGCCGTCCGGCGTCAAGTAGGTCTCGTCACCCATCATGACCACGAAGTCACGTTTTGCCGGAAAGATATTTTTCACTCCTACCTTCATCTGATCCTTTTGGGGTGATTGTCTGCTGCTTAGACACGGCCAGTCTCAACTGAGGCTTCGGCATAACAATGTCTATCTTGCCCAGGTGTTTCTTCACCGTTTATCAGGTTCCACCAACCTCTCGGCCCAGAGCCGAGGACACCTTGCCCTCGGCCTTCCTTTTTAGCTTTCAACAATTAACGGTCGCGCAGCACGCGCAGAACCACCCTTCCGTTCAACGCTCTCTCCCTTCTCCAGAAGGGAGAGGATGTTGTAAATGCAGGATCGGATTTTACATTTTGTTCGGACATATACAGAGGACACGAAATTCCTCGCGATGTTCAACTTCTTCACCGTACGAACAAACCATCGAGCGTAGTTGCGGCTACTTCATATCAACTGATAACGACGCTGCCAAATTTCTTTGCTCTGTACACAACAGGATTGCTACGATTGGCGTTGCATAGGTCGATTCGCCCCCAGGTGACAGGGTAATCGCATGAAAAATCGCTAAAATCAGTCCATTTTTTTATGCATACGTTACTGCGATATTGTTTTGAAAAGGGGAACTTTCAAATTTGATAAATTTATTTTTAATTCTCTGATTGGACAGCCTAAGATGGGGTGTAATGCATATCAAGCTGTTGGAAAAGCAGATTCCACAAAATTGGTTTAAAGCACTGTCGATTTATATTGAATTTAGATTTAAGTTGGATTTGAGTTCTGGTAAATAAATTTAGATTTAGATTTCCACAACCTGGATTTGGAATCCACTCTTCAACCTTTTCACCAAATAAGAAGATAAAAATCCTACCAAGATTGATAAATTGGCCATTTTCAAACATTTTGCTGCTCCACTAAATGATCCGTGCCCATTGAAGTGATTTCTGTTCCACATTTCGTGGGATTAATGCTTCATTGACAAACCTCAATATTTAAATAAAAATGTCGCAAATTTTAGGTATTTTCGCCGATATTTTGAACGAACTTTCTCAATAGGGTATATTTTGAGTCACAAAAAAAAAACACGTCAATTTTAAGATGTACCAATGCGGCATGAACCCGACGATTCACTAGTATTTGGCCGTTCTTCACACAGTCCAACCTGAACAGGAATAGACTAATTTTCTTCGTTTGTTTGCCCGTCCGGCCGGGTCCAATTTTCGTTCGGTTAGAACATTCGACATTCCGTTCGGGCGGGACCGGCTAGTCAATGACCATTCCAATCGGTGCACCGCGGCTCTGCTTTATGGCAGAGTGAAGAGGCACCCCTGGAAAAAGCGCTTCTTCAAATGGATTTTATGACTGCTTTTATGAGACGTCGACTCCTATGATGATGATGATGATGATGATGATGAAACTTGTTTCGGTTTTTTTTTGTGTACTCTTTTTTTTTGGGAGATTTTAGGAGCTTCTGCTGTTTGGCATTTAACGACAACAGATCAAGATCATGTTCCTTCCTCCCATCGTTGGGAAGATCGGGGCGCTAAGCGGAATGCGACAGCCAAGAAGGAGTGCTTTTTTGTCACTCTAATTTGATGGAGACATTAGATGGGAGGGAGTTAATTCACAAATTGCTTTAATGGGAGCAATTTCGGTGTAACATGATTACCCGCCTACCCGTCTTCCACACGGCGAAGTTCGTTCGACAACAGGTGTAATTATTTTTTTTTTTTTGAAAGAATGTACCTGGTTCAGTCGTTGGACTGTGTGGATTGAGGAAGTGCCTTTGTCAGCTATTGAAAGAATAATTAGAGTTCGCACGACGACACTGCCCATAACGAGATCGACGTTCCCGTGGGTGATGGAACCAGATAAAGCGTTGATAAAATTGACCAATTTGGAGGTTCTTGACCGTAACGGGTCGGCATTGGTAGAAATGTATGTAAGCGCTAAAGTCAAAGCCTATTGAGATCGAACGTAGAATCGCTCTCGTGAGATCTCTGGCGTCGCAAGACCTCTTCCACCATCAAAGTTGACTGTGATGAATGCCGTTCTGTCAGACTTTGATGCTGTCGGCCGGGAACGAAGGACAACTTTCGCATATATTATTCGGAAAAATGGATGGAACATATTGCAATTCTTCCGTCTTTTTGAAGGAGGACATGCCTGGCGGTCCTGATGAGCATAAGATGCATTTTGCTTGTGACAAGAGGCGGTCAAAAAGTTTTATTTTTCGTCGGTGAGAGGACACACACACTTGATGAATAATAAATTTTTGCGGCCAGGGAAAAGTTTTCTGCTTCACGAGAGACGAGTGGAAAGGGAAAAAAAAGCCGTTAAAAAGTGATTGAATCCTGAAGACTCGGCAAAGAGCATTGTCCACCACGCTCGACGTTGCATTTGCAAGGAGGGGTTGGCTCCAAAAAAAGAAAAGAAAGAAAAAAAGTTTTGAAAACGTGTGCAGGAACAAGATCAGGGATTGGCTGGACTGGCGCAACGAAGAGGAGGATAAGGGGATACAATGTTGAGTGAAGAAAAGGCGAGGAGTCATGAATCTTATTAACATGAGAGACGCGTATCGGAACATAAAAAGTGCATATTTTCCTCTTTTGTGTGACCAATGACGGTACCCACTATCAACACGATTCCTGGAAAGTGTGGCGAGGGACGAGTGGGGCTAAATCTGGAAGCATTTATTTTTTTTGTTTACTTTCAACTCGTTTCGAGACATTTTTTTATTGCGTTGCTTTGTCTTCGACTTCTCGTTCTTGTGAGGAGTGATCCCCTCAATTGATAGTCAGGAATGTCTGACGTTGACATGGTGATGAATTGAGTATGCTGATCAAGTTGAACTCGGAATGGGTTGTTTATCAAATTTTACTTTTTGTTTACACTTGTTCAATGGTTTAGGATTTACATAAAATATAATTGTTTGATTGCAATTGAATAGCACAATTAATATGGAAATAAATTTTACACTGGAATTTCTCCATAAAATTTCGATTCAGTTAAACACTTTTAATGCACCCGTGATGTTTCGGATAGACATGAAAAAATCAAAGAAATCTATTCAGCAAAATGAACGAACTTCATTTCGTCAAATTCGAGCAAAATGCAAATTAATACAAGAGTCAATCTTTCGAACATGTCCTTAAGAAAGCTGCAGAAACTATCCATGGCAAAAATGTCAATTATAATTGATGGAATCAACCTCCTTCGCAGTAAGAGGGAAACAAAATGCAAATTCAAATAGCAACCTGCTTCCCCGAAAAAAAAAACCCCAATTCAAAAGAGCATCTCATGAATATCAACATCCGCTCGAATTGAGAGCAAATAGTACCAACCGAAAAGAAAAACTGCGCTCCGTCCAAGCAACCTAATGTAAATTCAACCAAAAATCCCCCCTTCGTCTCCCCGCTCGGAAACGTCATACCAGCAGTGTGTCTGCGATGTCGCATCTGATGGATGGCAGCCGAGACAGAAATTCATCTTTCTCCATCCGTCGTCCTTCGTCTGCTGCTTGATTGGGTGACAGTCGTCACACTGTGATGGGAAAAAGTCTTATCCGATCCAATCCGATCCGAGACTCACAAAAAACAACAAGAGCACATGGACCCCAAAAAACTTTTAGCTTTTGTGTTCGATTGGTAGGGATTTGTGCAGGAATATGGTCGCGTTTCCGAAGAGAGCTAACAGGTCACATAAATTTCGACCAACCACCAACAGCAGCATCCAACTCGACAACCTTTCGAAAAGCTAACAACGAGTTGGGTTTTGGGGTTCTGGGGATTTGTGATGTGGAAGGGGGAGGGGGGGAGGGTCGGTACTGTAATCCGCCCGAAAGGAAAGACCCAATAAAAATCACCAAATCGAGAGCAAGCAATTCACCAACGAAGCAGGAAATGCAAGAAAGACGATGAAAATAATATAAAATTTGCTGTTGTTTGGTTAAACGACTTTGCAGCTTCTTGACTCTTTCGCTTTTTGCAACCAACGCTTGCTATGATTCGGAAAAGCAAGACCTACTACCTTCCATCCGTAGCGGGAACAGCAGCAGCTGCTGTTTTCGACCATAGGAGGAGCCTCATTTCCAGCAAACTTCCCTAGCAACGAGTCCGACAAGTTTTGGCTGATTTTCCACTTGTGATGCATTTTTTCTCGGTTCTCCCGGTAATCCAGACGTTTGACTGCTGCAGAACCAGACCAGCAACAGACCAGATGTTCCCGATACGATTTGTTCGGTTTTGTTTTCCGACGTCAAATACGCGGGAGTTAAGATCATGAATGAACATTATGGACTCAGTGTTGTATTCTAAGATATGGGCTGAATAATCGCACATAATTCGATTTGGAGTTTAAAGAAGATTGTCCAGCTCTGCAATTTCATATATCGTTTTTAATATGGTCTGTTACTATTGGAACTAAGCCGATTCTTTTAATATATGTAGCGCCTCCAGTTCATGTAGCGAGAAAGTAAGTTTTGATTCGCAAGGATTGTTAATTATTCATTTAGTGGTGCAAGCTCCATCAGGATTAATCAGGAAGCTTCTAAAATATCCCAAAGTATTAGCATGCGCATGATTGACCGCCCGAGATTGCTACTCCGTTGTTGCCAGATCAGCTGTTATTACACAGAGAACCAACCGATGATGCTTGGGACTAACATATATCCTCAATGTGCAAAAACTTTTGATTAATGGCCAAAACAATACCGGCACCCTCCCCGCGAGTATGCTGGTCAAACAAGGAAAGGATGAGAATGTGTTGACGTGAAAATGATCGCATTAAAAAAAAACTTTTTCGGATGGATGGTAAAAAGAACGGAAAACGATATTTTAACAAACCAAATTGTATTTTATTCATTCAGAAATTAAAAACTTCACAAAAATACTTCTACTCCCTGCCACGCCGCCTTGCGGCAGTTAGCCGGAACTTTGGCCATAGGTGAAAAAAATAAGCGTCTTCAGTTTCTTCGTCGCCCTTTTTTTTGATAAAATCATCCGTCGTTTTGGCCACGAAATTATTTGAATATACACTCCTCTTCAAATTGGCCCAGAACTTCTCGATTAGGCGGAGCTGGGGCACGTTGGGAGGGTTGACATGCTTCCGCCCGTTCCGCTTCACCGGGAAGATCTCTTTGACCAGAATCTTCAGCCGTTGTTTCTGTGTTTCCGCTTGGTTCTCCTTCACGGCTGGCTTGGACTGACGCTTCTGCATGTGGATATCCATTTTGGCCAAATACTTCTTGACCGTTTGGCCAGTCACACCCAGCTCCCAGCCCTGTGCACAGCAAGAAGTTGCCACCTTGCCTGCCGTCTTCCGTTTGAGCTTCTGTTGAATCCTCCGGTCGCTAAAAACGGTCGGACGGCCGGAACCAGACGTCTGCTCGATTGACTCTCCAGAAGCTCCAGAATCTTGTAGATGTTTCCGCAATCGTATCCGGCCGACATGATGTGGGCCACGATGGCCGACTATTTTAGGTCCGGATGGAGCAGGCGATACGAACAAACCATAGATCGAAGTTGTTTCGATGTTCGCCATAGCTGCCATAAACGAACTGATGGAGCTGTCAAGTTTTCACAGTATATAGGCATATATTGACTACGGACCGGTGGACCGACCACCAGGTGGCAGGGTAATCGCATGAAAAATCGGAACATTTTGTCGTTTTTTTTTTAAATGCGCGCATTAAATTAAAGATCCAGCAACCCATTTCAGAATGTCTGGAGAGTAATCCCTATTCTGAGGTCACTTTACCTACAACAATTACCGACATCATTTGAACTTCTAGATTTGGAAATTTAAAATTTCAAAACCAGATACTTGTGTTATTTGTAAAAAGGTTTTGTAATGTTTGTATAATCAGATCGATCTCACCATAGGCCGCTTCCGAAATAAAACATCGTAGAAATGAAAATTTTCGACCACGACCACGTTACGAAATGAATGCAAAAATTTAAGTTGCCAAACCGCCGATATGCAACCAGCATTACAAAAACTCGGCTCACCGCGTGGTGAGTGAGTACACCTAAAATTATGTGCCAGCCTTGCAAGCGTGCATGCGCGTTGGCTTCATTCGTAGCTTTTGACCAGCAATGCCTATTTTCTTCATTGTACTGGTTTTCTTTTTATTGAGAACATAGTTTTACCAACAATCAATATGCAACTAGCGATTTGAAATTGGTTCACTGTTGTAGAACCCCATGGTCCGAAGTACACCTTGAAGCCAGCACCTAACTATACATATTTGCGCCTTTGTTTTGATTTGCTGTGTTATTTTGACAGAATATTTGAGTGTGTTCGTGTGAGTTCATTATTAGGAGCGTATTATTAAGCTTAGGACCGAGCTTGGGACCGATGTGCTAGTACTGACTGAGCCTAGAAAATAATCGTATTTGTTCGGGACCTACTGGTCTAAGAGTTAGTCTATGGTTTTACTCTCCCCACTCAGCCAATCATCAAAATCCCCAGCTATGGGGTGATTCTTAATCGAACTTCCAAACTGTTTTTTTAGTAAATGACAATAAAGCGAAAAACACTCTTCGTTTCTTTAATGATACTAAAGTTACTACGAAAACTGACTAGGAACGCACAGAATTTGGCAAACCAGTAAGCAAAACTCGCTCAGAGTCACTTAGGTACACTTTAGGTATTAATTTCGATCGTAAACTCGATAATTTTTCGGATTTCCAATAAAATTGAACTCGGGTGGATAAAAAAAAGCGTCTTCTTAGCTTAAAAGCATAGCCTACTCCCACCACGATAATTTCTCAATTTTTCAAAAATAAAAAGAACTTGGGTGGAGCATGGTATAAGAATTAAAATAAATATCGATCCACCAAATTGTCGTCCTACACCTAAAATTTGAAAAAAAAAAAAATGCAAATTTGCAATCATATTTTAAGAAAACCGCATAAAAAACAATTTTGCCCATGTTGATCCGCAAAGCGTGTTATAAATTTAACGAAGCCATACAAGTGTGTGCGAGCAACGAGTTGCACTCAGACTGGTTGAAATCATATTCATGACAATACACCGCCTAACGTACACATTGTTTGTTTTTCGTAGCTCTGTTGCTTTTTTGTCCACAGCCAATGTTGAATTTTGTCTCCAAGTGACGACAATTTATATCGAGAACTGAATCAAAATCATGCGAAATCACAATACAATGTGGCTATTTTATTTTTGGTGTATCGATAAATGTTGGGCAATCTTCAAACTGAAGTAAGAAAAATGTGATAAAGTAATAAAAACACCATAAGCTTTTGAGAAGTGGAATAAAAAGAAGACTGGTTAGGTTGACAACCATACATCCCAAGAAATGATGTGAGGTATTCAACAAAAGTTCTAAAGTTCTTCCGTAATATTGAAAGATGATTTTTGATGTAATTTGCGTCAGCCTGTCTGTTGGTTTAGATCGGTCCAATATTGGCTTTTATGTGATACTAAAGTATCTTGTCTTACCAATAAATAACCACCAAAACGCGCATTTCGAAAATCCGAATACTTTGCATCTTGCCATAGCACAAGAAACTTGGGAATCGTGACCTCTACTGTTTCCCTTGTCTTTGTGAGATGTGGTCCAACTCAATTTTCAAGTTTAAATCGGACCAGCACTGGGAGGTTTTTTAATAACCTTTCCTTCCCAATCAAAACCTACCATTACACTTTGTGAATTGCATCAACAGCATCCCAGCGTTATTAAAAATACCTTTTTTTCCCCAATGAACATCCACCATCCCACTTTGTGAGTGGTCCCAACAGAATCCTTATGGGCTAAATCGGTTAAAAGTGGCTCTTAAGCGCTATTTAAACTACATTGTTGCAAGAGTTGTTAACAATATGTTTTACCCAATGAAGTAAACCACCATCATACTTCGGCAGTTGCCTCAACAGCATTCTTACTGTTAGCACAGAGAACAGACGTTCATCTTCGGTCTGCTACTTGTGTAAAACTTTAAACCGACATTTCAAATGTATGTCGTTATGCTCCTGGTAGGCGGCGCTGCAGTTGTGCGATAAGTGTCATGTCAATGTTTATCAATAAAAAGCCTAGCACATAACCTGAATAGTTCTGTTTGTTTTCATCTGCAATTGCTTATTATACCGGCTGTCCCCCATGTACTTTTACACACGTTTTTCAAGAAAAGGTATATGGACATCAATGTCTGTTCTCTGTGCTGTTAGTTTGAATCGGTCCAAATCGACACTTAAGCGCTATTTCAACTACCTTGTCTACCCAAGCAGTATTCACCATCACACTTTGGTAACGGTCCCAACAGCATCCTTACTGTTGGTTTAAATCGGTCCATATTGCCTCTCGAAGGTTTCAAATGAAGGTTTCTTGTCTTCCCAATCAGAAACCACCGTCATACTTTATGAATAACCCCAATGGCATCCCGAGTAAAGTATAACATCATAAAGCAGCAATTCGAAAATTTATTTTGATATCACCATCAAATTGAAATCAAAATTTTATTTCACTTCACAATTGTAAAATTTGATAACAAATTTAGTTTTCATATTGCTGTAATCTTGCGTTCACATTTCTTTAAGAAAAGAAGATTTATTTTCATTGTATCGACAAATCATCAAGTGGAATATTCATTATCCTATCAACGGGAAACAATGTACAGCAAATTGACTTTTCAATTTGCTCTCACTGATAGCAGGATCAGTTTTAAATTTGATGTCACAGCAGTAAATGTTTGCTATCAATTTTGATCTTTTAACTGTTAAAACGACCAAAACGACAGCAACCTGAGTAATCATTATCGGCAACATCACAACATCATGTTTAGTTTTCTATTTGATCTCAGACTCTACCCGTTGGTATACATCGGTTCTAATATTTAAATGAATATATACTCGTGCAACTACTAGACACCAAATAAATGCCGAATAACCCTAAAACAAATATAAACAAGAGCTTTGTGTTTTGTTTACCAAAAAATCCTATAGCCAACCCAATCCTTATATCTAAAAGCCCTTTACGAGCTTGAGCAGGTAAGCAGGGTGTGCAAAATATAGCTAGACTAGAAATTCAAACAGATGGGACAAGATGCGCTTGCAGTTTGACATCTGTGTATACCACAAGGTGCCCAAGTAACATTGATAAAGGGTGTCCACGATGAAATTGCCACACACAAAATTGATTCGCAAAATTCGAGTTTTCATCCGATTGCCATCAAATTTTCAGGGATTGAGAAATAACTATTAAACTTCATTTTACCATTTTACTCGTATTTTATTTACAGTCCATACGCAAATGCCCGCACCTTGGCCTTAACCCCGGCCATAAGATTCTGCACAACCTGTGAATCAACCGTTTTTTGCATGTAAACCCATACTTTCTTCAGTTCCTCGACTGTCTTCACTACCTTAGGTCGTTTAAGAAGGTGCTGCTTCATAATCGCCCAGTACTTCTCGTTGAGCGGAGCTCCGGAGTGTTGGGAGGGTTGGACATTTTCGGCACGAAATTGACCTTATTGTCCGCATACCACTTCAGCACGTCCTTGGAGTAGTGGCATGAGGCCGAATCCAGCCAGAAGATTGTTGGGACGTTGTGGGCCTTCAGGAGAGGAAGCAGCCGCTTCTGGAGGCACTCTTTTATGTACACCTGTCCGTTCATCGTGTCCTGGGTCACGAAAGGTGCACTCCGCTTCCCGCACGTGCAGATGGCTTGCCAAACCAGGAATTTCTTCGCAAATTTGGACATCTTCTGAGTGCGGACATGCTCCGGAACGCTGAACTTATCCTTGGCCGTGAAAACAGGTTGCCGGGGATCTGTTTGAAGTCGGCCTTCACATATGTTTCGTCGTCCATGATGCAGCATTCAACTTTCGTCAGCCTGTTGAGGTACAACTTCCTGGCACGAGTTTTGGCGGACTTGTTCTGCTTCTCGTCGCGATTAGGGACCTTTTGTACCTTGAACGTTCGAAGCCCAGCCTTGGTTTTGGCCTTCTGCACAAAACTTCGGCTTAGGTGCAGCTTCTTAGCCACATCCCGAACGGAGGCGTTCGGATTTCGGTTGAAGGCCCCAACTACGCGGTTGTGATTTTTGGTGTTGTACGGAATACTTTTTCCTTCACTTCTGGGCTTCCGATCGGTGGTCAACCGTTCCTCGAACCGCTTAATCACTCGCGACACCGTGGAATTCGCGATTCCCAACGTTTTAGCGATGGAACGATGCGAGAGATCCTTGTTCTCGTGATGAATGCGCAAGATTTTATCACGCACGAGCTGTTCTTTCGACTCCATTTCCGCGAGTTTTGATCACAGGACTTTAAAACTTGCAGGATGTAAATAATGCACTATGAACTAAATCCACCCAAATTTTCATTACCTTTTTTTTTTTCATTACCCCATTCTACCCAACGGTTAAAAAGTTAGAGCAATTTCATAGTGTGGCAATTTCATCGTGGACACCCTTTAGATTAAAGGTGGTTTTATACTGTATGCTCGTTGTCCACAGAACTCTAAGGAAACCAATAGTAGGATTCTTAGTTTCATCAACATTAAGAAACATCAAACATTAGACGTGGAGTGCGTGTTGTGCGCCGAATCCCAAATGACCAAGAAAGTTAATAAGCAGGAGCTGGTCCAAAAGATACGGTGCTATTTCCTCATTGACCAGGAATGATATGTATGTGTATTCAATCTAACACCCATTGGCCGGCGATGGTATTATAGAAGAAATCTATTGAAATATGTTGAGTGAAGGAATCTTTTAAGTGACGATTGAAAGCAGCTTTAATCCAGGAGCAAGAAAGTGATAGCTCTATTGCAGATCCAGCAATCCATTTCAGAATATCTGGAAAGTCACGCTCATTCTGAGATTACTTACACATACAATAAACCCCGCACGTAAACACTACCGATATCATTTGGATAAGGGTTCTGCAACACATTTCCTGATTTGGAAACGTAAAATTTCCAAACCAGGCATATGTTTAGTATTATTTGACAATAGATTTTTTGTTTTTTTTTTAATCAGATTGATCTCACCAATGGCAATCTCCGGAATAATTCTAGCTTGTACAGTCGTAACAATGAAATTTTTAGATGCTTATTCGTTAACAATTCCATGCACTCGCGACTAAATCAATGCAATCTTCAATAATATTTATATACGTTGCCAAACCACCCGTTAAATATGCAAAAAGCATTACGAAAACGGAGCTCAACACGTGGTGAGTGTGCACCTACTATTATGTGCAAGCTTCTAACGCGTGTATGCGTGTTGACTTCGTGCGTTGCCACCAAACGGCCATTTTCTTCATTGTACTCTATATTCTAAACATTCTTGCTATGGGGCTACTCTTATCGAATTTCAAAACTGTTTTTTTAGTAGAATAATAATAGGTAGCAACAATCATCAATTCACCAGCGAAAAAGCGGAAACACACTTCTTTTATTTTCTGATATGGAAGTTCTTTCGAAAATCTACCGGAAATGCACAGATTTTTCAAAAGCAGTGAGCAAACCCGTTTAGAAGCCTTTGGTACACTTAAAATCTCAATTTCGAGCAAAAACACGATAAATTCTTAATTTTCAAAAATATTTAACTTTGACGGAGAGAAAAGGCGTCTTCTCCGCTGAAAAGCACAGCCTACTCTTTCCTTTGACCTGGGATGACATGTCGATTAATTGCTCGAGAGGTTCAATGTAGTAGGTTTATCGACTGCTGACGATGATGAGAAAGGATGGAGCATATTCTGATGTCTTCCGTTCATCTAGGCCAGTCGTCATTGATGCCGAGAGTGTGATCCAGAGATTCCACACTGCATAGAAGCAAAACGGATGGGACACAGCGAAATTGCGTACAAAAGGAATTTGAATAAGGTAATGCTGACTGGTGGAGGAAGACCGGGAAGACCGTAGAGTAGGTGAAGACTCTACGGGGCTGAGCTGCAAGCAACCCGGCGGGTCCACGGGTCGCGGATGGTGGGGTTCCATCAGATATGATGGACAGCTACTGAATACACGAATAAGTAGCCCCGGATGAGCGGCGGGGACTGTTTAGGATGCGGGGGACTGAGCAGTTGTTGGACTCTGTTGAGTTTCTTCCAAAAACCCACAAATATCCGAAAGCAGCCCTCACAAAAGCGAGCCACCCCGCTTTTTAAAAATAAGGGTAAAAGTCCAAGCCTTCACCCATTTGAGCGTCTCTTCTCCATGTTAGGGACGGCTCAAAACAGCGTCTGTTCTCCATGTTAGGAGCGGCTGAGTCACCGTCTTGTTAGTGCGCCCAGAACTCTAAATACAAGAGCCGAAAGTCCTGGTGGTGCTTGGGACTGTTAAACAGCAGCATCACGATGGTCCTCCTGCGAGATAGTGGGGTTGGTTGTGGGCCTTGTGAGCCGACACCATTAAAAAGGAATTGCAACGAATAATACACAAGGAAGAATGCTGACTGGCGATACAATCCTGTAACAAGACAATGAGTCAACGGTTATGTATTCCTTCGGACTGGTGACATTTCCTCTTCAGTTATCAACATGGCGTCCATGCAACAGGAGCTACGTATGATAATTTCGCTCGCGCTTTGCTAAAATTCGAACTACTAGCACGTCAAGTTATTGTGCTCTTCAAAAGTAGTCAAATCAACTGATTTTGACTTTGAACTCTTAAAAATAGTGACCTGCAATTTCAGGCGAACCCTAACCACTCCATCCGAGATGTCGCCAATAAGCTCGAAGTGCCTTGTTCAACCATGCTAAGAAACGGGCAGGACTGCCCGAGCAAAGGTTGATACCAAAGTGATAACAAGTTCTAATATCTGATTATCACTGTTTGATCACTAAATATGTTATCATTCAGGCTGAATAAACAGCCAAAATAACAAAAGGGATAACAAATTTATATTCGTTGGATATCACAACATCAACTCGTTTTATTATCATGGGAATCATTTTGATAACAAATTTTGTGATATGAGCAAAGTACTTGAGATAATTTCAAATTATGTTATCAACATGATATCAAATTCATACACCAATATCTGAAGTACTGCTTCTGGTGAAAAGCTCAATTCCATATCCATAACATGCTGGTGATATTCAGCATTCATCAGCATGCTGGGAGTATTCAGTATCGTTCGTCAAAAATCGTCTCTAAAAGTTGATAACAGATGATAACAAAATTATTCAATATTGATAACTAATTTTGTTATACGGTGAGTTCAAAATGATATCTGAGATAACAAAACTTGTTATTTATTTGATATCAGTTTGTTATTTTACTTTGCTAGGGTGGCGACTCATAAGAAGGTAGTAAACGACGATGTAGATGATGTTCGATTGGGTGGTAATGGAGAACGAAACCTAAATCTAAGACATGTTGGAGTCAACCGAAATGTATTAGATTTGACAGCTGCAGAATACCTCTCTGGAAATATTAGGTCATCGTCAAGCGGAGTCTGGAGAGGGCTCCAAAAAAACTGTTAAAAGCGAGAAGCAGTTTAAAGCAAACCGGTATTCTGCGCCAAACAAAGTGAATATGATGGCAGGATTTAATTGAAAGGCCTGACAATGTGGATGCGGTAAATCGGAAGCTTATCTGAATACTTTTTCTGTATTTAATACTAATTGTAAGCCAAAATGAAAAATAAATGATGTTTTTAAATTTATTTTGTGTTTTGATTTTGAGTTTGAGTGGTTTCGCAAAGATTCCGAGACCTGATTAAATCGGTACCGCCATTTGATGAGATTTTGTTAAAAATTGCCGATATTTAGCTAACAAACGAATAGTTAAAAACAAATCACTAACACTCGGTGTGTGAACCTAATAACATTCTTATCGTGGATTCACATCGGTTATCAAATGTCTGCATATTTAATGCAGTATAAAATAGGGCTTCAAATGGTGACTTGACAACGAGGAAGAAGTGTGCCACCGACCTCCGATAATTTCAGCACGCGTTGGGATCAGCTATGCATTCAAAATCTATTTATCTTAAGAGCATGGATCATCATGACAAGCAATTAAAAGCTCAATTTGTTTTTCAGAGTATCAGCATAACATTTACATTAAAATTGCACTTCTGAATTTTAACTACTACTTCCACAAAATACATGCAAGCGCTTGTAAGCAGTATTTTATTATATTTCAATATTTTCGTTTAGTGGTACTATGATTATATAATCCATTTCCCTGCCCTTCGGTTTATAAAGGGGTAAGGGCGCGTTCTGCCGACTTGGTCGCGGCAGATTTCATGTGTGAATAGACTGCCACATCAACGTTCAAATGTGCCTGAACCAAACGGACAGCTTGTAATGATCACTTGAAGGTGCGATGAAAGATCATTAACCTGATATTCCCAAATTTAGCACATAGTAAAATATGTCTTGTCTTCTATAACTAAACGTGATGGAATTGAGTAAACGAGTGGACAGTGATCGGGAATGATCTCTAATATGTCGAACCATTATGAACAGCCGTTTTGAGAATACCACCCTGAAAATCGCACATGCGCAAAGCATGTTACCAATAACTAATGCTTTCTCTCCTTTCTCATATTCTCTTCCCTATCCCATGACTGCAAGCAATACCATATGACACACCGTGACGACAACCTGGACCCTACATCAAAACGGAAATTGAAGCAATAAGTAATGAACGGTATATAACCCTAACCAATTTTACTTTCAGCCAAATTGTCTAACACAAGGTAAGCAATCAAATGACCACAACAAAATATACTAAATATTAAATAATATACAACGGGGAAACGGAGGGACCATCAGGGCACCCAATTTCGCGAAACGAGGGCGGGCTCTTCGAACCCATCTATTGGGTTTATACTGTCAATCAAGGGTTCGACTCTTGTGCTGTGAGTGTAAACTTGCTTTTGGAGGGAGATTCTCTTCCCTATATTCCCGGGTCCCTTCATACAGGAGTTTAATGATCACAAACAAAAATAGAATCCCGATCAAATCGTTTTTCAGATTATTCCAGTGCTATGGAAAGTTACCTTGCCACAATAAATGGTAGTATTACATCATCATCACATCACTATGATCAGATATTCCATTTATTTCAGAATTAATCGAACTGGGCTCTTTGATCACTCAAATTGCTATCTTTGATATGTAACCAGTATGAAGAAAACTTTTGAAAACATGTCTTATAGATAAATCTGTTGTTTTCCCCATATCTTTTTATTGAAATTTTATCTCTGATAATTGAGATGAACTACTCTGTTTTACAGCTTGTTCAGGACTGTAGGGTATTTTGGGGGTATGTAGATTATAACATTTTTCGATAAAATAAATAATAATAGACACGCATTTCATTTATTTTTTAATTTTGACAAGTGGAACAATTGGAAAAATAATTTCAAAATATTATGAAATAATAATGATTGTAAGACAACACCATTCTATTTCACCATTAAACACGCTACAAAAAAAAAACAGACTACCTCAACTAACGCACCAACCATTGATTTCAAACATGAAAAAGCGTTGCATATTCCGACCATCAAGGGACCATCAAGGCACCCGATTGAAGCGAATCGGATGGGGAGAGGAAGAATGCCAACTTCTCTTTGCTGAGAATTTGTGGATAAAAAGTTTCGATAGCTCGAACTAATTGTTCAAACTTGCTGTTGGAAGGAGACTCTTTATAATCCCGTGGAAATTCATAGGTGATGGTGCCGATAGATACGTCCAGCCCGTTTTTGGCCCTTCATAGAATGACATGATGAGGACAATCAGTGATTAGCTTCAGCTTGATTTCGTCATACAAATACTACGGTGACTACTGTGGGCTTGTCAGGGCATACGAATGTTGGACGTCAGCCCGGAGAAATTAGTTTTCGATACAAAACCGAGTGGCCCAAAAAGGTTCATCGGCATAAAGGAGAGCGACCTGCGGAGAGCGAAAATGCAGGGTTCCTGTATCACATTCTGCAGAAATTTTTGGACTTTTTTTGTAGAATTGTAAAAAAACAACGTCCTAGACCGTAAAGTTCTACTAAGCTTAGAACCCATAGTTATGAAATCCCTCCATTCAATAAATTTATATTTCTAGACAATGAAGGAGTTTTTCTTCAATGATCGATTAAATTGTATTCGGTATATTGACCTATTTGGTGTATTGGTATATTGTTTTGCCGGATTTTTCAGATGAGATTCAATTTTTCGAATAAATAACAAACTTGTTTCAGAAACGGGTTTCCAATTGATAAACATGCATTACTGCAAATATCGTAATCGCAAGGCTGGTAACGGTTATCTGATGTAATAGTAGTGACTTTAGTGACCAACATGTCGAAAATAGTGACCAAATAGTGACTTGAGGCTTTACAAAAGTGACCAAATAGCGACTTTGGGATGGTTAAAAATTAATTAAAAATGACTTTACTGAGAGTTTACAATTTGTTTGGTTTCTTAGCAAAGATATCTGTAATAAGACGCGCCTTTTTTTTCTCTACAGCTTTTTGAACATGATCGGCAGCTCGTTTTTGTGAAGACTGTTACTTTCGCAACGGAACGCAAACGTTTCTATTGTGGGCAAGCCTTTCGTCTTTTCTCGTCAACTTCCTTGTCAAAAAATTTATGTTATTCATTTGTTGCTTATTTATCTCTGCATCTTTCTTCCTTGCTTATATTTAGCATTATGAATTGTGAGCCATCATGATCAGTCTTTTGGGGATGGGATCTAGATGCAGCTAATTTCCGAATGATTTCAATGCGACTTTGATCACCAACAACGAATTCAATGTTCTCTCAAACATTGATGATCAATCGTCGGTGAGTCGAAAATCCTCACTTGACATCAGCATTTCTATGAAATGCCGTCATAGGTGCCATTTCAACGACCGATACCCGCGGTTATATAGTATCACCTCTAGTTGTCTTCTTTAGCATGACAACTTTAGCCAACTGATTTCAATAGTCCTCAATTTTTCCTTTTGCACTATCTTACATATCTATTTCACATTTCAGCAGGTTCCACTCATCCATTAGCAAGTCCGTTTTGATTTCTAGGGGAAGTGACTTCGCTATCTGTAGAATTCCATTAGAACTACGACTAGATTTTCGATTCGCTGGGCTTATGCATCGGCGATGCTTAACGAGCTTAAAAAGCTTGGGCCACATAGTTCAGTTTCCAATGCATGCCATGGCATATCGTAGACCACCGTTAGTTTGAACATCGCAAATATTCGGCACTCATAGAGAATTTGCTCAACTGCCACCTGCACAAAGATGCGAAATCGCCAGTGGATCATATAAGAACAGTACTGGCCTGTAAATCGAGTAAAATTGCCAGCACTCGATATCACGAACAACACCTCCGCTTTCATACTTATTCGGTTATTCAGAAATCTTACGATGCTTGACTACTTGTCCCGTTAACGTTGACTACTTTCTTGGGAACTTCTGAAATAATTAACCAGTGCAGGCCACTCTGCAATATTTTTTCAATATTTCTATCTACTGCTTCTTGCAGAGTTAACCACCTTGATGTGACGTGTTAAATGAAACGGTGTGACAGCAATCCAAGCTCTTGCTGTATTTTTCCTTTCTCGGAGCCGCCATGAAAATATAGTAGATGCAATGATCAATTTTGACGCGGCTTCTTCCATCTCTTCAACACCTTTCAGGAACCCGTTATGAAGAGTGTGTACAATGTTGCAGGATCCGATATTCAACAGAGGCTTTCTGTGATCTCCGACAAGTTGATCGTTCATAGGCCGCTTCACTTTTTATTGACGTTTGGACCGTCACTTCCTGCAAAATTTATTTACTGAAATACTTATGAAATACTTACAAAGCATGAGAAGATTTTCCGTGATTATGCAGCATTCTGCAAAGCATCATTCAACTTATCAAGAATATCCTCGGCATTGGCAGAACCGATGAACTACGTTTGAAGATGCGTTGAGAACAACCTGGGATTTCGACTTGGACCAGTAGCGAATGGTTGTTTGTAATTCTTTTTTCCCAGCCGAATTTGTTGGCTCATCGTAGCATAAGGTGCACAGAGAGTGCCAACATCTTTCAGCGTAATCTCCCGGACAGAAGGTGTTAAAGCATCAGTCACTAAACAACGAGCTTTAGTTCTGGAAAATGAAAAATCTGCAGACACCGCGGTTGGGAAACAGCACAAAATGTATCTCGAATTCAATCACAGGATGCAGCCAGAAAATCAAATGCAGTTCATTTCAATAACCATATCAATTCAGCCTCAGTTGCTGCACTGGTGTACTTAAGAGCTGCACTTGAGAAATCGATGCACCGGATCAGGAGGGCTGCTCGATTTTTATTCGCGATCACAACACAGCCTCAATTGGCTTGGACGACGAAGAACCATCTATCCCTCTTTACGCCTCGCAGTATTCACGTGCTGCTCAAAAGCCTGAAAACCTTTGGATATTGTGAAGGCCTTACTGAAAATTGTACAAAACGCTTCGTTATCGCTGTGTTTTTGGGCCCACAAACAAGGCAGTCATTCGTATCAGTTTTCTTAACCGTTCAGGGCGGAAAATGTATTTCCTATACTGTTCTAAACACCAATAATTTGTTTTCATGTTCAGAATTTTTTGTTTGTCTGGATGGAAATGAAGTTGGAATAATATTTACCTGAAACACTTTTAACTTTTGAGCTGGAGCCAAGTATTGTCGACATCGACGGAAAATATTGCACGATTTTCATCCGCCTTTTCGCATTTGTCGATTGTGTAATCGGCTGAATCACGAAAACACATTTGCATGTAAAAATTGACTTCTATTAGAGCTAATACAAAATTCCGAACTCAAATGTTGTTGTCAACCTGCCAAACCGATGAGCCGATTTGAAAACATGTTGACATGTTTACATAATGATGCGAATTTGCACGCCGACGAGCTGTTGGCGCGCAAAAGGGCGAACATAAACGTCAAACTTTTTCGCACGCTTATTTTAAATTACTCATTCTAGAACCAAATTTGTCAGTGTTGAAACATGACGTTTGCCAAAGAAATAATTCTACTCTTTTTTTCCGTGGTAGAGACGATTACTGTAAATTAGTGACTTTAGTGACCAATTTCCGGAAAATAGTGACTTTAGTGACTTTTCGGTGGAAATAGGGACTTTTTAGTGACTGCCTTGAAAATAGTGACCAAGTCACTAAAAAGTGACCCGCTACCAGCCCTGTAATCATTTAACATTTCCTTTCCACTACATAGCTACATAAATTTTCATCTTTTGGCAATCGTTCACATTCTTCTCGTTCTTAGTCTGACACTGATTGAACTCCCAGCATATGGTTCTCAAGATCAAGGCATGAATCCCTCTATGCTAATAATTATACCTCCACCATTAGTGAACGGAAATGGACATTTTTTTTCATATTTTAAAATGCTTCACTACACCGGTCCGAGAACCATTTGACATTCAAGTTTGTCTCACGCAATTTGCACACTTTCGGAAGCTGCATGGTCTTTCAAGAGTTGCCTTATTCTGCTAGCCCTATAATTTCCCAACGCGGAAAATTGCATCCGACCTAAGGACGTAACGAACATGCGAGACGAATTTTTGCGACCCATCCCGAATCCCGCGATCCCATCCTTCTTCGAAGCTTGTCATTATCGGTCACAATAATTACCATTTTTAGTGGAATGCCGTCCGCTTGCTCGCTCGCTCGCTCCGACAGCCTTCCATGGGTGGCAAAGTCCGTCCTCGTCGAACCAATCGGGACCTAAAGTCACCACGTCGTTTGCTGCGGTGATGATGCTTCCAAGCTGCGTTCAAGATGCATTTTTTCGGAGGTCCCGGTGGTGATCATCGAAGCAACCTGTTATTTTCACTGTCGGCTGGACGCGTTTGGCGCAGCATCCTGCGTTTTCAGGGGCAGTTGGCTTTTTGCTGGCAGCACCATGCATGTAATTAGGTACATTCGCAGCAGGAAATGTAGTTGGTTAAAGCAAGCGAAATGTAATTGTACATTGGACTCTCCGCTGCAGAAGTTTCCATGATGAATATAAAAATTCCTGCTGCTTACGATCTAATTTCTAAGCGTGGTGGAGTTTTCGGTGGCGAATTCCATCCATGTTGCTTTTACTACTTCTTTTTCCTGACTGCCCCCGGGTCATTAGAATTGGCCGCACACGAAAATTACTTTGCCCACGGGCTTTTCCGCTTCGGAAAATAATTAATGCAAAAATCGCTCGGAACAATTAACCCAACCAATGGCCATAAATTTCCACTTCCCGCAACTGCAACGCTTCGTAGCGCGCTCTCCAAGACCAATCATCCACAATTCCTTCATGAATATATAAGAGCTTTATAATTGGCTCACCGGAGATGTTCTTCTCCCAATAATATTCCGGAGTAGTGCACTAAATCAAAAAACAAGAAGCGAACCCCTTCTGCTCTTTTTTCTTTCCCCGACACCGAGATGCGTGCCATGCAGTTTCCGATCTCAGTCTCTGCATTTGATTGAATTCGTCGTCGTCGTCATCTGCAAAACTTATTAAATTCAGCCCAGCCCCATTGTCAATTTTGCGTCTAATTTATGTGCATCATCAACTCTCGCTTTAGCTCCTCAGCAACCGCAGCTTCCTCGATCCAAGTAGGCGAAAGAACATGTTCTGATCGTAGCAACCCAAACATAACCATCAACCATCGGCAAGAACGAAGGAGACGCAAAACGAGAGCAAAATTCGCATTCTTCGATCACCGTGTTGAGGGATGAGCTTGTATGAAAACAAGAAACAAAAAAAAACTCTAATCAATTCCGACCGGGGCATAATCTGCGAACTTCAATCTTGAGGTCTCCCTCGTTGGATCAGCAGCTTGGAATTGCTGTTGGTCTGCATTAATACAGGGAAAAAAAGCGACAAGGAAAAATGCAAAACATTGCCAAAGTAAAACATAAAAAGCCAATCATCATGTGTGTGATACCGCCATGCCATGCCAGCTCGTTCGCGAAGTGGGTGGGTGGATGAGGGAACTACGAACTCAACCCTGCTCGCGCTTGATCGTCATGTGTCGTCGTCTGGCAGTGCCGACCTAGTAGGCCGCGATCGACAGCCGGTATGCGGCCACGGCGGCGAGGCTTACTATGGTTTCGTTTGTTCCGAGAATGGTGGACAGCGCTTGACTTCTTGATCGATTGGATCGATTGGATGTCGTGTTTGGGGTGATTCGGTTTTCGAAATGGTTCGAAATTTAATTAGCAGGTATTTTTTTTCTGCTTGCGAGTGCAAGGCGATGAATTTGAAGTTTCGATAATAACTTTGAAAGGGCAATGAATTATGAACTTCACGCTTTAATTCGTATGCCGCAACTTATCTAGTGTGGTAATTGTTTTTTTACCAAGTGCTTTATGAAATTTTTAAACCACAGGCTACTGAAAGAAAAAGAGACTCTCTTGATCAGATATCTTTGTGTATACTCTCTATGCCAACTCTAATTTACATTAACTATACACGAACAATATTATTAATAGTACATTAAAATGAGAGGCTTTCACAAGTTTACTGTATCTGGAGAAAATTTAGCAGATCTTTGCTTTTTTGTTTTTAATTGATTTTGATGAACTGGTTTATATCAAAGAGTTGAGGGAGATTAAATGGTAATAATGAACCATACCACCTGGCATTAAAGGCTTTGGCACTTATCGTTTTATTTTTTAGTTTTTACATTTTCGGATTTCAGATCCAGCAGTTAGTTCACTTTGTCCCGTTTTCAAAAGCGGATTTTAACAAAAAATTAAGTTTCACTTACACATATGAATTTTAAATGAATTTACCTTTGTATAAGTGTATTTAGATAAGTCTTGGTGTAACAAATTGTTAAGATTTTATTAAAAGTTTAACACCCTTTCTTAATTTGACCCACTCATTTTATTTGGCCGAAAATACATTGAAACGCCTGATGAACGTACATTGAAGAAAAAAGAGAGAAAAAAAAGAAAAAAAATGACTATCTTCTCTTTTCCAAAACAAAGGAGACAAACATTTAAGAACTACACACATGAAAGTATCATATTGAAGCTCAAGAACTGAAGTATCACATACGGTTAAGTTAAATTGATACCGTTGAGATCACTGAAAAATACAAATTTATTGGCGCGATGGGTTAACAATCAGTGGAAAGGCCAATATAGTTCTCAACCCTACCGTTTCTTTTGTCGGATCTTCAATATAATACTACTTTAACAAAGCTCAAAATTCTCCTCTTCACCCTATCGATGTATGCATTGGGCATTGCATATCCATCGGGCGCTTAAACATCAAAAGAACAAAAAGGAATGACATTTCGTGAATAACACATAACGCTGCGTAACATGAAGTTTTGCTTGTTGCATAACGAAAGGCGGTAACGCTCGGTACATCCACTACGGCGAGGTCGAAAGTTTTGTAGTGAGCTTAAAGTTGAGTAAATTGACGAGAAATTATTAATGGTTTATAGAGTTCCTGCACGAAATTTGTCGTTTAAAATTGATCACCAATTTACATAATGATTTAATAAATTCTCACACCCACGCTGATAAAATATTTCACAGTAAGCAACCTGATAAAATACACCCGAGGATGCCAATTATTGTGCTGGGAATTTCAATGTAAAGTGGAGAATGGCTTCCGTCACGGAGAAAATTTTGCGGCCGGGAACAAGAGAGGAGATGTGGTGTTTATTTGGCGTTGGGGGGGGAGGGAGGAGGGAAGAGGGTTGGGGTGGGGTGGGGAAAAAATTTTTTAAGTTGTTTAAAGGGCTTCCCAGTAAGAAAGGTTAGTCTAACATTAGCCTAACGTTAGTCGAACACGTTAGACTGTTCGTCGAACAATTTGTCTAACTTTTATCTAATGTTAGACGTCTGTTAGACACATCTGACACATGATGTTAGACGTTACTAGTGTACATAGCTAACCAGTTAGTCTTACGTTAGACTAACGTTAGACGTAATTTAATGCGGGTGGTTAGACCCCGTTAGACGAGGTTTATGGTTAAATTAATCGAAAAGCTTGCAATCAAAGTTTTATGGGCGTTTGTTTACACTCTGCTATTTAAACCGAAAACTTAGCATTTTATACTATTTTAGTAGAGTGAAAAGAAACGACCATAGAACTTTGATTACTAACCTTTTTATAAGCAGCATCAAACATCATAACCCGCTGTTTGCTGGTACAAACGCCGTCGAAACACCAATGCCGATTCAGGCAAATGACAGCAGCGAAAAACATACAAAAGAACGATAGCTGCGACGTAGCTCATTCGAGCTTAAGCTGCTAGGGTTGCCATAAGTATTTCCATTTATTTTTATATTGTGTCAAGAGAAATCTAATTATAAATGTATTTAAAATTTTTTATTCCTTATTTGATTCGTCTTTGGTCTAAGCAGGTCGATTCAAAAACGAACTATACGACATTTACCGAGCCATCTTGGGATAGAATAAAAAGTACTGACTGATAATTCTTGATAGTGGAGATATAAGATGAATATATTATTTTCTTTCTTAATATGACATATCGGCAAGAAGAGGTTTTTTTATTGCAAGATTTTTGTTCACCTGCTTAAAGCAGTCGTTCTCCAAATTAATGAATCAATTCATTTTTGATGAGTTAATATTGAATAAACGATTGTTCTCATGCTGAAAAATCTACTTGAGTATCAAGAAAGAAGTTTCCAGAATAAAAAAAACAACAAAAGGCGGTTAAGAGACGCCAATCGATCAAATACTCAGTATCCGTGGGTTTGATGCCGTTGGAAAAACTATGTCAATGCCGTTGGAAAAACTTTTGACAAAAGTCTACGCTCCATACAAAATTTCAAAAAATGTATGGAGAAAAGTCTACGAGGGGGGGGGGGGGGGGGTCTGAGATTTTCAAAAATGAGTCTACGTGGCTTATGAACCGGCCCATATAAGATAATTTGATACAATATAATTTTCTGATAAGAAAAATTATGAAAATTGTGTAGATAGAAGTATCCTTATATCGAGGTAAAAGTAATGTAAATTCAAGTTACGTTTAATCGCGGCTACGTTCTTAAAGTTATGTTATATAGTGGCATGACTTATTTTACTGCACACTTAGAAATAATCGTGTTAATTTATGAATAAGAGAATGCACATAAATGGAGCGGCCCAAATGATATAATAATCTGTTGCATGGAAAACTACACCAATCAAAATAAATTTGGACCGTAATCTATTACGACACATTTCAAGTTAACGTAATATTTCAAGACGATGTAAATGTTCAGTAGATGTAACATAAATACTTGAAACGAATGCTGGATAGAAAAATGAATTTCCATGATTGTATATTTTTATCCCAGCTTTATAATCAGGGGTTCATGTAATAATTGTTGCATGTATGTGGTAGGCCCTATTGTTATCTTAAAAATCAAAATCAATTTTCCTCTTTTGCTTTGCGAAACAATATTAGAAGATAAAAGATCATAATTCCTGCCTAGAGGCGTAGTGCATATATTACATCTGAGCAATTCATTTTGATTTGGCAATCACCAGCGGCTTGCTAGTGTGCCAATTATAGCCGATTTAAAAATGTGCACATCAGTTGACTGCCACAGGAAGCAAAAGAAATTTCACACGTCGATGACACCCTAGAGTCAAAATGTAACTGAAGTGTATGATACGAACAAGAGAGGAGCAACTCTTTCAGTTTACATAAATGATCTTGTAATTTTGAAGGGCAATGGCGCGCAAACAATATAATTTATGAAGGACATGTAATATTATGTTATTTTGATTGACTCGTATTAGTATTCATAACGGTTATTTGAAATACCCTCAATAAAACTTAAAGATACTGCAGCAAACCATTACGTCTACTCAAATTGTATGATTTTTTCAAATTGCGTTTCTTGTAGTTTTCATATTTTATTAGTGTATACCTTTCTTATTAGCAACCCATTTGGTCTTTCAACCGAATAATACTCTGCCTAATAGGATTGGGTCTAATGACATTCGACCCATAATTCTGACTTAATCATTATAGTAATCATTATGATAATAATAATAATAATAATAAATAATAATATTAATAATCATAATGACCATAAGAGCCTCTTTTTAATGAAATGTCGTTTAGCTCAAGGTAATTTAGAAAATAAGGCGTATCTTGTGAAATATCACAATGAATCAACTGCTGATGGTGATTATTCCCAAGAAACAATACAAAGCGATTAATATTCAAATAATAATTAATAAACACCGACGTTGATTATATGTGGAATAATAGCTTCAAGAGCTGAATAAAACTGTAGTTGGTTTTGTTTTCATAAATAAAAGTTCTTGAAACAGAACAAAAAGCTTTTAAATGATTACTTGCATTTGGTTTAATATCATATTTTATAAGCTGTACTATATTTTTTTATTACTCTACAATTCAACCATCAGAGAAAAGCTAAAAAGAAACATGGAATAAAAGGATGTTACTCCAATATCGTTATCACTATTTAACAGCTAGATATAATTATCAAAAAAAAAAATCATCACTAGACGCATTGTTTAGCTAAACAACGATATCGGAGATATTTATCCAAACGAAGTAGAACTAGAATCTAAAAAAGAATTTAATCAACGTTAAATGGATGATTTGTAAACAAAGTTATGACACTTAAGAACCGTGGTATAAGCTTCAGTCGCACGATTTAAATAATGAAATACTGGCTGATTGCAAATAAACCTGTGCTCAACTTAAATACAATCACAATTCGTTAAGACGATGACCCAACACTCCCAAAGACGTGTTAATTCTCTATTCCACTTATTGGAACACTACCCCTACCACCGCTACCTCACTTCTAGTTTACTTGGACACGGCTTTGATTCGCTCGGAAAAGTTGTGTTAGGGTCATCCGTCGATTAATTTATGTAAACAGTTGCCGGGAGCTGTTCGGAGCTGCTAGAACTGCTTGCCTTTTCGCTGGTGGAGCAAGTACGCATCGTAAGAACACATCCACTGACTACCGGGAATTATCGGACGAGGATTAGCGCTTCATTTGTTTCAATATTTTGAGACGGTTGTTTTATTGTAAAATTACTATTTGACACAGGATTTGACATGCTACATTTACTGTAAGCTTGTTTTATATTTGCGCTTCGGTGCGGTTATTACTTGGGTCATTTGGGTAATTTTTATAGAAGATATTTAATCGATTTAACGTAAACGTGCAGTAAAAATTTCGCAATAATTTATCACGCAACGCAGTATAATTAATAACTAAAATGAGCTATTTAAGTTGTCTAACAATACTCTAAATTTATTTAATTTAATATTTTTACTTAATTAATACCTCAAAATAGTGTTGGTAGTCATTCCAAGATGCGCTCCGAATCTATTTCTGGAGCAATGTGCTTAGTGAATAATTTTGATCACTTTTCAGTAAACAATTAAATAATACTTTGTGTACAATAATATTTTTTACTTACAACTTTTAAACTGTATATTATTGGACAATTGGCGGCGAAATGATTGACATATTTGAAAGACTATCGAGATAAACTGTTGACCGTTGACTGTAATAATGAATTTAATACTAGTTTTATTTTGTTTTTTGTGTATTTCTTTCAGTCTTTTTTAGATAGCAGCTAGGACTTCAAAATATCATTCTTGGGTCTCTTGGTATTTGGAAGATTTATCACTTCTTCAACTAGGTAGGGCGTATTAAGTTGAGGCGTACTTTATTAATAAAAAACATGTAATTTAATTGGTTTTTGGGTCCAACTTGCTCATGTTCAAAGAATAATTTATTAGAAGTAAAAATAAAATCAAACACTTCGAAGAATATCAAGAATGATCCTCTTCAATCGATATGTGGAATGGAAAATTGTCATAGATAATATCGTTCAATTTATATTACTTAAAACTCTGGCAACCCAGACATCAGCTTTGCCCGAGTCCGAAGCTTCATATTTTGCGCGCATAAAAAAGAATGACAGCCAGAACGTTACCCATTCTCCATGAAATCATAACCTGGAGCTTAAAGCTTTATGTTGATAACGTCTAACCATTTTCTAACATCGTCTAACTCTAACATTTTTCTTGCTGGGTTCTTTTGGTGTGAATGAAAACTAGGGTGGTACTTGTTTTCAGAGAAGTCGAAAACGAATTTTTTATTGCAGATATAAAGGATATAGTTGTTTGCAATTTTTTATTTAATTTTTCAAAGGGTCCCGGGAAAATAAAGGAACAATTTTTGTATAATGTGGCAAGGGGGTTTTGTTATAGGTTTTTTATTTTGGGGGGGAGACAGAAAACAATTTGGGTTTATTGTTTGGGGTGGTGTTGTGTAGTAAAAATGGGGGGTTTTCTAAGAAAATGTTATGGGTAAAAGGGAAGTTTGGTGTGTTTTTTTGGAAAGAGAATTTTGTTGGAATGTGATAAAAAAGTTAGTTAAAGCGGTTCTTTTGGGACACCCTTTGTTATTAGGGAAAATTGTTCTTAATCGGTTTACTCAAAAGCTACAAAAATGCTTTGTCTACAATACGGTTGAGGGATTTTAACTAGGTTAAGCAATTTTACCAAAGAATGTATACCTTTATTTCAGCAAATCTATATATATATATATATATATATATATATATATATATATATATATATATATATATATATATATATATATATATATATATATATATATATATATATATATATATATATATATATATATATATATATATATATATATATATATATATATATATATATATATATATATATATATATATATATATATATATATATATATATATATATATATATATATATATATATACAGCAATTCCATGAAAAAAAGTTATACGATCTCTCAGAATTTTATAATATTCGGTAGGATTATTCAACATCGAAAAATATTAGACCTGTATTTTTTTATTTCGTTATTAGACTGGATTTTTTCTGCGTTAGACTGGTCCAAAAAATCGTGATTTTTCAAAATCTTCAATTTTCAAAAATTTATAACTCCTAAACCGTTTAACCGATTTTAGTCATTTTTGGCCATTGTATTGGTATTTTTTTGAATTTCCAAGCAAAAATACGAAACCTTTGAATATATCAATTTTTGTATGAAAAAAATACAAAACAAATAGTTTTTCTTGAATTTGACTGCGAGGGGCCTCAACGACTCCTTGTTTTAGTATTTTTAAATGAAAGAGCATTCAATTTTACATAACATATCAAAAAATTGGAGATGTTCTGCGTGTCGTTTTGGAGATACAATTTTTTAAATAATAAATCATTACGCTTCATTTTATAAATCACCCGCCTGTAGAAACGATGAAGATGCATGGTAGATTACCATGCGTCTCCATCCAATCAAACCTATGACTAATGAAATCTATGAGTAGGTCACAGAATGTCAAGTAAATATTATATAATAAATAATATTTACTTGACATAATTATATAATATTATAGCAACTAAGACTAATGAGACTTTAGGTAGATATTGACAATTTGATTACCTAACATTCTTTTCGTTACACAGAGGGGCATTGGTATTATTATTTAAAAGAAGAACCGTTGATACGTATTGACTACCTACTGTAGATGTAGAATGTTTATCGACCTGTGAGATTGAAATTTTAAAGCCTTATTTATTTGAAAAGGTAATCGTCAAAAAATAGCAATTGGTCTGTGTGGTTAACGGAAAGCCTTAAAGACTGATTCGAATGTTATACTAAGTTTGTAAGTAACTCATAGATTTCATTAGTCATTTCATTAGGTTTGATTGGATGGAGACGCATGGTAATCTACCATGCATCTTCATCGTTTCTACAGGCGGGTGATGTATAAAATGAAGAGTAATGATTTATTATTTAAAAAATTGTATCTCCAAAACGACACGCAGAACATCTCCAATTTTTTGATATGTTATGTAAAATTGAATGCTCTTTCATTTAAAAATACTAAAACAAGGAGTCGTTGAGGCCCCTCGCAGTCAAATTCAAGAAAAACTATTTGTTTTGTATTTTTTTCATACAAAAATTGATATATTCAAAGGTTTCGTATTTTTGCTTGGAAATTCAAAAAAAAATACCAATACAATGGCCAAAAATGACTAAAATCGGTTAAACGGTTTAGGAGTTATAAATTTTTGAAAATTGAAGATTTTGAAAAATCACGATTTTTTGGACCAGTCTAACGCAGAAAGGTCCAGTCTCATAACGAAATAAAAAAATACGGGTCTAATATTTTTCGATGTTGAACAATCCTACCGAATATTATAAAATTCTGAGAGATCGTATAACTTTTTTCATGGAATTGCTGTATATATATATATATATATATATATATATATATATATATATATATATATATATATATATATATATATATATATATATATATATAGTGTTAGGTGCGCAACTAAGTTCCCGCTGTTTAGCAATAGATGGCGCCAGTAGTAAGTGCTGGTCGAATGTTGTACATCTCAAGCGTCACAGAGAGATGGTAAAAATTGCGTTGCGAAATCTGTGTGTTGTGGTGGTTATATTTTTTGGTTGTTTGAAGATGTGTGATTTCGTGCAAAATAATCGTTATTTGGGGAAGTTTGTTTTTTTTTTTTAATGAAGAAAACGGCGGCGAAGCAAGCGAGGGCAAAAATTGGGGGGGGCTGCTGGGGAAAAGTGTGATTGGTTTCGTCGCTTCAAAAACGGTGATTTCAGTGTTGATGATCGTCCGCGTGAAGGAAGACCAAAAAACTTCAAAGACTCTGAATTGGAGGCATTGGTTCAGGATTAGGAGTTTCCCGCCAAGCCGTTTCTTAGCGATTGCATGCGTTGGGAATGATTCAAAAGCAAGGAACTTGGGTTCCTTACGATTTGAAGCCAAGAGATGTTGAGCGTCGTTTTTTCGTCTGTGAACAGCTGCTCCAGCGGCAAAAAAGGAAGAGTTTTCTACATCGCATTGTGACGGGTGACGAAAAATGGATTCATTACAGTAACCCAAAACGGAAACATTCATGGGGACTGCCCGGGCATGCTTCAACATCGTCGCCTAGGCCGAATATTTACGCTGCGAAGGTTATGCTGTGTATTTGGTGGGACCAAGTTGGTGTTATTTATTATGAGCTGTTGAAACCAAACGAAACCATTACCGGGGAACGGTATCGAACTCAATTGATACGATTGAGCCGAGCACTGCACGAAAAACGGCCACAATACGAGCACAGACACGAAAAAGTGATTCTTCAGCATGACAACGCTCGACCTCACGTTGCGAAACCCGTGAAAACCTACTTGGAAACGCTCAAATGGGAAGTCCTACCCCACACGCCATATTCTCCTGATATTGCACCGTCCGATTATTACTTGTTCCGTTCGATGGCACATGGTCTCGCTGGTCAGCAATTCCACTCAAATGATGACATCTCAAAATGGCTTGATTCTTGGATAGCATCAAAAGACGAACAGTTCTATCGAAATGGTATTCACGTTCTACCAGAAAGATGGGATAAAGTCGTAGCTAGTGATGGGCAATACTTTGAATAATTCGTTTGTAACCTTTGTTTTCAAAATAAGTTTTCCTTTTTCACCAAAAAACAGCGAGAACTGAGTTGCGCACCTAATATAACTAATTGCGTTACGTTACATGGTTTGTCCAAGCGTTACTGTTCATAGAACTATTTCAGGTCATCAATGCAAAAGAAATACTGAGGGGTCTTAAGCGGGGTCTTATTTATGGACGGACCCTCAAGTACTAATTACGTTGTTCACTTTTCGGATTCTTGTTCTTCTTGTTATATCGACGTACACCCTGTCCAAAGCCTATCTGCACGTGAAACACAGCTACCTTTTGTTTGCGGTCGTCTAGCCCAGTACAAAAACCAAATACACCGGCACTTGGGACTCACAGAGTGATAGATTGAAATCTGTACAGTGATAGGCAGTAATGATCAGCTGTTTAAACGTCATCTGAACAACAGAGGCGCATCGCAATCGTGCTTAGACTCTCTGGGACACCATATATCTGATTCAAGGTGAAATCCTTAGTGCATTAGTGACAGACTAAATATCGAGAGACATAGGCAGGTGATGAGAAAAATTGAAACTGTCTCGAATTGAAACGTTTTACAGCGCCACAGCAGGCGAGAATAAATCCTACCAGCCACGCGGATTTACTTACCTTCCAACGAACAACATGCCAGCAACACCACGTCGGCGCTCTGCGCACGTTGCACGCTTGGACATCGAGCATGCCTTGACTCCGGGCGGACCTATTTGCTCGCTTGCTCTGTTTTTCGGTTTTTCGATTCATTAGAGACATGGAGCGATGAAGGGATGGATCGAGTGCGATATGCAAATTTAATAGACGACGCATCTTTCTCTCCGTCTTGACTGCTTGGAGCACAAGTTTGTTTGGTATTTCCTACCCAACTTCTTAACGGCACGCGTGCCTTGCCTCGACCTGCATCTCCTCGCAAAGTGCAGAAATAAATGCGAGAAAATGTGGAATTTATAACACATTAAAACAGAAATAACAAAACGACCAGTAATAGCATATATTCCAAGAGAAATAAATTACATGGGAAATCAAGCGTTGGAGCAGTCGGAGAAGTGGGTGCCGAGGGGTAGGAAAATTGACAGACCGAAAAAAAAAGAAGCAATGAACGACACCAGCAAATAGCAGAGGACCACGCCGCGAGACATATCGTTGAAATAAATTGTTGTTTTCGAGCCCGATGACATAAATTACTATCATTAATAGCGCTTGTTGAATTGGAACGCTATTGATTAAAGCGGTTTTTGAAGAGTATTTCAATTGAGAGGATATTGGAACACAAAGAAGAGAAGAGGGTACTGGTTGGATGACGTTTTGGATGAGCAATAAGCAATGATGATTTAAATTTTCAATATCACTCGGTTTGACCTGCACTCGGTAAATCACGCAGGGGTCAGTCTCGAGTAGAGCAATCGATGACCAACAGTTTGACATTTCGTATTTAGTGAAATTGTTCATTTGAGCCCGATCAGAGATGATTGCAAGCTTCCAATAGCTGAAGGTTTTAAATTATCACAAGTTGGTTTCCTCCTGTGGCGCTTTCCGGCGAGTAACGATTGCAACTCATTAATATTTCACCGAGTTGGGATTAGCTCCGACAAGGAACGAGAACCATGGGGGAGTGTGACGCAAATAAATGACAACATTTAATGGGTTATATTTCATCAACTGTTTGACTTTTTATTCCTCCCCTTATTAATATTTTCCCTGCTTCTCTACATTACGTACATAGGCTATCGTGAAAATGAATTAATATCAAAAGACGAAAATATGACTTGTGAACATGAAGAGACTACAAGCTATCCACTTATCAAATTCAAAATAAATCTAAAAGCAAACTGACTCTTTTGTTTACGCTATCGGAAGCCAATTTGAATTCAGTTCCATGCCAGTCCTGAATGAAATTTGCATGCAATCCTGAAAAAATACCACGAGCATTCATTAAACTAAAATCTCGCTCATTCTCCTATGAACAATTGATAGAAACAGTTGATTCCGAAATTGGTTTCCTGATTTGCTGCTGCATTCATTTCCATTCTCAGTGTGATGGATTTTTCTTTGTATTCGTTTCGATTTGTTTTATCAAATATTTCCAATACCACATACAACATGAAAAACGAAACCGCTATAAAACATCGTTCCTGTGTCAGTTTGTTTCTTGTGTAGAAAATAAATACAAATCGCAGAGCAATAAATTTGGTTTGGTTGGATTTTTGTTTAACTCTTCGGTGCGTCCAGTGCGTTTTTCCCAATTTGGTATTTTTTGTATTTGTTCGACTCTGTTTTGAGCAATGCGTCGCTTCGCCAGTGCAGGACGATTTTGTGTTATTTTTGCAGGTGGTGGTTAGTTTTGATATTTTCGCATATTTAATCGTAGTCGTCATCGATGTCGCAGCAGGCTAAGGGTTCTGGTTTTCCAGGTTGAGTCAATGACCGTGCTCGAAGCCGTTGAGCGTGTTGCAGATTTAGCTGAGGTGAGTGCTGGTAATGAGAGGTGGTCATTGTTTCGGGGTTGCGATACATAGATTGCCCATAAAAGCATAAAAGTTCGACTGTTTATTGGGCATGAGTGATCGCCCGAGGTTGCTACTCCGTTAATGCCAGATAAGCTGTAACTACACAGAGAACCAACAGATGATGCTTGGGACTAACATACACCTTCAATTTTATTTTTATTTTATTTTTTTACTCTTACACAGCCAGTAATGAAAAGCATCCTGGAAAATACTATAACCAGTATTTTTCTTAGCAACATTAATATTTGCGGCATATTTGTAATATGACAAAAATATTAAAACGGCCAGTGTAGAGTTGAGGGAAAAAGAGGATTCAAAAATAAGCAGCAATTAAATTATCCACTTGATGAATAAGTTAATCAACGAATATTTTTGGATCGTAAGAACGAGGAAACGGGGACAACCGTCCTTCCGTCTCGATTTTGTAGGCTTAGATGAATCGTTGGGAGTGACGTGGCTAAGAAGGTTAATGTCACTCCGTGTGTCCTGACTTCTTTGAGAAAGACACAGGTATTTCCACCTTGTGTCCTAACTGGTGGGCCTAAGTTTGTGCGCGATTGTTCGCTTTCTGAAATGAGTTTTACCTTCTTGTGTCCTAGATAAATCCTAGAGTTATTCCTCTGAAACGAGAAAAGTAAAAAATTTACCCTGCACTGTGACATTAAGTATAAAAGCTTTTTTTCTGTGCGATGAAATTTATTTAAATAGGGGCTCGCCACAATAGATCAAAAAACTGGTCACAGTGGAGAATGTACCCAACCGGTTGAAGAGTATTAAAATGTAAATAGATAACGGATACTATCTGGTAGATTCTTTGCAGTATGATGCTACGCAACGTGAAGCACTTCCACGGCTGATTTACAGAGGGCAGTACTCGTAATCTATCCTTATACAATAACTAACAAACAAACAAAGATAATACCCAAAGCTCGGATTCCATACTTTGATCATACTGAAAACATTAATCGCATATTTGAATTCTCTTTGTAAAACTGAAGCCAAAGTAATAATAAGGAAAGAGCTCACCCGGATTTCCAAAAAGTCCAGTATCTCTGGTTAGGTTTTTGAATTGAGCATCCAGAGCCGATTCGTCCACCTTCTGGATAACTGCATGCATCCAATTCCATGAGCATAAAATTCCCAAATAATGCTCTCACACTAAATGTGAAGCTCCTATGTCACACAGCTGAATGATTGATGACCGGAATACGATTTCCGTTGATAGCACTTTGTTGGCTGACGGAAACCTCGCAGTCAAAAACCAACAAAAACTGTCACAAACTCATTACAGAAGAACAATAAGCGTCATGTCCGTTCCGGAGCAAACACCGGAAGAAGAAACAACTCAGTAGTTGTGCACATATTTTCCGTCGAAAAATATCCACGATACAGATTCTTCTGAGGACAACTTTTTCTGTTCAGCCTTATCATTCTAGGTTTCCCAAGGTGATCTTCACCTCAAAATTTCACAAAACTACTACATGCACTACGGAAACAGAAACTATTTGGCTCACAACCATGAACGCTGATCTTCACGCGATGCTGCTCCACACTAGGAGTCGGCTTTTCAAAGTTGGGTTTCGAAGTGACTGGTAACAACGACGACGAAGATGTTTTTGTTCGATGGACGATTTTTTTTATCCAATTTTCACGACCCTGTCTCATATTGGGATGCATCTTTCAAAAGCTACTAATGGCAGTAAACGCCGAGAACACTCCACGACCAAAATTGACAAACAAAAATCACATAAAAATAAAAATTCAACGGAGCAAAATGACAAGAGAAAATTGTTCGTGTCCAGCTTCGAGCAGCGCACACTACGATCTGGGACTAACATACACCTTCAATATGTAAAAACTGGGGTGGCATTATGTAGGCGAAAGGAGATTTTTGTGGGAAGGTTGGGAAAAAATTTTTGGTGGGGCCGGGGGGGGGCCGGGGGGGGGAAGAATATGTGGGGGGGGGTGGGTGTTTAGGCGGGAGAGGGGAATGGGGGATATAAAAAAGTGTCCAATATATTAGATAATACAATTTGGTAAAAAAATACAAAAATATACCTCTGGTGTTTGGGTTTTTAAAAAATTTTTTTTTGGGGTATATTTTGTTGCAATTTGGCTATTTGGCTTCGGTATTTTACCTCTTATGCTGTGCTCTTAAATACCAAGGCCAGTTATCTAGATCAAAAATTAGGTATTCGCATGTTATTTTCTCCTGCTCGGGTAGCTAAGGAAAGCGGCGCCGCCCTCGTCCGAATGCAGGTCAAATGAGGAAAGGGTAGGAATGTGTTGACGTGATATTCACTTTATCGGAAGCCTAGGAGTGCACTGCACTCCACGAGAAATTTTTTTTTTTTTTTTGGGTTGGGGAAATTACGTTTGAGAGCCGATTTCAACCGATTCATATCAATTTTAAGTGTTTTAAAAATAAGTATTCAACAATCACAAGAAAGTGTGATTATGGTTTACTTCATTGGGAGAGCACATTTTTTTAAACTCCGCTAATTTGCCGCTTATAGGTCCTCCCTTAGCTCAGTCGGTAAAGGCACGGCTACAAAGCAACAACAATGTTCGATTCCCGGTCTGGTCTAGGAATTTTTCGTTAAGGAAAATTTGTCAACTCCCTGGGCATAGCGTATGATTGTAGTTGCCATACAATCATACTAATGCAAAAATGGTACTTGGCATCGAAAGCTCTCAATAAATAACTGTGGAAATGCATTTAGAACACTAAGTTGAGAGCAAGCAATAAGGTTCGCCATTGCTTGAATTATTTATCGTGTGTCTCAAAAACGAGGATTGTTCGGTTTTGATATAATCATGGGTGACCAATTTTACTAACTTTTCGGTAAAATATGATACAAATTCATCAACTGGTTGTAAGAGGGTCTCTAGATTACACCGGTATGTTGAAATCCACCGTTCGAAAGATATTTCAAATGCATTACATTCCTCCAGTTCCTTGAAAAAGTTATTTTCAAAAGCTAACCGGCTTGGACAATTTTCACATTCACGGAGATAACAATATTTCGATCTTGACGAAGTGTTGCATAGTAGTTGTTCGAAGTAAAATTTCATATCGTTTTGGAACGCATATTTTTTTAGACTATGTAGCATCAATTCAATATTCTCGTGAATGGTACAGGCACAAATATTATGAGAACCTGAGCTGCCAAGTAATTTACATTGATTTGGCTTTAAAGCTGCAAACGAACTGAAGCCAATATTGGTCTTACTAATCTCTTTAAGCCATTATAAGCTTCACGAAGTGAACACATCATAAGTCTATTTTGCACATGCTGCCGCTTACCATCTTTTCTTACTGATACGTAATCCCTTAGTCCTGGCATGGCTCTGCTTATCTGGTCACTGTCGTAAAACTCCAATATCTCACTTCCGGCGTCAAACCGCTTCCTATACTTTCGTTGGCGATGGCCAATACTCCTTTGACTTCCGCTATGCGACGAGCCTGCTTCACAATGTATTCGTATGTGTTAAAGTGTTCCATTACTGTTTGATTATTCCAAGATTTTGGTAAAACTGATAGTACCCTTATTTGGTCTTCTCTTGAACATTCTGGCGTAGCAAATTTTTCTTTCAACAGAAATATTATCTCGTCAAAGTCAGCCGCCTTTCGTTTCAACAAATCCAGGTCATCTTCCTTTTCAATTCCGAAAATTTTGTTTTTTAAACCGTCAGTAATATTCAAATATTTTCTCCGAGGAGAGTGAACCTCAATCAGTTTTGATGATGATACCGGTGAAACGTTGATTCCAGCTATACCTTTGTTAAACAAATCGAGATATTAAGGTCTGTATCCACATTAATCCGGACACCTTCAAATCATTGTAACTTTTGAAATATTGAACGTAGGAATGAAAAATTTCACAGTGGTATAGCTGAGAGTCTATGATGAAAAAGACTTTGATTGATGTTTACATTTCATGTTAAGTATTCAAGATGGCGACGAAAGAAAAACAAGTGCGCGAGCGAATTTTGTACGGGCGTACGGCAAATCCTGACTTGTCAATACGGGACCTTGCAAAAACATTGGATTTGCCTAAATCCACTGTTCACGATGTGCTGAAATCATTTTTGGAACGTTTGACCGTGGAGAGGAAACCGAGAAGTGACAAAAACATTGGACGCGCTGATCCTGTCATGGACCGAAAGGTGAAAAGGATATTAACGAAAAACCCAAATCTCTCCATTCGAACGGTGGCTCGTAAAATAGGGATGTCGCCTGGTTTTGTCCAAAAATCAAAACAACGTTTGGGACTTAAGTCGTATAGAGTAAAAACAGTTCCAAATCGCAATGACAAACAGAACTTGGGAGCAAAATCACGGGCTCGACGTTTGTACTGCGAATATTTGACGAAGTGTTCATGCGTTGTTATGGACGATGAATCTTATGTCCTGGAGTATTTCAAGCAGCATTTAGCCCGGCTTTTTATTCTGCTATGGCCAGAAATGTTACAGCTGAGCATTTCAGAATGAAGAAGGCATCGAAATTTCCCAAAAAATACCCTTTTTGGCAAGCAATTTGCACGTGTAGCAAAAAGAGTAAATCTTTCGTCACTACAGGTACAATCAACAAGAAGATCTATCAGAAAGAGTGTCTGCAGAAGCGATTGCTACCCTTCATCAAAAGTCACAAAGAAAAACCTTTGTTCTGGCCCGATTTGGCATCATGCCACTATGCTAAAACTGTGATGGAGTGGTACCAAGCAAATCAAGTGAACATTGTACCAAAAAACCTCAAGCCCGCCAAATTGCCCAGAGCTACGACCAATCGAGAGATATTGGGCTCTGATGAAGCGGAAGCTTTCTGGAAAGAAGCAAGGGATCAAAGACATCAAACACTTCCAGCAAATTTGGACAAAGACGGCTTCTACGATTTCTGAAGAGTCTGTACAAACCCTAATGGACGGAGTTAAGCGCAAAGTTCGAAAATGTTATGCAAATACCGAATAACTATGTTTTGTCTTCATGAATTGTTAAAACACATCCCGTGAATCTGAAATAAACAACTACGACGGAAATATAATGCGAAATTTATGTTTTATTCATGTTTTGAGGTGTCCGGATTATTGCGGATACAGACCTTATGCGCTCTGAAAAATACCTGTTGCAAGCTTTCTTGAGAAGATGATGTGATGGATTTCCTCCATAGCGTACCTTGATGTAGATGGTTGAAGCTCCGGAACGGGGTTGTGTGGTTGCTCATCATCATATCATCATCATCGATATCATACTCAGTTTCTGCGTGTTTCACTTTGTTCAAATGTAATCGACACGAATCACCGATTGATAAAGACGTATCCAACGGAACTCGGCAGTTCATTAATATTAGCCCTTGAATAATGTTTTCGTTTCATTTACGAAGCTTAACCGAGCACCGTGTTTCAGGAAAAGGTTTGCAACACTTCACCTTATTGAATTCCATTTCGAAATTATTATTTAACACTCAAAACAAATTTGTTACTGATGCTCTCCGGGAAGTGGAACGAATTTGTATACCAAGTACAGGTAGTTTTAAATTTCTAGGTATACTATCGGCAATACCCAGCAGCGGGCTACCCAACGGACGAGTTTTTCAAGCTACTGAGAGCCTTTGATGCTGCCTAAAATTCAGGCCGGCGGTAAGTTGGTCCAACACTTGAACAAAACAGATTATAAACTGTAGAGGACCCATAGCGCTGACGTCGTTGGCAAAATATCTTTTCCTGGTTTTTATGTTGTGTATATGGGATAGTTATGTACCCGGCATGTTCGCGTGTGAGGACAAGACGAACAGTAGCGCTATGCATCCTCTATAGTTTCTAATCTGTTTTATTTGAACCGATCATTCAATCATCTTGCGGTCAAAGAGAGAGTAGCGTTTTCGAAAATTATTCAAGTATGATAAAATTAAATCACAAATATCTCGAGAACGGATGCTTTTACGAAAGTCATCATGAGCTTAAATTTTTTTAAATACTTCAAGAATCAGATTTTATAATCAGACAACGTTTATTCTCGCAAATATTTATGTTTTGAGAAATGCACCGAAAGTTGATGCTCTAAAAACTGTTTTTCCCTGACATTCCTCCATCCTGGAGTCTTCGCTAAAATTTGCGTAATAAATTCAAGTTTTTACAGCAAAAAAAAAAAAAAAATAAAAAATATTTTTTTGAGATATTTAAATTTTCCTGTTAATTGTCGATTTTTTCCGAATTTTTTTTCTCAGTGTATATTTTTTCACAATCGTCACACATAGGGTCACAACTTGTTCTTAGACAGTTTTTTGTACAACCAAAGGTTTTCGAGCTACAAATTATTAATTGAAGTGCTATTCAAAATGCTTACGCCCTTTTGAAAACTGACTCTTGAGTCACAAAAATCTATGTTACCGCGGAAAATGCTCTGTCTCCTAAGCCAAACGCGAATGCAAAGTTTCATTCAAATAAAAAAAAACTTCGAAAATAATTTTCCACATTTCCAGGTCATTTCGCCAGGAAAAGCTCAATTGTGAAAGCAATAAGCTTGAAATGCTAAAGAAGAAGAAGTTATTGGCCGCTTATAAACGATTCAAACAAACAGTAAGGATGCTGTTGGGGCCACTCGCAAAGTGTGAAGGAAGTTTACTTCATTGTGAAAACATACAAAAATTTTCAACTACGCCTTATAGCATTTTACCCTTTACAAGTTCAGGCTGATTTATACATATATATGCAGTGACACCGTTGTGTTTAAACCAGAGACCGAAATTTTCACCTACTTGAGAAGAGAAACGTTCTTTTTCACCCGCTTGGAGAAACAGATGAGAATGTGAGAAGCGAGTAACTATTATACGCTCACAGCAGTTCTCGCGAGAAAAGCAACGGCGATTTTTAATTTTCGGAGAGCATGAGTAGCTGATAAATCGTTTCATTTTCGGTGAATCCTTGATGCCGGTAATTATTTTTCACTTACTTTTTGAAACCTGAAATGCAGCAGTCTTCATTTATCATTTATGGTCCATGCAGCAGTTTTTCATTTATGGTTCATGGCGGTACCAGTGTGCACCGGCTTGGCCTTGTTTTCGGGTTTTGCTCCTCGTATTTGATCTAGGTAGCATGTTTTCAGTGAAAAATGTGACATGAGAAAATATTATCGTTGAATTTTGGAGAGAGATATTTTCGCATATGCAAGAGAGAGGATAATGAATTATCGGCGAAAAAAGAGAGATGAAAATTTGAACGGTTCGCTACTCATCTACAACCTGCTTTAGAGAGAGCATGGTTTTCACCCAGCTGAGTGAGAATTTCGATCTCTGGTTTAAACGGTCGGAATATTAATTCATAAAATGAGATGAAGACTATTCCATAAAATTTCGACTGTTTATTCGTTATGTCAGAACCTGAGCAGGCAAAATAACGTGTATTGAGTAGAAAATCTTGAGAAATATAAAAAAAGTATTGTTTTATTGATAAGTGTGTAAGGAAACATACATTTCTTAGTAATGTTTTTCATATTGTTTTGAAGGCTACCAAATTTCACTGACGTCGATTCAAACCTTGAGAGGACGTCGATTCAAACCTTGAGAGGAAAACAACCAAATAAAAAATAGCTCCGTCCTCAAGTGTAACGTCGCAGTGGAAAGCATCCATTGCTATATTTTCTATAGCTTGTGCTTACGTAAGAACTTAAAGTAGACTCGGACAGACAGGAGACGGTGAGACAGGAAACCACACATTTTTTTTTAAAAAAAAAAAAAAAAATTTTTGTTGTTTTTGTACAAAAAAAGCGAAAAAGTACTCCTTCTTTTCCAAATCATTTTTTTACTATAGGTAATTGTTATATCTGTATTCTCCGTACGTGGAGTAACGATTATGATGTAGAAGGAGATGTCCGCTCATCACCATGAGGCACCAAGAGTGGACAGTAATGTTTGCGAGAATGAAAGATATGAAGAGAAAGTGTTGAAAGTTCCGTCAGTGTACGGTAGGTTGAAAATTGAATAGAAGTATTGAAAATCGAGCGAAAGGGCGTGGGTAAAGTAGTACTCGAACCAAGTATGTTATCATTGCCTAACACTGCGGGGTAGGTCAAGGCACGGACGAATCCGCCACCTCAACAGGCAATAGTAACGTGATAGATCGCGCTCATCACGAGGCCAGTGAAAAAGCGGCCAAAAGTGCTTGTAAAATTTGGTTGGCCGAAGAAATAAAGTGTAAACACAAGCTATTGTCGGTTGTGGAAGAACAGCTGTATTCGATCCACTTACAGCTGTTGAAGCAAGTGGAATATCACACAACAGCTGAGTGTATTGTGTATAGATGCGTAGAAGAGCATTAAGAGTGCTGGCAGTCAGTGTTGGGTTTGGTTGACTGCAATCTGTCTAAAGAACTAGAAGAACGAAGAAAAAGCATCACAAAAAACTGCTTTCGCTTGCGCTCGAACAGGCACTTAGAGTGGCAAAATGTTCTCCGAATAACTTTGTGGTGAATTTGTCGTCCGCGCGGTTGACGCCAGCTGAGCATGATCTGCTCAACAAGGGTTTGAATTTTGCCGTTCCCCCACAGTGCGCGCCACTTGCTGACGTCGTAAATAACATTGAAGGCGCTATACAGTACAAAGATTACCCATCAAAGTCGGCCCTCCGTCGCGATGTTGAGAGGTGTATTTTGGGTACAGCGGAAAAGCAGGACAACCCTAGTGATCTGAATCTAGAAATTGTGAATGCGATCCGACAACTGAAAGCACGTGACGTCGTCTATTCCCGTGCAGATAAGGGAAACGGTAATGAATCGGCAGGATTATGATTCTAGAGTACTAGACATGATCAATTCCGGTCCGTACGAGGAGATCAAGTATAAGAACGGAAAGCCGAAAGACCCTCTTAATGCAATGATCGAGGAAGCAAACCGCACACGGCAGAAAATTGCACGTTTGATGGGGGAAGACAGACTCGAGAGGAAATTTCACGTTCCGAACTCAAAGGTGGCGTCACTTTACTGCTTGCCGAAAATCCACAAAAACCCGTTGGCAATGCAACCCATTTCTTCCAATATTTGCACTCCAACTGAGAAAATGGCTGCCTGGTTGGTGGATGAAATGAAGAAGTACCCAGTGAAGCACGGAAAAAGTGTTAAAAATTCCGTAGAGTTGGTGGACAAGCTAAAAGGTATCGAAATGCGGCGGGGCGAAATTCTCGTGTCTTTCGACGTCACTGCGCTGTTTCCAAACGTGCCTGTGGGTGATGCGCTTTGCAGTCTGCGTAAGCATTTGGAAAGAAGTCGAGCCCCACCACACTGCATCGAGGCATATCTTACCGTAGCTGAAGTATGCATGAACCAAAACTACTTCATGTTCCGAAGTAAGTGCTGCAAGCAAACGTTCGGACTCAGCATTGGCAGCAAGTTGTCACCACTCTTGGCTGACGTTTTCATGAGTGATTTGGAAGTAGGACTGGAAAAAGAAAAACTCTTCCCCCGGGTCTGGTGGCGTTACGTCGACGACATTTTTGCGATAGTGAAGGAGCCCTACCTGCCGCAAATAATAGATCTGCTGAATTCCCGACATAGGTCGATTAAGTTCACGGTCGAGCGAGAAACTGGTGGAAAACTTCCATTTCTCGATTTGTCAATTACCAGAAAAAACGACGATACTCTGAAGTTTGGCATTTACCGAAAACCGACATCCACCGACCGCTACATCATCTCCGACTCGAACCATTACGGTTCCCAAAAACAAGCCGCTTTTCACACAATGGCACACCGGCTCTTTAGCATACCAATGGAGAAGGAAGAGTTTGAAGCTGAAAGGGTGAAAATCCACGAGGCCGCTGAACTGAATGGGTATTATAGAGAATTTGTCAACAAAATCATCCGAAAACACGAACGCAAAAAACATCGACAAGACGCGACTACACTTCAGCCAGAAAAATCAGAGAACCAAAGGATTAGTTTACCGTTCTACCCTAAGGTTACTAACGCCATTCAGAACATTGTGAAGGATCATGGTTTTCAGGCGGTCTACAAAAGCAACAACACGCTGAAAGACATTCTATGTGCCCTCAAAGGTAAGGTTCCAAAGGACGAAATGTCGGGTATTTATGAAATCCCGTGTAAAAATTGCCCGGCGGTGTACATTGGTCAAACCCGCCGAAAATTTAAAGTCCGCTTGAGGGAACATAGAAACGCCGTTGATAATGAAAGGCCCAATGAGTCAAGCGTAGCAGCACACTCCACCGGATCAGATCATACAATAGATTGGGATCATGCGAAACTCAATGCGTGAGAAAGGTTTCCCACCTGAATGCCTGGGAATCCATGTACATCGCCACCGCTGAGCAGCCGCTGATGAACGAGGACGAAGCTCCTATAGCTTCGTCACTTTTCCACTTGACGAAACGGCAAATCAAATAGTTCCAACAACTACCCCCCCCCCCACCCCCCACCCCTTCCTACCTCTTCGGCGTGTACTGTGCCAAGTACGAAGCAATTTTATTTTTGTGTCATCAGTTGGACGTCTCCCCGTCGATGAGCTGCATCATGCTCGGAACCGGTCGGATAAAAAGGTAAATTTTGAAGTCCTTTTTCGTTTGTAAGAACTATAAGTGTTGGTCCGTACTCGCGTAGCGTTTCCGTTATTGGTTCCATTCAAGTCTGCCATAGTCTGCAACAATGTTGCTTCTTGGTGCTTCTCATACGGCGAGACATTCATGTTTTTCGTCTTAAAGATCGTTGAGAAGTTTGTAACTAATGGATTGAGTTATCTTTGTTTACTTTATGTAGACTAGATACACGGAAATTGTCAATAAGATTGCGGTTCGATCCTGGTATACAACTGCCTAACATCGCGGTGTGGACTCGTGTCAGTGTCAGTAGTCGGGCGTAAACAGAATAGTAAAAGTAGGAGACCCTCCAGCAATAGTACGATCCGTTGTACAGGAACTGTTGACCAATCGATTCTACCGTGCAACCGTTGTAGACATCGACGGATCTAAATGCGATGATACTGTTGGGGCAGGAGTATTCAGCGGAAACGAGAGGACTTTCATCGCACAACAGCGTGCCCTCAGCGGAGGCCTTCGCCATCAAATCGGCGAATAGCCACATTCTATGGCAAAAGGTGAACTATTTCAATCCGATAAGATCACAAATTCATTCCGTACCACAGAGTTCAGATTCGAAGCTGTGACTTATCGGATTTGGTTAGTTACCTTTTGGCCATAGAAAGTGGCCGCAGCATCATTTGACACAGCCGTATCCGCCCAATTAAACTTTTCGTAATCGAACGATTCCTAAGGTGTGGGAGAACAGATGGGTAGATTTAAGTTGAAGGATGTTAAGACCGTAATCAAAAAGTGGTACGATCAAAGAGATTCGGCAAACCATCGAGTACTCACTCGACTGCGCATCGATTATACAGGGTGCGGCAGAAAATAATGCGAAAATTTGTTCTATTTCTTTCAAATCCCATTTTTAACTTTTTTTTTTTTATTATTTGTGCGTGTTATGGTTGACTTCAGGGTTTTCACACTAGGGTGTGATGTTTTGTAGGCTTGTGTTTCAACATATGCTCAAATCGAATCTAGCGGATTAAGATCTGGACTGCTAGGGGGCCACAAATCCTTCCGACAAAACTTCATGTTATCGTTCAACCATTGTTGGGTTCGATTGGACGTGTGACACGGCGCTCCATCCTGCTGCAGGACAACGTTTTGGTCCACGGAGAAGTTGGCCTTCACCCAGGGAAGCACTTGGTCCTTTAAAATACCTATATACACTTCGGTATTGATTTTAACTCCAGCATCAATGAAAACAGGCGGCATTTTCAAACCGTTGGACGCCACCAAGCCAAACATCATGACACCAGCCGGATGTTTGGTTTGAAATTTGAATTTCACTTTTTCCGGAACGTTCTCCATTTTCTGCGGTGAAATGAACCGGGCCGTGCGGCTGTTGGCCACAGCATCGATGCTGAAAAGCTTTTCGTCGGAAAACAGGACTATCATGTTTTCCTTCTTCAACAAGGAAAGCAATCTCTTGGAACGAGTCACTCGTAGTTCCTTGACCCGATCCGTAATCAAGTGGCGTTTCACTCTGGCTCTGGAAGATGCATGCAGGTCTTCTTTGATGATTCTCCGCATGGATTTTTCCGAAATATTGGCTTCCTTTGCAAGTTTCTTATGGAACGCACCGGGTTGCGAGCAATTTTTGCATGGACCGATTTGATCACGTTCGGCGTGCGTGCAAAGCGCGGACGTCCGCTTCCCGGCTTCCGCTGCTTAGGACCATCCTGCAGGGACTTTTTTTATGCGGTAATCTGTTGTCAAATGGACCACCTTGATAATCTCTTTCGGCTTCTTCTGGGCGAGCATCAAACTGGTGATCGCTTTTTTCGCGAACATTTTGACGAATTTGCAATAAAACAAATAGAATGTTTGGATGCAGCACATGAAAGTAAACATAAATAAATACACTTTCGACAGAAATTAGTCACTAGCTACACGAATTAACCCAATTCGTGGCTCAACGCTAATTTCTGATAAATACATCATCACCACCAATATGCTAGTGCTGTGGGATGCTCGCCGATGGTTGACATACAATTCTGCGCTGTAGAAAATTTGATGAAAATAAAGCGAAATGCACTGCAAAACGATGATGACTATGGGATGCGACTGTTGGAATGATTACGAGAAACAAGCTTATTTCAAATAAAAAAAAATATGAACAGAAGCGCAAATATGGAGCGAAGGACGATGAACAAAGAAAATCAGACCAAAATAAATAGAAGAGCGATGCAGAAAGCATGGATTTAAAGAAAATAATCGGTAGAAGAATTAAATTAAGAGTAGCGGCAGATGGAGAAGATGGAATGCAGCTGAACAGAAAAACAACGCTGAAGAAAGGAAGTCGACGAAGGATGATATAGCGGAGCCAAGGATGTGGAAAATGGAAGCGAAAGGAGTTAATAACTAGGAATAAATCGGTAAAAAACGGGCAAAAATGAAAAAAAAAAGAAGAAATAATACAAAATTAATCTGAAAAAGGTGGAGAAAAGGAGAAAAAAAAAGCAGAAAAAGTGGTCCTGTAAGGATGGAACCAAATGTGAAGTGAAACGCAAAAAAAGTGAAGGTAACACGAAAGAAAAGAAGTAAAATGAAAGTTATAGAAAAAGAAAAACGCAAAAATAAGACGAAAACCAAAATGAGGAGAAAAAAGAAAAGAAGCTGGACTAAAAAAGCGGAACAGAGAAAAAGAAACAGAAGAACAGTATTAGAAAAGGAGAAGTGGGAGAAGAGAAAGGGAGAAGGAGAAGTAGAAGAGCAGAAATTGATTAATGAAGCTGTAAAAAGAAGCACATTGAAAAAATATATATAGACGAGATATTGCGAACCGATAGAAAAAATAGATACAAAGAAGAGAAGTAACCGGTTGGAAGCAGAAAAGGAATCAAAGTTAAGTAAAATAATCTTAAGCTTAAACTGACATCCATTGTATGCTCTAAGGTCCTCGAGGTTATTGGGGAGGGGGAGAAAATGTTAGTTCAACAGTTGTTGTTAATATAGAACGAGTACCTACATCTCCAGAAAAGAACGGGCCTGGGGTTGAACTCCTGCCCTTCTGCTCAGTGAGCGGAATAGGTAACTACTGGAACTAACAATGTAAAAATTGGTTTCATTTTTTGCAACCATTTTAAGCTGCTCCAAATTTCATTAAACAGTCGGGTCTCTTACAACCCATTCGAATGGAAGCTTGATATCTATCGACAGCCGACAGCCGAGAAAATTGCATGATCCACAGCTTTATAGAGAAGTCGACTTTTTTAATATCTCTTCAAATATTTTGCATTCAGCGTTGGTATATTTCGTGATATTTCATGGGAATTAAGATTAACTTTTCCAACATTGCTTACAAGTAAAGCTTCATAATTTAATTTTTTTTTTTTTTTGAACATCCATTTCTCCAAAATAAATTTCCACCTGAAATCTATTATTTTGAAGAAATAAAAAGCGCTTCTTCAACGAACATTAAGTTATCGAAGAAGGGCTTCAAGAAGAAGGTTCTATAAATTGGGTGAAAATATACTCCATCATTGATAAATCTCTTAGAAACCATTTTAAATAGTTTTCTAAATTTCTCTAAGCAAAAGTGTTTAGACATTCAATAATATTTCATAAGCTGTTCAAATGTTATTTGTTAGTTACTAAAAAAAACAATAGATATCAGTTTTTTCTTATAGTGCAGGCGCACCCCTTTGTGTAGTAATTGATTTTAAATAACGTGAAAGATCTTTATTTGAGTCTTCTCCAACTTTTCTTCAGCATCTCTCTCCCTTGCGAATAACTTTCATTTTTTTTCATATACGCTGAATATACTACTGCAACGAATATAATTTTGAAATTATTAATATAAATGACCATCCCTAAATGTCATCGTCATAAAAAAAATACCTTAACCCTTTAGCCTTTCATTCCTTTCGTTAACTCTTTCCAAACAACAGCTCACCGCACATCGTGCAGCGGGCCATTTCAACGTGTGGTCATCGAAGAAAGTGAAAATTTACATCCTGTTTTAACTGTTTTGTATTTCCTGCCGCAGCCTACTCTTCTCCCTCCATGCCCGAGAGTGTCATGGCATGGTACGCTTGACCAGTGACCACTTCTCGATTCGAAAAACCTTACCACTTCAGAACATCAGAGTAGGCAGAAAAAAAAAAGACAAGAATGGCAAAAGTCACCAGTCCCAGCTCTCGGCAGCATCAGCGCAGTCACGGTCCGTTTACTTTCAGTTTCCGTTTTCGTTTTCCGGGTACTCTTCATCGTAGTTCTCGCCATCGTCACCGGTTCCGTCGTCCTCTTCCTCGTGGTACTCGCTCTCGTTGTCCGTCCCGGTCACATCCGGTCGGTAGTCCTTGTGCGATGGTGGCGATGGTAGCACTGGTTCCTGATACTGTTTTTTTTTTTTGTGTTGTGAGTGGAAACAATGCACAAGAGGCAGTTATGGGAAATGCGAAATGAAAATTGTTACAATCGTATGCGGAACTCACCACTTTGGGTGCCCGCCAACCGCATCCGGGCAGTGGTAGACCATCCATTCCTAGCGGACATGGTGCATCCAGTCCTGGGACGCCCTGGTCACCTTTGTCGCCGCGGTCTCCTTTCCGACCTCGCTTGCCAATGGGTCCAGGGTCTCCTTTGCTACCCTTCTCGCCTAGGGGCCCCTCCTGACCCGGGATGCCATCCGTACCCTACAGTTGAAATCAACACATAATGGGATGAATGCAAAACGCTAGTTGATGAACACTTGGAGCATGCCGGGAAATGAAACACGAACAGATTGAAATGGTTTGGTTCTGTATTTTTTTGTTTGTACACGATTTATGTTTTCGTATTTACAAAAGAGATTTTCACTAGGATGACTACCAAATTTTCTGTACTTAATAAATATTTGTTTCGAGCATTATCGGTTAGCAAACAGCCTTGTTATGTACAAAGTTGGTTTAAGTAGTAGCTGCCATACGGTGACCCCTTGGTGGGCATCAATTCAGCGTCGAGGCACTCGTTGGCACGCTCTCGTAGTTGGCCTTGATCCAGACTTACGTCTCCTTGGCGTTTCTGGTTTTGTTTTGATTCTCAAGTGCCGTCAATTAGTTTCCCGCAAGAGTCAAGGCCAACTTGTGTCGGTGAATTGGATTCCCACTAGTTGAGAAGGAAATTGAAGGGGGGAGTGAGTGGAAGGGGGATTTCGTGCAAGTCGATCGCGGTTGGAAATGGCTACCGAAGTCAGTGAAGATAGGCACAATCCCACTCTCTCTATCTCGCTGTGTGTCAAGTGGATGCAGGGATGGAACAGATAGAACATCCATCATTCGGGAAAGTAGAGGGAGAATCAATTTAGAGAGACACTTCACTTGTTTGATGGTTGTTGGTTGCTCTGTTTGATGATGTTTCGGATGGATGTGTAGTAGACAGTGAGGATTATTGTACAGCACAGATAAGTAGAAGTGAAGTAGTAATATCAGTAGTGGTAGGGCACTCAATCGTCTGGTTTCTCGCAAAACGTGCTTATACAAGAGAGGATATTTACAGGCAATCCGGGATCACCTCTTTCTCCTTTGATGCCGGTTTCGCCCTGGGCGCCCTTCATTCCGTCCAAACCTGGGGGTCCCTAGCAAGTGAAGAAGAGAACGTTCAATCAGTTTATTTAAACTTTTTTTTTTTTGCTGTTGTTGCTGCAGGAAGTGAATTTTAATTACCGTTTATCGTTAGAGTTTGTGCGTTTCTTGTCTACGTTTGTCAAAGCTGTTGTTATCCTTCAAACTGGTTAGTTGATGTTAGTTCTACCATCCAAGATACCATTGGAGTGTATTAGCGTGTTAATGGCTGTCATAATTTCAAAGCATGCCTCGATTAGCTTCAAATACTTTTGAACATGCAATGCAGATTAAATCTAGAATGTTCACCGACAGTGAAGCTCGAATCACTTTGCATAATTCCACAACTTATTGCACTGCCGTTAATGGTAGGGAGCTTCTCGGTCGACGCCGCTTTTACAATTCCATTTCATTTCATTAATTATATAATTTCAATTAAATGAGTTAGCAGAACAGTCCCTCCCTGTTTTGGGTAGCAAAACGGTACCGAACGGAGCAGGGAAAGAGAGATACAATTTGCTTTAAGTTTTGCCATCCTCCAAGGGCCGAGTTGCTAGGTCCGTTCCGAGTAATGGGAGTTGTTTTTCTTACGTATCTGGAAATTAGTCTGAGTATTTCCAGCGATCCTTCGATTATGCTGGTGAAGAAAAGAGCAGAGAAGACGGAAGGAAGAAAAGGCCATTCTCGAATTGAAGGAAACGTACCTATCGCGGTTGTCGGAAGGCACTCTAGACCGCGCTTATCCTTAGACGAAGTGGATGGTTTTTATTCCACTGGGAAGTGAATTTGAAGCGTTTTCTTTCAACTCTGCACCGTCTACAAATCGCATATCAGTCCCAAACGGGTGTCGCCTTTTAATTGGTCATAATTTTCGCTGCGCCCGATTTATTCCAACAAATTTTTCCGATGCCTACTTTCCCCACATGGGACTGATATGCGATTATGGTCGGTACGCTTTCGCGAAAAGTTGTTTCTTCTGGAAAATGTGCGATGTTTTGCTGAAATGCGCGAGGATTAAACGTTTCCCATTAGGCCAAAGTGAGGGAGGGTGCATTTAAATTGATTGCCCTGTGCAGCAGCTCTTGGCTTGCTCGTTGAGTACTTAATTATTATGTTTTTGCTGGTTTTGTCTCGTTGAAAAAAAATCTGACGTATATCGAGATTAGTGTCCAATTTGCCAATGTATTGAATATATTGTTTTTAAAAGTTTTAGGGTTGTTTGAAGTACCGGAAATACGACACAATAAACTCAGTTTTTTTTATAAAAATGTGCCTGTATGTGATGGAATGTGATGGAATGAGAAGAGTGTATTTACTTGAATTTAGAATCAAAAAGAGCAGTTCCACAGCGATTCGCAAATCGTGTTTTCTTTGTATTTTTTTATTTGTTTGAAATTTTGCAGAAACATTCCTTATGGCCAAACATGTCATTTGGCAACATCAGTTAATAATTTTTATCTCGACCAACTTTTGAGAAGGGCGTATAGTAAAATGACTGATTTGTCTTTACAAAATTATAGCTCGAGAATTGTTTGTTTGATCGATTTGGCGTCTTCAGCAAAGGTATAGATAACGGAACGGACTATTCAGAAAAAAATAAGGGCACTGAAAACCAACTATTCAATTATTAATTGAAGGAATTATATGTAAATTTTTTTTTAACTTAAAACGGAATTTTAGAAAACCATAGTTTTCGGAATTATTATCCAAACTAACTTTTCCCCAAACGATATAATGGAGAGCAAATTATCGCAGAAGCAGTGATTTTTCAAAACTAAGAGTATTTTCGAAAAATATTCAAAACTTGCATAATTTTTTGATAAGATTATGTTTTATAAAAGAACTTTTAGTTTGCAGCCAAAAATGCCATTACTAACTTTTTCCTCAGTTTGACCGTTTTAGAGTTATAGCTATTATAAAGTAGCATTACATCCTTTTTTTTAGTTTTTGGCCTTTTTTAAATGTCATTCGTGATTCATCATTCTTGAAAATATTTTATGAATACATATCTTATTTTCATTTATTTTTCAGTAACAATTCATTGGATGTATCATTCAAATTTGAAATTTGAATATATTAGCATTTTTGTTAGAGTCCATTATGATATCTTAATTTTATGTGTACAAAATATACTAAATATTAAATAACATATAACAGGGAAAAGGCGAGGGACCATCAGGGCACCCAAGTAAAACGATTTGGATAGGGAGCATGGGACTGCCTCCTCCCTATTGTAAACATTTCGCGGAACGAGGGCGGGCTCTCCGACCCCATCTATTGGGTTTATTCTGTCAATCGAGGGCTCGATTCTAGTGGTGTGAGTGTGAACTTGCTTTTCGATGGAGATTCTATTCCCTACAATCGCGGTTTTCGCGTAAGTTTCTCTGCTTACGGGCCAGCCCAAACGTTTTTGGTCCTTCATACAGGAGCTTGATGATCACAAACAATAATAGAATCATGATCAAATCGTTTTTCAGATTATTCCACTGCTATGGAAAGTTACCTTGCTGCAATAGATGGTAGTATAACATCATCATCATCATAATTTTTACTAGATATTTATAACCACACATACTTCCTATGTGTACACATAACCACTATGTGTGGCCACACATACTTCTCATTGTCACATAAACTTCATATGTGTTTCAACGAGGGTTCTGTTTATGTGTGACCAAATCAGTATTATGTGGAATTTCCCGTGGATATTTGTTAATAAATATATGCGTATATTCATTCTTTTTTCATATGTTTATCATATATTTAAAACAGAAGAATTGAACATCATTTCGGAATATTTGCGCTATGATTCTATGTCCGTTCACATCTTTATTTCAAATATTTTCAAGAATGGAGGATCATGAATAACATTTCTAAAAAAACAGGCCAAAATATAAAAAGTGCCTTCAATGCAACCTTATAACAACAATAACTCGATAACGATGACATGTAGAAAAAAAAAGCTTGACAGGATATTAAAAGTTCTTTCAAAAACCATAATCAAATGAAAAAGTTACGCAAGCTTTGGATATTTTGCCAAAAACTTCATTTAAAAAAAAATCATAACTTCAGCGATAATTTTTTCTCCCTTATATCATTGAAGGAAAAGTTAGTTAACTTAACTTTCTATAATATTTAAAAAATTTCGATGATTTTAAAATGCAGCTAATAATGAAAATTGATTTTTAAATATTTTTTTTAATCAAAAAATTGTTATTTCTTTTTACAGTGTATTTTTTTTGAATAGTCCTTTTAACTATAGATAACTTTACTGGAGACACCAAATCGATGAAACAAACCATTGATGAGTTATAATATTGTTTAGACAAACCAGTTATTTAAATAATCACCCTTTTCAAAAGTTAGTCCACATAAAAAATGGCAAACTGATGATGCGAATTAACATGTTTGGTCGAAGAAACGTCTGCGCAAAATTTCAAACAAATCAAAAAATATTAAATTAAATAAATCCCAAAAAAATCAGTCATTTGCGGTGGAATTGTATAAAATAAAATGGCCTAAAATATAAACTCAACAAAAAATTCACATATTTCCATTAAAAAAAATGTCAGTAAATAAATAGGGAATATAGCAATGTAGAAATTGAAAATTCCCATAGAAAAACAAAAGTGCACTTACCAAATTGAAATTGTATATAGTTAAATAATTTTCAAAAAAAAACGATCCAAAATTTCAATAAAACATTTTACAATTTTTATAAAAAAAAATCGCAATTTCCCATGGTGGTTTTATACCAAAAGCAATAAAATATCACCAAGCGCAATACAAAATATGAAAATTATCCATGAAAAAAGCTTGAATTTAAAAAAAAAAACGTTCTTTAAAAAAATCGTAGAAGGCAATGATAAAACAATTGAAAAAACATATATGAAATTGAACAAAGCAATAAAATATATAAAATTTCCATAAAATGAATCAGAATTTTCCATTGAAAGCTAAACATTTTCCTGTCTATTATTTTCATGACTATTTTTTTTTTGTACGGGAAGTTTTCATTTAATTTTGAAACTTTTTGAAAAAATGTTAATGGAAATGTTTTCCTCTTTTTTAAATTTTTTCTTAAGTATGTTTATGATTTATTTATATGAATTTTCAATTTATTTCTGGAAAATTTATGCTTTTTCCATGGATAATTTAAATTTTTTGATTGCTTTTTGTGATAATTATACGGAAAATTTCGATTTTTAATGGAAATTGGTGAATGTTTTATTTTAATTTTGTATTATTTAACTGTTGCACACTGGCCCAGAGTGCGAATTTAGACGGATTAGAGACTTTAGAGCAAAGGGGTCATCCACGAAGTTCTTCCTACTAGTTGGGTGATGAAAATAGGGGTGATCCTTATTTTCATATAATTATAATTTAACAATCTAACTTTTTTATTTAAACAAAAAAAAAATAAAAAACAGGACTAACAGAATACTCCAGATTAAAGATATAATGTAAAATGATAAAAGTCCTTTGAAAATATTATTTTTATTTGTTTAGTAAATTGGGGTTTTATCCATGGAAAGTTTCGATTTTTTATGGAAATTGTTAAATTTTGTATTGCAATTTCGTATTTTTTTTTATCATTTGAAAATCATTGAATTATGGAAAGTTTCAATTGTTGTATGAGTATTTTTGTTTTTCCATGGTAAATTTCCCTTTTCTGTATTGTTGACGGCGCCGATGGTGTAGTAGTAAGGTCTCATCCCTGTCAGTCTGGTATCAATTCCAGTTGGTGCCATTGAGATTTTCTGAGTCGAAAAATCTTGAATATTTTAACATGTATCCATTTTAAAAGTTAAAGAGGCTATAAAAAATCACTACTGAGATTACTACATATACGCCAACAAAGAGTCTATTGTACTCCTAATTTCGGTATAAATTTTGTTTCCAAAAACATCTATTCTCATAAGTGTAAGAGCAAGTCTTGGATTTTTTTTTTCAATAGGGCGAATCTAACAATGAGAGATTCTCTCCTGTCTCGCTCTCTTTCATTTATTACAGCGCTATTATAAAACTTTCGAGGGTTTCTTGGGTACAGATCGAGACACGACAGTGCTGGCTAGCATACTCTACAAATAGTAGAATGAAAAACGTACAGGTGATTGAAATATGAATGTAAGAGAAAGTAATCAAAGAGAGTCTCTCAATGTTAGATTCGCCCTAATGAAAAAAGTCCCTAGAAGTAGTTTAATTTTATATCTGGTCCATGAATTACACGCAACAAGTGTATGCGGCTAGAGAAAATAGCCGCAAAAAAAAATACAGGAAGCTAAATAACTAATTTCAGTCTCATCTCAATATTGTTTCACTAGGTTTATGAAAAATAAATTGGCAGACGTTCAGCAATTTAGGTCTTGTATATATATCACGTTAATCATGTTAGTGGAAAGACACTACACTTCGCTGCACTCACTTCTATGAGTGACGTAGTTCAACAATTGACGATAAAAAAAGCACCTCTTTAGAACAGATCCCCGCAGCAAGGAGTGCCATCAGTTAGGTTACAAGCTACCGGAAATCGGTAGCACCCATCCATAAATCAGTTTATCTACCGAACTGCACCATTTCGTGGTAAACCGTTCTTAAAAATTTATGGTTCCAATTTCATCTTCCTTGGCACAGTCACTACCACACCTTAGACTGCCATTGTTCCGTTTTGTTGATCAAAGCAAGCTACGTACTATGTATAGGCAAAAGTGCATGCACCCAACTCTACTGGTTGTTGTAGCAACCCAAGCCCACAAGCAGCAGCAAGAGCACCAGCAGGCGTTGATTTGATTTCGATTCCAAACCCATGCCGTGCAGTGCGGGAATAAATCACGCGGAAGCAGAAGTGAACTTTTATTATTTTTCTTCACCTACTAACATTGGGATGTAGAGAATCATGTTGTGCATGTTCTATTCAGAAACCATTGTCGTTGTCGATGCGGAAGATGGTGGCGATGATGATGATGATGATGATGATAGGGATCTGAGTGTGTATAATGTAAATGGCAAAATGCACCCGAATCTAAATATTGAGCGTAGGTTGGCATCCACTGCATTGCATCAACACAGGGACGGGACTGGGAGGAACATACAAACTGGAAAATAACAATACTGAAGGGATTACACGTGGGAGCGGAAAGATTGAATTTAATTTGATTTTCAATTGATCTCTTTTATGTGATATGGAAAGACGTTCGTTGGTAACCTTTCTTATGCTTTGTGACACGAAGGAAAAAGTCGTCGGTTGAGGCATGGAATGATTCGATTCGAAATACATTGATGATTTCTCTTAGTGTAGACAACGATGGAAATGGATTGGAACAATCGAAACAGAGGAATCGAAGCAGGCGTGAACCAAACAACCATTGCATGCAAATTAGGGTGAGTGAATCAATTGTGAGCGGATAATTTATAAGTCGGTTTTGTGTGCAGTTTTAAGGAACATGCTGAGGGCCAATGCTTTCAATTATGAAAGGAAGAACTGCTTTGATTGTTGCATCTGATCATCTGTAGGAATTGATGGCAAACCATCCGTTTGAGTGGAAGACAATTGATAGTAAACTGCTGGTTGAAGATGTGGGATGGGACTAGAACAGACAAATGCATTTTCTTGAGAGCTTTCCCATCGAATCACATCCCGGAGCACTTACCGAGGCTTATGTGCATTTCTAACCTATAAAAGACGACAATAAAGTGCAGGAGTGTATACAGCTTCTGACTGTAAAAACAGATAAGGCGACATTGACGGGGATTGTGACATCCCCTCTTGGAGTCAAGTTTGCGAAGAATCAAGATTATGGGGCGAAATTGATCGATTGTTTGAGTTCGTTTCGTTTCATTGCTGCCACCGGTTACGTTTCTGTGTTTGCCGTCCGATGGAATCAAGGCACGCTTTGCGTTTCATTTGACATTTAAAGTTCACCCATCGCGAATATAAAAATGAAAATCGATCATTTGGTTGGAATACAATTGCGTCCAATTTGGGAAGCGGAAATTACTTTTTGACGTTTGATTTGATATTATTATTGTTTTGCAGATTCCCACGGGGCGATACGGAATCGATTTTTGCGTACCGGTAAATTTGTTTGCAGCTGTATATGGAAATGATGTGCCCCAAAATCATCGTTATCAGCATATGCTCGATTCCATTTATTGTTGAATTTTGTATCGAGTTATAACTGGATTAGATTCGTCCTTCTCCACCGCTGCGAACCTGCAGTGCTGTGAGAGTATGTTTGATTCTATATTTTCGAGCTGTTCATCTGTATTCGACAGTCTGCCATGGGATTTGCCGAAGATGGCGACTCGGAAGCGAATGCTGTCTAGTTTTTATTAACCAAAATTTCGGTCAACTTATTATTTAGGTAACCCAGTTTATATTGTTGAAAGATAGATAATAAAGATAGAACGTTAGCATCTAAGATTTTTACGATGTTTGGGTTTCAGTTGGAAAACATCGAAATGAAATGTTTTTCTAACGTGATCGGATGCTCAGAGCGGATATTACATGCCCACACTATTATTATTTTTTCTGAGTTCAGGACATGATACCATCGAAACCATAAATTTGCTCAATTTTGTTGAATATTTTTTTTTATCTATGCCACCTTAACGCAGTTACACAGTAAGTGTTCAGAGCTTCCACTCTTCAGGTTACAAAAACAACATTTATCTTCATGTAGCTTACCGATGACCTTAAGGTCCAGGAACCCAGTATAGGTTAACCATATTGCGACATGACAATTGCTGCAACAAACAATCATTGAGTTCAGATCTTGATGTTCTACAAGATTAACAAGGCTATTTACTATGTCTCCACCGTACTTATGATTTGAAATAGCTCTACGGGACATCATAATAGACAAGAAAGGAATTTGTTACCCGTTGAGCTGCTCAACAGAAAGTGGTTGGGAGTTAACGACTCCTTTTCTGCTGACTAAAGTGGGATATCCGTCAGCGGTCGGGAATTGACTAACGCTTCTGTATTGTGGTTTCCAGGGCGTCGTCATTGGGCTCTCGAAGGATGTCCAGAGCTGAACCAACTGCTGTCTTTACCGACCTGACGAGTCGCTCCCACACTCCACTCATGTGTTGAGCTGCAGGAGGGGTGAACTTCCAGGCAGTTTGCGAGTTCGTGAAGGTATTTGCTATGGCTTCGTTACTTATAGCGATCTCCTCCTGAAGCTGCCTCTTGGCCCCTGGTCCAAATTAATCTACCCCGACGAATGTCAACGGACGCACAAATGACTGGAACCTTTCCATGGGACGAGCTTCCATTACTGGGGCTTTGGGGATGGTTTTGGCGATCTTCCAGATCACACAGTGTTTTGCAACTCTTTGCACAAGAGATCTCCGCTTGGCCACTTCGAAGTGCTGTCGCATTTCGTTCAGCACTGTCTCACGATTGGCATGACGCAACCGACGGTGATACCAATCAGTAATGAGGGTAGTTACTGGATGGCATTTAGAGAGAATAGCAGGATACTTGGCTTCGAAAGGTACGTATGATACACCACCGATCCGACCACGTATCCGAAGAACTCCTTGATCATCCATGAAAGGCCAAATTTTATAGATTGGACTCGACTTGGACACAGTAGGATGACGATTATCCGGGCTTCCCCGAGTTTCTTCCAGCCTGGTTTTCTCTTCTGGATAAGCATCCTCTTGCGCCATTTTCCACAGCAGTATTTCAGACCTGGACAATTCTTCCTGGGTTACCACCTCAATACGCAGATTCAGTTCAATTTTCTTTCAGCGCCAGCTATCGATGAACCGGATTACGTATGCCATAGTTCGCTGCAACTTTGTCCACCGGTTGAACCTGGAATACTCCATCAGCATTATGTGATCGTAATGTACCTGGACCTTTCGCACTTCTTCGTGGGTCGTCGTTACAATGGGTTGTTGCGGCCAAGGCTCCTCCTCATAGCGCAGGAACTCAGGTCGCCTTCAAGTGATCCACTAGGTTCTGCACTCCACAATGGTTTCGAGACGATCATCCCAAGTAACAATTATAGTTTTATTTCAGCACTCCTCCCGGCTTTGATGATAAAACTACATTCAAAACTGTTTTGTCTACCAACACCTCCTCTATGCTTCTTTAAAGCCAAAATTTGTACAAAATGGCCCACTCTATAGACGGTTGTGAAAACAAGTTAGTAAAACCTTTACAAGAACATAAAGATTTTGAAAATGTTCTAGTGAAAGATGTTATGACCACTTGAGAACCTTTATAAAACCTTTTGGCTACCATGGAAACCAGCATGCGGCCAAATGGCCACAGCTGTCAAACTTAACTGTGATATCGTGGTTGGTTTTTGTTGTTCTGCTTTGTTCGATTCTGTGCTCTTCTGATTCATTTAGCAGTAAAAAAAAAGGTCTAGTGTTGCGGCAAATTTTGTTTGATAGCAAATTATCCCAACTCAATTGTGTTTTCTACAGCGTATTATGCTCCAAATTATATGCGCAATTATTTTTATGGTGAATATTGGCACGATAAGAGCCGAAAATTAATGCGCCTCGGAAATTATGCGAATTTATAACAATATTAATCAAATTAAAACAAATATATTCGATAAATTAATCATGAATTTCCTGAAAACTGCTTGGAATTTGATGAGATTATCCGATCTGTAGTTTTTTTGCATGCCATTGAAAATTTAGTGCATTTATTTTTCCACATTTCAATTATTTCTTATATTTCAATATGGCGATTGGAAAAAAGCACAGTTTTGCCATAAAACCATTTTTTCTTCGCAATAACTATTATAAAACTATTTGGTCTTATGGGGACTTCCTCCAATGCCAATTTGCCGTTTAATACATTTACTGGAAGCAAAACGGTTTTATAATGCTTTTTCAACTGACCATAATAAGATAAAATCAATGAGTCCTAAAGCGGCATTTCAAAACAGCATTTTACGAGTTCATAAAGTCGAAATAAAACCTTTGATAGGAGTAAAAGGAATTTGAGAAACAAGGTTTTAAGATTGTTGTAAACAAGCTGTGTAGGTTCTCATAAACCTGACTAAAATATGGAACCTATTGGCACCTCTTGGTGCCATAATAAAACCAAATTGATTTCATGTGGCTTTCATAAAACTTTAATAAAATTTAATAAAGCAGGATGGTTTTAGCAATGTTACTTGGGATGCCTAGGTGCTGGAGCACGATGAACCTTCTCGATGAGCGATCGAATTAGTAGCTCAGGTCTGCCATTAACTGGGTGTAGTTGGTAGGGATGACTTGTGGGACACTAGAGGAAAGCAGGAGTCTGCTACGTACCGATTCTAAAGCGTGATCTTTCAAAGCGTTGCCATTTGACTTGCGTCTAGAACTAAGGGAGGTGCTACGCGCCCCTGCTGGGGAATAGTCTGTGGAGTCTCCACAATTTCTCTGGGGACTGGGATATCGATTCCCAATCGATGCGATGTAGAGGTTGTTGCGGTTCGTCAGCGATGTGCTGAACACTGGATCTTTGACGTGGTACGTGGTACGGCTTGAAACCGCGGATTGAAACCACGTGCTTCGGAAGGGCATTTGTCTATCCAGTTGGGTACCTTTCCTGAGAATCGTGAATAGTGAATATGCTGCCACACTCACTCAGTTGTCTAACGATGCATTGTTTTTTTTCCTACACTAACATTGTAACACGACTCCTTGCTTCCTTGAATTCTTGCTGCTCTTGAATGGCCTTCTCATCATCAAGCTGTCTCTGTCGAATCCTAACTTCTTCTTCTTCCATAAGGCACTTTTGTTGCTTTCTTCTCGATTGTTTCCTGGGCGTTCTCCTTCATTAACTGCTCTCCTTCAATCAGCTGCTTTGCCGCCCGTAGACGAGTCGCACGAGCACTGGAGGTCGTGATGGGGATGGTTTCGGACTGTCTTGGACTGCTTCGAAGTAGATTTGGCTGTTATCGACCGAAGAGATCTAGCATGTGAATTCGCAACTATATCTCATGGAAATTTTCTTAAGTTCCTACATTCCAGACCCCGTGTTAAAAATTTTGTGGGGTTGTGTCACTTAATCCTATTAGCAAACAGCCGTTTGTGATGGTGTTAGCTTTAAGCTAGAATATAGTGATTTTATTAAATACACACTTAGATTTTTTTACAGATATCTGTAAAATTTTACCGAATTCTCAACAGCTGAACGTTCAGTAATCCGTTTTAACGAATTTCGGTGAAATTTTAAAGTTATCTGTAAACAATTTAAAGGAATTTATATAATTAATAGCACTTTTTTCTAATTCTGAAACCGTATCAAAATTATTAGTAACTAGCTGAACCCGGTGCGTGCGCTGCTACGCATGCAACTAAATGAAGGAAAATTTAATGGAACTGGCACTTTTATGGTCTTTTTTTCGGAATGAGTTTTTTTTTTCTTGAATAAGCAGGGGTTCAAACATCTATCAAAACATGCTTCTTACCCGAGAAATACACGTTTTGTGTTTAAGTATCCTGGATAATTCTCATTTTTGGTAGAAATTTGCGTTTCATTTGTATGGGAGCCCTCCCTTCCAGAGGGGAGTGGTTTCTCAAACCATCATACAATCATTGCCTTCAACCCCCCCCCCCCCACACATGCCAAATTTGGTTCCATTTGCTTGATTAGTTCTCGAACCATCACACGGGGCTCTTCGATTATTATAAAAATTTGAGTTTCATTTGTTTGAACCCCCCGCCCTTTCAAAAAAGGGAGGGGTCTTGAACCACCATACAAACATTCTTCAAAACCCCCCCACATGCCAAATTTGATTCGATTTGCTTGATTAGTTCTCAAGTTACCCCCTTCCTGAGAGAGTAGGGGTCTCAAACAATCATAAGAACCTTCCCCAGCCCCAAAAACCCCTTCATATAAATTTTCACGTTGGTCGGTTCAGAAATTTCCGAGTCTATGATGGTCTGACAGGCAGACAGACAGACAGAAATTAATTTTTATGTATATTGAAATCTACACTCCAAAAGCCTCTACTTGCCAAATTTGGTTCCATTTGCTTGATTTGTTCTCGAGTTATGCGGAAGTTCGTGTTTTATTTGTATAAGATACCCCTCTTTCAGTGAGCGGAGGAGTTTCAAACCACAATAGAAACATATCTTGCCTCCAAAAACCTCCACATGCCAAATTGGGTTCCATATGCTTGATTAGTTCTCGAGTTATGCACAAATGTGTGTTTCATTTGTATGAGAGCCCCCCTCTTACAGAGGGCGGAGGAGTCTCGATTTACCTGAGAAACATTTCTTGCCTTCAAAAACCTCTACCTGCCAAATTTGGCACCATTTACTTGATTAGCTCTCGAGTTATGTAGAAGCTTTTGTTTCATTTGTATGGGAGCACCGCCCCCCAACCTAACAGAGAGAGAGGAGGGGTCTCGAACTATCTTAGAAACATTTATTGCCTTTAAAATCCCCCATGCCAAATTTGGTTCCATTTGCTTTATTAGATCTAGAGTTATGAAGAAATTACAGTTTCATTTGTATGACAGCACCCCTTCTAGGAGAGGGGGAGGGGTCTCAAAGCACCATAAAAACATTTTTCTCCTCCAGAAAACCCCACATGCCAAATTTAGTTCCATTTTCTTGATTAGTTCTTGAGATATGCAGAAACTTCTGTTTCATTTGTACGAGAGCCTCCCTTTCTAGAGAGGGGAGGGGTCTCTGACTACCATAAAAACATTGCTTGCCTCCAAAAACTTCCGCATGCTAAATTTGTGTTCCTTTGCTTGATCAGTTCCCGAGTTATGCAGAAATTTGTGCTTCACTTGTATGGGAGCCCCCCTTTCCAGAGAAGGGAGGGGTTTCAAACCATCATAAGAACCTTCCGGTGTCCAAGACGAATCCAACAAAGCAAAAATCTTGCCAAACGGTCCTTCCACTCGCGAGTTAAATCATGACAAAGGAAACCCCAACTCATTTTTATTTATATAGATGGTCCATATTGGCTTTTCATACTAGAGCTATAAAGTTACATCATCTATTCATCGATTTCAAATCAGCTAACGACACAATCGATCGAGACCAGCTATGGCTGATTATACACGAATTTCCAGAAAAACTGAACCGGTTGGTCATTGTAACGATGGATTAATTGATGTACATCGGCCGAGTCTCAAGGACAATATCAAGCCCTTTGGAATATCGGAAAGTATTGTCGTGTTTGCTACTTGACGTTGCATTGAAGGGTATGAATCGAGTGGTACGATCTTCAGGAAGTTCGTCCAACATTTTGGATTCACCGACGACGTTGATATCACAGCACGCAACTTTGGGACGATGGCAGAAGCGTACATCAGACTTAAGGCGGGAGCAAGTAGGATTGGACTTGTCATTAATGCATCAAAGACAAAATACATTAGGGGAAGAGGCTCACAAGAGGCGGGATGAGGCGGCACAATGTTAGCCTCCCACCACGAGTTCAGAAAGATGGTGATGAAATCGAGGCGGTAAACGAATTCGTGTATCTGGGCTCATTGGTGACCACTGCTAACGACACCAGTCGAATAATACAAAGGCACATTATGGCTTGCCAACGCCCCTATTTCGTACTCCCAAGGACGCTAAGATCGAACAAAGTTCATCACACTACAAACTTGACCATCTTCAAGACATTAATTGGATCGGTAGCCCTCTTCGAAAACGAAATATGGACAATGTTAGTGTAGGCCCAACGTTCTCTGGTTGTCTTTGAACGAAAGGTGTTGCGTGTGATCTACGGTGGAGGAATACAGATGGATGACAGAACGTGGAGAAGGCGAATGAACCACGAATTGCATCAGTTGCTGAGAGAATCTCCCATCGCTCACATCGGTCAAAGATGAGGCGTGCAACGAGCACAATGGACCCTTTGCACACTGCCTGGCAAATTGACGATTTTTCATGGGCTTACGTTCACCCGCACTGACGAAGCTACCCATGCAGCATCAATCATAGTAACCCATGAATCAGCAGACAAAATTTGACAGCTCTATCAGTCGAACTCTAACCGTGATGGCAAAAACAGTGAAGCAACTCCGTTCAGAAGTGTGCAAAGAAACGGCACCCCGCCCCGTCGAAAACGGACACCGTGCGGCACTTTGTGGACGCCGGATACGCCCGTTCCGGCATCTACAACATCTTGGCACTATTAGACAACAATCAGAGCATCGAAAGAAAGTCCGGTTCCGGACGGCCGACGACCCTGCGCGACAAGAAGCTCCAAAGGATGCTCTAGAGGAAGACCGAGGACTACATCGTTGCGTGCGCTTGGCCGGGAGGTCAGTTCAACCGGCCAAACAGCGAAAAAGTACCTGGCGAACATGAACATACATGTCAGGAAGCGGAAGTCGCGTAGACTGGTTTTGGAGCTGCAGATAATGACTCGAGTCAACTCGATTTTCCCGGCAAATCGCGACGTGTCGGTGGTGATGGACGACAAGACCTATCTCACCCTGGATGGCAACGACTGGCAGGGCACTTCGTATTTTACTTCCCCCACGAAAGAAGTAAGCTCCGAGGTGAAGTTCATTCCACACACCAAGTTCCCCGAAAAGGTGCTGCTGTGGCTGACAATCAGCGAGAAAGGGATGTCAAAGCCGCTCTTCTTTTGCTCCGGACTGGCCGTCAACGGGGAAATTTATAGTACGAAATGCCTGCCGGAAGTTCATCAAGAAATACCATAAGGGCGAAGACGCGGAATTCTGGTCGGATCTGGCGTCGGCCCACTACTCGAAGCGATCGTTGGAGGAGATGGAGCGGCTAAATATCGATGTGGTACCCAAGCCGGCCAACGTCCCCCAGCTGCGCCCCATCGAGAATTTCTGGGCGTAAGACCTGAAGCGTAAGATCTAGTCCAACAATTTTGTCGCGAAAACTGAGGAGGAATTGATAAATAAAACGAAGAAAGAACTCAAAAACATGCCTACACGCATGTTTTCGTCCGGCATAGCGAATGTTCCGGTTAACTGCCGGAAGGCCGCTCGCAAGGGCGTAGAAATTTTTTTTCAAGTAAGCTTAAATAATTACCTTCCATGGGAAATTTATCAAAAGCAATTATATGTCTTTGCTTTTTCTTATCACCATCCGAAAAAAAAGTCCATTTTGTTTTAATGCAAACGTTAGTCATGGACCAAATAGAATGGAGACATTGGATCATTTGTGTACAAAAGAGGCCACCCTCTGATTGGTAAGGTAAGTATGCGCATCATTGGACTTTAATCTGACACTGATCAAGTAGTACTCTGCACTTCCGCATCTTGAACAAACTTAATCTGTTGCAACCTGCAGCCAATATTGCATTTTCACGATTCATAGCGAAAAATGAAACAGAATAATGCGAAATTGCAATGCAATCTTGCTTTTTTATTTGTGATGTACTAAGCCTTCGCCTATTTGAAAATTTTCAGCATGGCAGAGATACTTGCACCCTTTCCAGTTTCCAGTGACGTTTCCAGTTGTATGATTCATTATTCAGTTCGCAGAGTTTGTAGATTCTAATACATACTTCAAAAGTAAATACCGACACCGTCTAGTATGCCCTTGCATCCCCCAAAAGAAAGACCTACCGACGCCGATGCTGTCTTGCCGCGCCTCTCTCTATTTATATCGATTGATTTCATGCTCCGGTGGAAAGAACGTGTTGGCTTTCATCGCCTCACGGCTGATTTAGCAGATGATAACTTATTTAAAAATTGGTTTTCACCTTTTTCATTGCTCTCGGCGTACGTTAATGTTCGTCCGAGAGAGAAGCATTCCTTTCATCACTGGCATTTGTTAGTTGATTCTAATCTAGAAACACCTTGTTTGGTTCATATCGGTTGAGCGGGATCTTAATTGCTGTTTTTTGTGTTTTCTCCAATTATAAGCTAGAAGGCTAATCACTGTGTATTGTTCGGGATCGAAACGGGATCGAACGAACCGAATGTTTGGCAACCATGAAAATCATTTCTCGCGATGGACACATCAAAGCAACCTTCGTAAAGTCGTCGAAAGGAGAGGTGTCCGTACATGTCACCATATATCCATCCTCCCGTGTGCTGTCATCAAATATTGCCATCATTTCGCAGAAGGTTCATATTTCGTACAACAAGCGGGAATCATCGTCTCGCGAGTGCTTGGAATGAATATCCTCGCAGCTGCCCGAGATAGACATTTATGAGAGCCATACATAGATACAGATTCCCAGTACGTACGAAAATATGACAGTTATAGGTTATGCACATGATATGCTGCTTGCTTGATGTTTGATAGAAGCGGTTGGCAGCAAAGAGGAGGAGACACGGAACATCGATAATAACATTTTTGCAGGAACATTTCTTGATAGGATGGATACGGATATGTGGGAAAGGTCACATGTGTGCCGGGGCTTTCGTCGAATCGACACTCTTGTACGTGCCAAAAGTTTTAAGTTGGTCTCAGGTGTCTGGAACGACCTTTGGCTCCATGTATTTCAGCAACCATCAGAGCCCCAATGGAAGGTTGATAGTAGGCCATGTGCAGCTACGAGCGACCAATGAACGTACTGCATTTGATTTTATATGACTGTGATCGTTTTTTCAAGAACTCGAAGGGGGAATAAGATTTCTATGCGTCGATATGATAAATTATTGAAGTGGAATATTTGTCACTGCTCAATAATTCATATGCCATGAGGATATGTTGTCGCAAATTTTCCCATTATGCATGCATATTTGATCAGATCAGTGATGATTTATAGTCTTTAATTCGGATTCCAAGCATAATTTACACATATCTACCCAACTAAATCCAAGACGATGATGATGAACTTCGACCCCACAGCTTTAATTGAGTCATTCATCATGATCAAGGTTTCGCAGCCGCCAATGCAAAGAAAACAACAAATCACGATTGGATTCTTATCGCCATGACTTAGTGTTTGATCGAAGTGTGCCTTCGCTCACATCGCTCCATGGCAATTACATATTTCAAACACTGCGCAGACGGAAAGCACGCGCCTACTTTTCTTCAACATTCCACAAAGAACACTAAATTTTATGAAGTGGAAACCCACAGTAGGGGAACGGGGACAGGCAAGGAGGCAAGCTGCACCTAAAAGCCAATTATTACCGTCATATGTTTGACCCCTCCGGTCGGTGGTCCAGTCGAAACCTCTCTGCGGTAGACAAGGCTATTATCATAATAATCAGCATCGACATCATCGTTTCTCATCTTCCACCCCTCGCTCCTCGGTGGTTGTTTGAAATGGATATTGGCTTCGATTGTAGCCCAAGCATATCGCACACAGGCTACTGCGATGTCCACAATACTTAAGGATTACTAACGATTTTCCTTTCCATAAATCTCCACCATGGGCACGGGGATGAAAAAAGGGGGCTGAAATATGACCAAGTGGCCGCACAATTTTCGACCGATGCCTCATTTCACATCCAAGCTGTTGGAACCATTCAATAAAAAAAAAAAAAAAAGGAATGAATGACGGCAATTTTATGAAGCCTTTTGCGTACTTGGACGGTTCAAATGATACAATCGAATGTGGAAGTGAGAAGAAAAATGGATCGATTTGACCCACCCTAACCTATGAGCGGCTACCTTCGATACCGTCATATTTCACGCAGGAAATAACATAAATAAATACTAAAATCAGAAATCGGGTGCGGACAAGTGGAAATAAGGGGTATAAATCGCCAAACAAACAGCGGTTGCTTTCGATGTTCCCGAAGAATGTTGCACATCTTGAGAAAAGCGGCAGAAGGAAGTTTATGTGTTCATGATTTGATTTACTGCTGCTATTTCTGATCGATTTGCCTAGAATCCTAGATTTTGAATAGATGAAGGATTTAAGGATTTGCTAGGGCTTTTAGAATTAGGGAGTGGTCGATAACTGCCAGGAAATCATAATATTCATTTATTTTTTAAATTTTCAAAATAATTATAATAAATTTATGATAAATAATTGACGTCCGTGAAGACTTTGGAGTTCTCAGAAGACTATGAATCCATGCCATATTTTTAATCTGAAATACTTGGAATTTTCATAAATCTATAAATCTTCTAGGTAAAAATCATACTTCAAAATGCTAGAGCATTTCAGAATTTGGTTGGAAGATATCTCAAAACTGGAAGTTTGCTTTGAATTCTGAAATTAGAAAGTCTTTGGATCCTTCTAAGAGTCTTCCATGAAGTCTTTGGAATCTTCTAAGAAGTCTGTGGAGTCTTTCAAGAGGTCTTCTGACTTTCAAGAAGTCTTCTAACTTTCAAGAAGTCTGCTGACTTCCAAGAAGCCTTCTGACTACCAAGAAGGCTTTAGAGTCTTCCAAGAAGTCTTTGGAGTCGAACAATAAATCTTTGGAGTCTTTCAAAAAGTGTATGGAGTCTTCCAAGAAGATCTTGGAGTCTGCCAAGAAGTCTTAAGACTCATCCACGAAGTCCAAGAAGTCTTTGAAGTCTTCCAAAAGAAAGCTTTGGAGTCTTCCAAGCAATCTTTGAAGTCTTCCAAAAGAAAGCTTTGGAGTCTTCCAAGCAGTCTTTGGAGTCTTCCAAGAAGGCTATGGAGTCCTCCTTGAAGTTTTCGGATTCTTCCGAGAAGTATTTTTGGAGCCTTTCAAGAAGTCTTTGGAGTCTTTCAAGTAGTCTTTTGAAGTATGTGGAATCTTCCAAGAAGTCTTTGGAGTCTTCCACGTAATCTATGGATTCTTCCAAGAAGTCTTTGGAGTCTCCCATGAAGTCTTTGTAGTCTTTGAGAAGTCTTTGAAGTCTTCCAAATCAGTGTAACTTACTATGAAACGCAATGAAAAGCATTTCGAGTCAGTGTAGATGAATTCTATTTGTTTTGAAAATCTCAAATGTCAGAATCGAGGGTGATGAACAAATCAACTCATTATGCTTCTATGACTACTTGTTTCTTGATACTCATTAGAGTTTGAGTTTCAAGGTAGCTTTATTAAAATTACAAATAATCATCAAACATCAAAAGGTCATTTTCAATTCAACCAAAACGATTATTTTGAATAGTGTCAATCGCAGAGTCTTACTGCCCTCTATTATCATAATTACAACTTGTAGTAATTGTAACCTATCTATCTGAGCCTAAAATATTACACATCATGTTCTACGTCAAAAGAAACAAATATTGTTTCTTCATTTGATACTCATCATCATCCCCACCTAGATAAATTGAATATTGATATTAATAACAGCACAGGCGATAATGAACATCCATCGACGAATGAACAAAACCAAATAATGACTTCGAAACTCAGCGATTGCTCTGGTCAAGAGAATTAAAAATTCAAACTCACGAAGATAATTGGTTTGCCCGTTAAGGCTGTCTTCATTTTCAGCTCATTTGAGAACAGATGAATATTTTTTATCGGCACTGCTTTGGACTCTTCCAAGAAGTCTTCAGAGTCAGCCAAGAATTAATTGAAGTTTTCCAAGCAGGCTTTGCAGTCTTACAAGAAGGTTTTGCAGTCTTCCAAGAAGTCATTGGAGTCTTCCAAGAAGTCTTTGGAGTCTTCCAAGAAATATTTGGATTCTTCCAAGAAGTCTTTGAAGTCTTTGGAGTCAGCCAAGAATTAATTGAAATTTCCGAGCAGGCTTTGGAGTCTTAAAATAAAGTTTTGGAGTCTTGCAAGAAGTCAATGGAGTCTTCCAAGCAGTCTTTGGAGTCTTCCAAGACATATTTGGATTCTTCCAAGAAGTCTTTGAAGTCTTCCAAGAAGCCTTTGATGTCTTCCATGAAGTCTTTGGATTCTTCCAAGAAGCCTTTGGACGTTTCCAAGAAGTCTTGTAGTCTTTCGAAGAGACTTTTGGAAGTCTTCCAAGAAGTCTTCAGAGTCAGCCAAGAATTAATTGAAGTTTTCCAAGCAGGCTTTGGAGTCTTAAAATAAAGTTTTGGAGTCTTGCAAGAAGTCAATGGAGTCTTCCAAGCAGTCTTTGGAGTCTTCCAAGACATATTTGGATTCTTCCAAGAAGTCTTTGAAGTCTTCCAAGAAGCCTTTGATGTCTTCCATGAAGTCTTTGGATTCTTCCAAGAAGCCTTTGGACGTTTCCAAGAAGTCTTGTAGTCTTTCGAAGAGACTTTTGGAAGTCTTCCAAGAAGTCTTTGGAGCCTTCCAAGAATCCTTTGGATCCTTCCAAGAAGCATTGGAGTCTTTCAAGAAGTCTTTGGTTTCTTCCAAGAAGTCTTTGGAGTCTCCTATAAAGTCTTTGTAGTCATTGAGAAGTCTTTGAAGCCTGTTGTTGTTTCGTATTTATATGTTTTTCAGTCTGAGGATTGTTAGTCACGCCAGGGACTAGACCTGGACTGTACATATCGATCCCTTTATCGCATGGGTCGGGATCAGCGATCAGATTTTTTGTCTCAGAAAATCCCAACGGCGCCCACTGGAATTCATACCAGTGCGACTGAGGTGAGAGATAACTACGCTTACCACTACACGGCGCCAGTCTCCAAAAATCTCCAAAAAGTCTTTGGAATCTTTCAAGAAGTCTTTGAAGTCTTCAATAAATATTTGCAGTCTTTCAAGAAGTTTTCTGACTTCCAAGAAGTCTTTGAAGTTTCCCAAGAAGTACTTCGAGTCATTCAAGAGTCTCCATGGAGATTTTGGAGTGAATTTTTTTTCATAGTCGTAAGAAATCTTGTTTCTTTTTTAAACGTTATTCTTTGAATGAGTTAACAAGTTACATGTGTTTGGCTTGCCTTTTCTTTGGACTTCCAGTAGTCTTTGGACTTCCAGAAATCTTTGGACTCCAAGAACTTTCTGGACTTCCAGAAGTTCTTGGACTTCCAGAAGTTTTTGGACTTCCAGAAGTCTTTGGACTAAGTCTTTGGACTTCCAGAAGTCTTTGGACTCCAAGAACTTTCTGGACTTCCAGAAGTCTTTGGACTTCCAGAAGTCTTTGGACTTCCAGAAGTCTTTGGACTTCCAGAAGTCTTTGGACTTCTATGAAATCATTGAACTTACAGAAGTCTTTGGACTTTCAGAAGTCTTTGGATTTCCAGAAGTCGTTGAATTTCAATGAAGTCATTGAACTAACAGAAGTCTTTAAACTTCCAGAAGTCTTTGGATTTCCAGAAGTCTTTGGATTTCCAAACAGCATTTGGATTTTCAAAAAGCATTTGGATTTCCAAAAAGCATTTGATCTTCCTAGAAGTCCTTGGAACATTTCAAGAACCTTTGGAAGGTTCTTTGAAACCGACAGTTCCTTCCAAAAAGTTTTCTCAAAAGTCTTTCAAGCAATGCTAAAAAAATCTAGAGGATTCCAAAAAATCCACATCTCTCTTCTTTTCTATCTTCAGAAGTCTGGAAGAGGAAGAACACTTTGACGACTCGTATGGAGTTTTGTATGTAGTTTTCAAACTAGTCAAACGTTTTTTACTAATCAAGTCTACTAGATATTCAAGAAGATAGGAGACTAACAAGATTCCTGTTTGAATATTACATAATTTTTCTTTCGAATTTTTTTATTAACTACGTTACGATATTATTCAACTCCTCATCCAAACAAATATTTTGTTCAGGTATTAGAAACTCGGCAACTTTACACAGTGTATAGATTCTCAGCCTAAAATACTGTTAAGTAAGTAAAATGAGCATCATTATTACAGACTAAGCGAACAATACTTTGGAAAGTCACATTTACTTTGAAGAAGATTTTTTAAAAGCTTTCAGATATAAAAGACATTTTGAAATTTACTTTGCAAAACAGTTTTGTTCAGGTTCAGTATCTTCAAAATGTTGATTATGTGCTGGTGGACTTACCTGAATTTTCCCGGAAGATTTCTATGCAGTCCCGTGAAGAATTTCCCTGAAGCCTCCCGAAGGACCACCCTGAAGTCTCTCGGAGGACTTCCCTGAAGTCTTCCGGAAGTTTTCCCTGAAATCTCACAGAGGACCTCCACGAAGTCTACCGAAGGATTCTGCGAAGTCCCGAAAGACTTTCACGAAGTCCTGGATGAATTCCAGGGCGTTTTTTTAAAGGCCGGAAATTTCCAAGAAGTATTTCAAGAGCATTTTCCAAAGATATTCCCAAAAGATGTTTATGCGTATAAATAAATAAAAATAAGAGGAATTCTAAGAAGCATTAAGTGCGGGTTTTCAAATTTTTTGATAGAAATCTCTTGGGAGTGGATTTAAAGTTTGTTCCGTCACTGCGAAAAATTCTTTCGAGAAATCTTAGAATGAATCGAGTAATTAGTAAGGCCAAGATCTCTTTCGAGAGGATTTGAAGAAATCTTCGGAGAGGAATTCTAATAGCCTTCTATGAATTCCGAAAGAAACTTGATACTTCTATTATGAGAGAAGTAACTTGAAGAAAGAGTACACACTACCAAAATGTCATTTAAATTTTTTTGAGCCCTGAGAATGACACATGCAAGCTTCCTATAGCACATAAGAATGAGTTGAAAGAACTGAGAAAATAAATTCAATCAAACACATCTTTTGTCAACTTGCGTATGTCTCGGTTTCAGGAAATATAATATTACACGAATTCTTCGTTTACGTTCCCCGCCTTTTTACAAACATGAATTACGTCTCGTGATAAATTTATAATTTCTACGTGTGTTGAATTTAATGACGTCTTTAAGGATTTTTTAAGAAGTGTTACTTAAAGATATTTTTCAGAAGACAAGTGTAATCAAGTTTTCTCAGAGGATTTCGAGAAGCTTGCCGAGAGAATTTCATATAACTCATTCTTGAAGATTTTCAAGGAGTCCTCTGCAATTGCTACCCAAAAAATTTCCCAAAGGACTTGCCACTAGAAAACCTACATTGAAAATCAAAGAGGCCTTTAAGATGCCTATCTACTGAAGATGGTTTTAAGTGTTTCCAGAAAAACTAAACTACCTAAATGAGTTTCAAAAATATCTCCAGAAACTTCCTCCAGAAACTTCCTCCAGGAACTTCCTCCAGGAACTTGCTCCAGGAACTTCCTCCAGGAACTTCACAAAGAGGCTTATTACGGGTGTCACGGTGAAAACGAATCAAGGTGAAAAAAAAGCAACGTGCAAATCAAATGCGATTCACTGTCTTTATTCCGGGTGCCACGGGTGAAGTAACAACCGCGAAAAGGTCCAGAATGCTTTCTATTAGGTTTCCATGCAAATATTCAAGTTTTTCAGAGACTTGCAAGAAGCTTTCCAAGATATTTTCAAAGGGGGTTCCTAATTTTATATTAGAATAAGTTTCCAATCAAACTTCGAAACAGTCTTCAGAGAGGACTCGATCTTGAAGATGGCTTTTATGAAGATTCTGAGATAGAACTTCACGAATCACCCCAGATGATTCCCGAGAAATTTTCCTGAAGGACTTCCAAAATGACTTCTTAGAGAATGTTCAAGAAGTCTTCCGAGAGGTTCTGCGAAAACTTTTTCTGAGAGGGCGTTTAAATTTATGTTTTATGTTGAAAGTCTAGTCTCTAGCCTTTCAAGTAGTCTTCAGAGATAATTTTCAAGAAGTATTCGAGAGAAAATTTACAGAAAAGTGTTTCAAACAAATGACAAGAAGTTCTTTATACCTAAGAGAATTGTTGGACAATAATAACAAAAGCACTTCAAGAGAGGTTTTACAAAGCTATTTAACTGAGCTTATAGACTTTTTACAAGACTTTCAAGAAGTCTATTAACAGGTCTTGCAAAAGCAATTTCAAGAGATTTTCTCAAACGGGGGTGACCCCAGTGTAGTGGTTAGCATCCATACCTCTCACGCCAAAGTTACGAGTTCGAATCTCACCCCGGACAAGTTACGAAAATACCCAAAAAGGTTTTTGAGTGACTACGACGGGAGATGAACCAGCTCAGGGCTGAAAATCTCGATAATCAAGGAACTAAAAAAAGGATTTTCTCAAAGATTTTTACATTTATTCTCTTTTACGATTCGAACGTATTTTCCTTACAACAATATTTTTTTCTGTACGACAAATATGGTTCGAACAAAAAAGTCACAATAGAAGAAGTCTTCCAGTTTACCGCAGAGGTCTTTCGGACATACAATTAGTCTCATCAAGAAGTCTTAAAAGAGGACTACCAATATTTTATTTCCAAAGGAGTTTTGAGAAATCTTTTGATTTCTAAAAAGTCTTCCAGTGGACTTCCAAGAAGTATAGAAAACAATGTCAAATTACTTTCACGAAGTAAAGAGAACATTCAAGACCCTTTTTAAGTGCACTATCAAGGGATAAGTCAAATTCGATTATGTCATCTCAGAGGACTACCAAGAAGGAAGGAAGAAATTTGACGGAGTCTGCTCAGAGGCCATCCAAGAAGGAATCTTACCAGAGACAATAGATAAGTTCTTTTTATAGAAAAACTAAGAACTTTTTTAAGAATAATTTAATGAATTTAATCCGAAGGATTTTTAAGATTTTCTAGAAGTTTTCCCAGATGACTTCTAAGAATTCCCTAACCAAGAAGTCTCAAAAGACTTTCCATAAATTTTAAGAAGTTTCAAAGGACTACCATGAAGCAAACAAGAACTTCGATTCGAAGGCAGTATTTTTCATAGAAAATCCAAAAAAAAATTCTCAGAGGACATCGATGAACTCATTCTAAAGGATTTGAATGAAAATTTCCAGTACTCAGGGGATATTCTAGAAGAGGACTTCTAGGAAGTCCCTAACCAAGAAATCTTAAACGACAACCCAGAAGTTTTGGACCCCAAAATTTTTTAAGTGTTTTCAAACAGCCCCAATGATTTCGGGAGGATAATTCTTGTTCTTCACTACCATTTTTTTCTTTTTTTTTTTTTTTTATATTTTTAAATACACACAAAAACCAAAAAACCCACTAATAAATTAATTTATTTTTTTTTTATAATAAAGAAAATAAGAAGAATGATTAGTAATTTCCATTTAATTCCAACTACCTCTATTGCTTATCTTGACAGATACGCGTATTTCGCCTAAAATAAGCAGACTTCTTCAGTGTCGTGTACTTATACTCGACTGAAAGAAAACCTTCGCCACCTGCCGTATTTATCATATTTTCTAAATACAAACACTTGTACCTACAGCTAACATTTTTGTACCTAACCTATCCTGAGTCCAAAACAAATATTATGCTTGATATCTACCTCGCCTTTTCCTTATTTTCCTTTCCTTCCTAAAGGCGAGGTAGATATCAAGCATAATATTTGTTTTGGACTCAGGATAGGTTAGGTACAAGAAATGTTAGCTGTAGGTACAAGTGTTTGTATTTAGAAAATAGGATAAATACGACAGGTGGCGAAGGTTTTCTTTCAGTCAAGTATTAGTACACGACACTGAAGAAGTCTGCACATTGTAGACGAAATACGCGTATCTGTCAAGATAAGCAATAAAGATAGTTGGAATTAAATGGAAATTACTAATAATTCTTCTTATTTTCTAGTTACAGGTACTCCACTAAACAGCTCACACTCTCCATAATTCATAATAAACAGTTAATTCTGGACTGCTGATGTCCATCTAAGAACATTCAATCAATATCTGAGAAATCACGTACTTGTTTGAGGTCTTGAGGATTTGAGAAAAAAAAACCACAGGACTTCCAAGTTATTCTCGTTAAAAAAAACACACACTTTTTGTTACTTCCAGTATTATATTGAACTACATAGCTATCTTTCAAAAGTTCTGAAAAAGTTTCTAAGGGTTTCATAGCATTTAAGAAATGTTTCAATTGCAAATCGTCCCAGAAAAGATTCAAAAAGCTCCACATCAGCTAACATCATAAACCTCTGAAAAATCTTTGAAGATGAAGGTTTGTCATACCAAACCCACGAGTTCAAATCGCCACCTGACATGTTTAAAATTACAGAAGAAATAACTACTAGAAGAATGGAAAACTCAAGAAATTTTATAAGAATATTGAGCAGATAGCAGCGCCGTGAGTAAATTTGCCATCAAGTTACAAGCTTTTAAAAAAAACACATGCAGACCTACTGACATTTTCCCCAAGTCACACAACATTCGATGTTCTTCAAAGTCATCTGTTCAATTCCGAAAACTTTGGCAACATTGCTCCCTTCTGAAGTGAAACGTGTCCTGAATGTTTAAAGCATCGACGAAACGAATCATGAAAATAAAATCTGTAACATACATTGAAGTTCGAAGATGGAAAATTTATTAAAAAGTAATGCATTTTCGCCTTCGCAGGGTTGGAAAACTTTTGCAATCCAAGCGCGTCGTCGGCGTCTTCGTCGTCGTCGTATTATCATTCTCAATGACAGCCCAGCTAGAGACTTGAATTGGCAGCTGGAACAGATTCGCTGCCATTTGCCAAAGATGGAACATATGTGGCTCCTTCGCGCCGATCCATATTAAACTATCGCCGATTGTTTAAAGCTGCCATGAAATTTTATCATCTGGTAGAAATTTGAGTTCACTTTAATTGCCTCGAACAGGGGCGCTTTTCTGTCAGCATTATGACCCAATTTCTGATTCCAGGGAACGAGGAAAAAAAAACGCTCGGAAAATGTCATCACGTGGTTGATTGACCAAATCGTAACGTCAGAAGACAGATTCGACAGATATCTTTTTCCCTTCCCGCAATTTCGGCCATTGGTCAATTGGTCTCAATTTGCTCAATTAGTTTAGATGATTTGTGAGTAGCAACTACCTTCCGAGATAGAACGCAACCGTTGTGCCGTTGCGCCTGGCGTAGGAAGTAGAGAAAGTTAGTTGAAGGAAGTGAAAGTTGAGAGGTCGCATGTGTGTAATTCCGTCTTGGACCGTGGTGACATGCGGTTATTGCGTCGTAGCAAGCGGGAGACATGCGAATGCGTTTCAGTTGTTACCTAAATGGATGTTTCTTTTGCTCAAATTGGTCTCGATTGCTGCGATTAAGGTTTATGTTTGTTTCGGTTTCTCAATCAGTTTTGCTTTTATTTGTTGACTCTTTTTTTTTTCGTCTTCCTTGTTTCTATATGACTCTTTACAATATTTAACAAACATCTTCTCCGTCTGACCACGTGAATGAATGTGTGTGTGTGTGTTTGTGGGTGATGGTTTGGTTTATGGATTGATGGATGGGCGATTTTTTGTCTCGGTTCAAATCAAATGCCGACAGCTATTTGTCATTTGTATGGAGGTTGGTTATGATGATAGAAAGAGTAAAAATCGCGTTTGCTTTCTGTCATTCCCATTATAGCGCTTTTTTTTTGAAAGATAGAATAAATTACACAACACGATAGAGTTTAGTTTGTTTTTAAGTAGTAGTTGGTAGGTAAGGAAGTTATGATAGTTGTTTGTTTTGTTGTTCGCATAGAGATATGTTGTTCTGTTTCTGATGAATCTATAAAATTTGTTTCACCTATCCTAAATAGTTGGCGTTCCCGAGAGAAGTAGAAGAAAACTGGAACTCAAATGCATATTGAAAAAATGTGAAGGCAAACGCATACATAACTGATTTGTGGAAGCAGGGAAAACCATCGTATCTTCGATTTGTCTTATTTAACACCTAGCATTCTGATTTATTTGTTAAGTGGTTTGGTGTTTTACCTACGTCGAAATTTTTGTTTTTGAAAGCGAAAAAAGACACTGAAACAAGAGGAAATATCAATGGCTAACAACAATTTGTAAGTTTTATACCTTCTGAGATTTTACATCGCACTTTTTTCTATGCTCGGCTCTGTGTCGTTCCTCCTTTCGATTGCGCTGGTTTTTTTTATAAACACTTATAAAAATATTTTTTTTTTGTGTGCCTTACCCCTCATTCTTACACTAGTAATACGTTCATTTCCGGTTTTTCCGTTGTTCTCTCAATTCTCGAATACTTGATCAGAGTCTTAGTTGGTTTTTGTCGTTTGCGTTTTGGACGAGTACGATTTTTTTTAGAAACATTCCCATTTTGCAGTGGCTCATTTCAGCAATAAGGTATACTTTTTTCCTAGAACTGTGAAATTATTAGATGTTATAAGAAGAGGAAGGTATTTGCTTGACACATAACACCTGTTAACTTCGCTTTGTGGAAGCCACAATGAATGATTTCATCAATATTATTTCACTCACTAAATCGATCATTCACGCTGAATGCGACTCCATGAAATGAAAATTGAGAGGATTCAGATACCACTTACAAGTGAATCAAGTTATCATAACATCTAATTATCTCATGATTCCAAAAACCATATTTTCAACTGCAATGAGCCTTCGCAATATTGCCCTTAGATTCAAAAACAATCAAAAAGAGACGTTTCGTGCACGAAATTCAAAATAATTCCTAAACCGTTCAACATACTTAACTAACATATTTGAAGAGCGTATTCACCTTCTGGCATTGATTTTTCATCCCGCCCTACTAGCGCGAGACGATCTTTGGTTAACCGCGAAATATTTGACCGTCAAATGAAATAAATAAAAAAAACTCAACAGTTGGAACAGTTTTCCGAAATGATCAAATCATGTAGCGCGAAAGAAAACATAGATCACGATATCCTTAAGATTAGTATTCCCACACCTAAAGCCGTCCTCGACAGTGTAGGCGCGTGCGTTTGTATGTTTGTTTGTTGTTAATTGAGGAGCAATTCCAATTCCAGTGGAAGCAATGTTGTTCAGATGGAAGAAAAAACAAATCGAAAAAGTTTGTTAGAAAAGTCTCACGGCCTGCTTTTTGAGTGGAGCACCTGAGTCGAATAGTAGCACCTTAAGCAGAAGCTTGAACATGGTTAGGAATTAAGTTGGCGTAGTTAGGAAATGACTTACCGGATGGCCTGCTTTGCCTACTGGACCGACTGGACCCGAATCGCCACGCATGCCCATTGGACCCTGGAGAGGAAAGGAGAAATTAGTTGAAACAAATATTCGTATTCGGATTTATTTTCAGGTGTTCTCAACCAGCAGTGAAGCGACTTTTTAGGCACAGGTTTTTTTTTTTTTGACGATAGCATAGTGATCGGAAAAGTCTTTTTTTGCGAAATTAATAACGCTTGAGGGCTGCCTGTTGGCAACATGGTGCTTCTACAAAGTTGATCTCAGGAAAGTTGGACAAATTGGAAGCAAATAAGAAAGGTGGAGTCTACCCGCTAAGAAAAAAGTACCCAACGGAGCAGTTAGTGTGGTAAGTCAAAGTTGGGAATAATCATGCTTACCTACCGTTGGGTACAAATAACTTACTTTTGCGTAAAATTCTACCTTAAAATAAGTAATTTGTACCCAACGGTAGGTAAACATGATTATACCCAGCTTTGGCTTCCCACACTTAACTGCTCCGTTGGGTACTTTTTTCTTAGCGGGTACACGCTCATTCGGACTTACCCAAAATTGAGTAAAGTTAACCCAACTCAAAAGAAATGGAACCACCCCAAATTGGGTTACCGGGGTCTAAACCCAAATTTGAACAAACCCACAAGTTATTTGATTTTAGGTTAACTCTAGTCATTATTATAAAATGAGTTTTTTAAGGAAATTGAGTAAAATGTTGGAATAAAAAAATACCCCATTATTCATTTGTTAAAACTGGGCAACTGAAAATCCATAAATTGTCCCGTAAATACAAGTTTTCATTCAAGAATTCATTTGTGGAATGGTTACATATGCTTATGGTGAACTATCCGTTGATTAAAATTGAATTACTTTTCTTTTCGACGTGCTTTCGAACGAGATGAGTTCTGGATAAGCTTCCGGAACAAATCGAAAATCTCCTCATTAGCTTTCGGAAAGCATTTGGAAGCTTCGATGGAACGCTGTAGGAACGTAGGCGCTCCGTTGTATGAGTTTACTAGGGTATCCAGATAGTATTCTGATTCGGCAGAAATTTGGTCATCCGAGATTTTTTTCTACTCAGTTCGTTTATTAGTAAGGCTCAGACGTGTGTGACACTTTGCGTAACGTTTGCATTTAAAAAAATGGACAAAAATTGCCGATTTTTCATAGGTTTACCTTCACCCGCACTGACAAAACTACCAATGCAGTATCAATCATAGTAACCCATGAGTCAGCAGACATAATTTGACAGCTCTATCATTCGAACTCTAACCGTGATGGCAAAAACAGTGAAGCAACTCCGTTCAGAAGTGTGCGCGTTCAAAGAACGGCACCCCGCCGCGTCGAAAACGGACATCGTGCGACACTTTATGGACGCCGGATACGCCCGTTCCGGCATCTACAACATCTTGGCACTATTAGACAACAATCAGAGCATCGAAAGAAAGCCCGCTTCCGGACGGCCGACGACCGTCCTGAGCGACAAGAAGCTCCAAAGGATGCTGAAGAGGAAGACCGAGGGAATAGTGGCTACATCGCTGCGTGCGCTTGGCCGGGAGGTCGGTTCAACCGGCCAAACAGCGGAAAAGTACCTGGCGAACATGAACATACATGTCAGGAAGCGGAAGTCGCGTCCACTGGTTTCGGAGCTGCAGGCAATGACGCTGCGGCAGCGGCTGAATAAGATTGTCAGCTCGAAGCGATCGTTGGAGGAGATGGAGCGGCTGAATATCGATGTTTTACCCAAGTCGGCGAACCCGCCCAATGTCCCCCAGCTGCGTCCCATCGAGAATTTCTGGGCCAACCTGAAGCGTAAGATCTACTCCAACAATTTTGTCGGGAAAACTGAAGAGGAATTGATAAATAAAACGAAGAGGGAACTCAAAAACATGTCTACACGCATGTTTTCGTCCGCCATGGCGAATGTTCCGGTTAACTGCTGGAAGGCCATTCGCAAGGGCGTAGAATTTTTAGACAAGTAAGCTTAAATAATTACCTTCCATGGGAAATTTATCAAAAACAATTATTTGTCGTAGCTTTTTTTTTATCACCATCCGAAAAAAGTCCATTTTTTTAATGCAAACATTAGCCCATATTCGTTACACTAACAGAACTATTAACACTTTTTTTCATATCTTTCATTCTAGCAAAATTACTGTCCACTCCATGGTGATGAGAAAATATTTCATTCTTCATCATAATAAAAAAATATTAACTATTGAAAATAACGAAAATAAACGGTGATGTCTTATAAGCGAATAGAAACAAATGTATTTACACAATGTACGCAAAGATGTGAATAGGCCATAAGCAACCAGTTGATGAATAGCATAACAACCTGTGTAAGCTAGCAATGGATTTTCATAAAGCCGTTTAAGCGCAACGACCAAAAATGAAATAACCTGCTGCCAAAAAGACCGAGAAGGCTTAAAATTAATTGCAGACCATGATCACCATTAAAAAACCATTCTTTTTAGGATAACCAATTCGATATTGATTGGAATTTATCTAACATTCCGTTGCATATTCTCATCAGTGGACAGCCAGCTATCGGAAGGCGCAACGACAAAATGTTGAATAATCTGGTGTCCGGTGTTAGCCAGCCGATTGCTAAGCAGATGGGCAGGCGCATCGACGAGGAATCGTGAAGAAGGCTTAAATTCACTCGAGAACTATGCTCACCATCTCAAATCCATCGTTTTCAAGTCGACCAATTCAATTTTCTCAGATAAAGAGTTTTGTTGTGGTTGGAATTTCTTGATTCTACCGGTCCATATTCTTGTCAGTTGGCAGCCAACGGTTGCTAAGCAATAGTTTCAGTTTTCCCTTCTTTCGTCGCATACCTTAAACCATGTGTACAATTTCAAACTCAGCTCGAAAATCTTAACGGTCTCTATACTACTTCGAAGTGCAGATGGGGGAGGTAGCTCATCAAATCATCCGGTCCACCTTTAAGCATATTGCTATGAGGTACCAGGTGGGTCTCCACCGATTGCCTGTCGATTTTCCAAATTTGGAAAACGTCTGCATTGAGTTATCTCAAATTATAATATTCCGCCCATTGTATCACAAAAAAATGCGATTGGTTGAGCGGATTGGAGATAATGAGATCATTGGGTATAGGACCGAATCTTCCCAGGTTTGGGTACGTTTCAATTCGCGCAGTTTTAAGGACCTTGAGAAGAGAGCAAACTAACTTTCCAACATAGGATATCATATTTATTTTGGTGGCACCCTCTAAGTGAAAATCATTAACTGGAGTTGAAAATCATCTTGGTTTACATAATTCGTAGTTCAAAAACTATTTGGTTTCCCAATGAAGTAAATCAGCATCATACTTTGTGTGTGGCTCCAACAGCACTGTTGGTTTGAACAGGCTTAAAGTGGTCAATAAGCGGAGTTTAAAAAACATGTTTTTGTTCCCAATGTAGTAAACCTCCATCACATTTTATGAATGGCCCCAACACTATTGGTACTATTGGTAAAAATTGGATCAAATCAGTATCCTTACTATTGGTAAAAAAAAAATAGGTTTAATTCGCCTTTCAGGTGTTGTTTAAAAAATTGTTTGTTTTCTCAATTATGTAAACCACTATCACTCTGTGAGTGGTCCCAATACCATTCTTACTGTTATTTTAAATCGGTTTGAGTCGGTTCTTAAGCGAAACTTCTTTTTCCTTAACGAAATGAACCACCATAACAGTTTGTGAAGGCCTCAACAGCATATTTACTGTTGATTTAAATCGGTTCAAATCGACTCTCGAGTGTAGTTTAAAAAAACTTGTTTGCGTGATTTTCACATTTAATTTATCGGCCATTTGATAATGAAAACATTAGAATTCACTTTACACAGATTTTGTTTCTTTGGTTTGTGTTTCGATGAGCCATTTCAAAACAATACAACTGAGACTCAAACATTTTTATTGTAAATTGTACTAATAACAAAATGTTTACAACGCTTTTAATACAACAGGCCATAGTTGAGAACTTAGAAAAAAAAATGTTTCTAACATTGGGTCTATGATTTTCTGGTTAAATCATTGTTATCAATGTGAATAGTTAGTTTATATTTTGTGATTATTTTCTATACATCTTGGCTGCATTACTCGGTTTATAAGTTCAAGTTTGTCAAATTTAGATCATTCGAAGATCGTGTCTATAATCTGTTTAGCATAACCAGTAAAGTCATAGTGTTTAAAAAGTTGAGGAAATTGAAAATTACGCGAAAGTGAACAACTTTAAATTGTTTAATAATGTCTCAATTGCTTCGGAATGAATCGATCAGAATGATAGAGACATGATTTTGTTGATTATCGCCGAATTAATGACATATTTGGTACATAGGCCGAATGAAGGAGCTAGGCTAACATTACATCCCGTTACACTTCTTATCAATTTGTGAGAACTAATGAGAACGATTTTGAACTTAAAGAGAATCTGATAACTAGATTTTTTCAGGTTAATGTTCAAACAGGGATACACTACGAAAGTTCAATTCCATGGGCGCAGTAGTTTTGGTCCTCCCCAACAAAACAAAAATGTTGCATTGGATTGGCTCTCTACTCTACTCAATTTAGTCAAAACACTTCATATATCTTCTTAGTTCGACGTTTCGTTCCTTACTGGACCTTTTTGGGATGGCGCCGGTGGTGTAGTTTAAAAACATATTTGTAATTTACTTGAGAATGATTCGTAAGATGCGTTGCCTCAATGTCTTTATGTGCTTTCTTTCCATTTACTATGTTAGTCAAAAAGTTTTGAAGGCGACATCTATGGAGCAGTAGAAAAACCAAAATTGCTAAGCCATTTTAATATCTCATCTTTCATAAGAACGTACTCAAAATTTAATTTCGATCTCTCAATTCATTCTTTGTTAACAAGCCATTTGAAGTGGACGTTTTAGTGTATTTTTCAAGAATTGAAAAATCCGAATATCGTGCCGTGATTTGGAAGGTTTATCGTCTACTGAGATCCATGCAAAGATGGTGAAAGTATTAAAGGAGTCTTCCCCAAGCAACACCAAATCGTCATAATTAGTTGCAGCAACTTGATTGTGACCTAATTGAGTCAAATTCAAGTTACTTCAACCGATTTGCAACAAGTGTGCTACTAGGGTCTCCTTCATTTCCAACCGTTCACAGATGGGTTTTGGAGTTTAAGCGTGGTCGTACAAGCGTTGAAGACGATCTACGCTCAGGACGTCCAAAAACTGCATCAACACCATAAATCATAGCGAAAAAAAACAGGATATGGTTTTGGAAGATCATCGATCGACTGTGGATGTGATAACTGACAACATAGGCATCTCACATGGAACAACATGGCATATATTGGCTGAAGTTTTGGGTTTCAAAAAAACTGTGTGCACATTGGGTGCCGCATTTGCACGTTCGAATGCAACTTTCTGAGCAACATTTGGAGCAATTTCGAAAGGATAAAAAGGATTTTCTGCGTCGATTCATCACTATGGATGAGACTTGGGTTTACCACCGTGATCCTGAATCGAAACAAGAGGCTGAGGAGTGGTGTGAACCAGGCACTTCAGCTCCGAAGCGAGTTCGTGTCCAGAAATCGGCCAAGGTGTTAGCGTCGGTTTTTTGGGATGCAAAAGAAATTTTATTGATAGAGTAGGGGAAAGAGCTGCTATGCTTGCAACTAAATAAATGAAAATTTAGTATAACTGGCACGTTTATGGTTGTTTTTCGGAATGATTTTTTTTTGTAGACTCAGTGTAGTGGGCTTCAAACTTCTACAGAACATACTTCTTAGCCGAGAAATACACATTGTGTGTTTAAGTTGTGGATAATTCTCATGTTTGGTTGAAAGTTGTGTTGCATTTATATGCGATTTGGTTCCATTTGCTTGATTAGTTCTCGAGTTATGCAGAAATTTCAAACCTTAATTTCCCTCTTCGTAATCTTACGAAAAGGGAAATTAAGGTTTAAAAAGTAGTTTAAATATTATAAATCCAATGATCAGATGAACACGTTGTGTTTGAACCCTAGCAAAGGAAAATAACACACTGATAAAATGTAAATTATTCCAGATATCATTTTGATTTTAGCTGTTATCGCTAAGCAAATTTAGTTATCAGCATTCGGTATTATTGTTATCACTCTTAAAATAGTATTGCTGAGTAATGTTACTAGTTGAGTCAATAATGATGTGGTTTTCCATTGCCCCAAATCACCCTTGACAGATTTGGGGTAATGGAAGACCACATCATTATTGACACGATACAAACACTACTTGTCCATCTTCGTGACCGACCCATCGAAGCAAAACGAGATGTGGTCGTTTGCTACGATTTTCAATATTATAATTTTACATTTAGAGAATGCCAGTGATTCTACCTGTTAGAAGTGGAAGCTGAAATTCGGGCGATATATGGACGATTTCATCATTAACTATCAGACACATATCTAGAAACCATTGGCACCGAATTTGGGGTCGACACGAATTTATAACATTTTTTTACATAATTGGAATGGTCTCACCAAGTTCTAATATTCTGGGAAACTCAATATCTTCTAGACACATATACTTTTATTTGAAAAGATTACGTTAAATATGTACGGAATTCCTTTCTACTGTATGCCAGTTCCAATTCGTCTGTTCTTGAACTTTGGTATTAGCAAAAAAAAATGTACTCAGAATAGCAATAAAAAATTGGAATACGAAAAATCACGACTGAATTTAAAAATTGACGAGAAAGTTAAACCATATTCCTCCTCTTGTCATTCCTTTAGGAAATGTAACCATTTCCTACCTCTAACAACCCACATGCAATTCACTTCACTGAACAACAAAAAAAAAAACACTTTTACGATCGTATTAGTAGAACGAGTGTAACTGGAAAACTAGGAAAATCAAAGCTAAACTTCACTTGATTACTCTTAAGAAATTAAAAATAATACAACTGAAACACTTTTTACTAGTGAACGCGAGCATTTCGTTAAATTCCTCTAAAAAAGCTATTCGTTTGGCAGATATGCCAATTTCGTCTGCGATTTAAAGACTTCTTCAGTGTGGAACATTTCATAATTTCGAGCACGAAGTGTTGGTTTAAATTTTCCTAACTTTCCAATCCTTATCCGGGGCCAAACGATAACGATAGCAGAATCATACCCGGGCTGCCGACAATAGTTACAATCACTTGAGAAGTTTAGCGCCCTATTAAAACACTTTCAAGCAGTTAATGATAATTTTAAAGAAAAACAATCGAATGTAGACATATAGAAAACATCAGACATGTTCAAGAAGCTATTAAATACACATAAAAGGGTGAACACTGTGCTAAGATTACCGAGAATAGCTAAAATACGCTACTTAATTAAATAAAATAGAAATGTCAAACGCAATTTCAATGCAGCCGACGGATTTGAAGCTGATATTTAAAAAAAGTTATGTCTTAAATACAAACGCTTTTTTCAAAAATTTAGTATTGGGCCGCATTGTTAGTCTTGAGACCGAAGATGGTTGCGCCTACACGTTGTCAGATTTACGAGAGAATTGCTCTAATGCATGTTGTTAAAAATGAAACATTACTGCTTTTTTATAAAATATCGAGTAGTACCGACCCTTTCTCTGCTTGGCTGAGAATCGAAAGTTTACCATAATATGACATACTCACCGGCAGTCCCATCGGTCCGTATTCTCCCTTCTGTCCCTTTTCGCCTCGATCGCCCTTCTTGCCATCGTACCCCCGAGGACCCGGCTGCCCCGTGTGTCCGAGAGGGCCCGGTGGTCCAGGTGGACCCGGTGGACCGTACACCATCTCCCCCCGGTAGGGCTCATCGGCCATACCTTCGTGATCCTGGCGCCGTCGCATTTTCCTAAACTTCTGGGAAAAGGTGAAAGAATTAACTGGAGTGGTCATACGATTTTATCCGGGTTGAGTACTCACGGAATCGCCTCGATCGCCTTTGTCGCCTTTGACGCCTGGATAGCCGGGTGGTCCGGGTAGCCCCGGTGGACCCATCAAACCTGGAGGTCCAATATCGCCAGGGTCACCTTTCTCGCCGGGAGGACCTTGGTAACCTGGTAGACCTGGTGGTCCTTCAATGCCTATGAGGAATAGAGGTTATGTAGAACTTTGATAAATTCTCACTTTGTAAAGCTCTCACCTGGTTCTCCGGCCATTCCATCCAGACCACGAGGTCCAAGCGAACCGGGTGCCCCGACTTCACCAGAGTCCCCTTTGTGTCCTGGTAGACCGTCTCGTCCTGGCAGTCCTGGTGGTCCCGGTGGACCCGGAGGGCCTCGGAACTGTGCTAGCGTTGCTTCGTCATAGTCGTCATCCTTTCCGGGGCCCTAGTTGAAGATGGTGGAGAGAGACGGTGTAGGTTAAAAATCGGTGCATAATAAAATTGTACACTCCAATGAATCATCAGTGCAGTTCGTGGGTGCAAACCACGCGTTTTGCAAAGAGAAAAAAAAAACTTCATTCCACCCATGGCAAAATATTGAAATGGATGATTTAAAGCGGCAGCAAAAGGACCGCAAAAAAAACAACAACATAAAATTAATTCGCACTGATTCTCGCCTACTTTGCTTCTGCTGTCAGTTTTGTTTTCATATTATTTTGCATTGCGTATTTCGATAATACGCGATGGGAACGGACTTAAGCCCTTCCGGAACGAAACAAAAAAAGGCTGACTGCGGTGGCGTGACGTGGGATGCCGCCAGCAGAAGAGGCGCACGTGTAAACATTCCCCAAAGTGGTGAATTTATTGCGAAAATAACTTTTGCATGTTTCTGCCTACTTTCGTCATCACTCTTCTGCTGGTAGATACGTCCGCGAGAAGACGTAGGATTTTTTTTGTTCAAATGCTGATTTGTTGTTTTGGTTTTGTGTTTATATTTTGCATGTTGAACATGTGCACTTCGAGGCGGAGGCGCGTGGTGTACATCTAGTTAGCCATGCTTTACAGTTGCACATTTGCTGGTCCTAGGGTGGTTATTAATCTAGAAACTTAATTTTGTTCGTGAATTTCGATCCCAGTGGCAACCCCAGCATACGATCTAACAATTTTCCTCATTTTTCCCACTCAGATGAAAATTCTCAAATCTTCCCTTTTTCTTCTAGCTGTACTGTCTAGTGTCTGCTGCCAGTGCACTGTCACTTGTAGAGTTAAACGATACTCCAAATTGTGCCTCGGTAATCTCTTCCGTCTGTCTGTATGTCTGTCTGTCTGCCGGCATGGGCCCGAAATAATAAATGAAATGCCAGCGCTGCACCCCTTGCACCTACCATCGCAGCAGCATGGCGTTCTGTGTCGAATAGTGTGGCAATGTAGACATACATTTTTGTCGCACTTTAGCTGTGCGTAATTTCCTAGTTCGCTTGTACCTACAATTTTTGCTCAACTTGTCTAGTTAGAATGTGTGTTTTATTCGGACGAAGCTTAAGGGAGGCAAAGCCGTGTCGTTTAAGCGGCGGTGTTAAACAAGAATTAATGGACGAGAATTAGAATCGAATTAAACTTACCTTTCGCCTTTTTTCTTTGGTTTTGGTCATCGTCGTCGTTGTCGTTTAACACAGACACAAAAAAAGGTTCACACAGGTGTGCAATATAGATTAGTGCTGCAGTAAGCGCGGTGCCCGACTAATCCCAGAACACTACCCCCGGCCCAGTCAGTGGTGCTAATTACTACGGATTCTACTGAAAGTGCGACATTTAAAGGTCTGCAGTGAAGCAGGGTTAGAGAAAGAAGCAAATTAAACCAAACAAAGCATCAGAGCCAACTACGATTTTGCGTCATACATACCTTTCAATTTCAGTTCAGCGACCTTTTGCCGATTTTCGCTGGGACAAATGAATGTCACAGAATTACCCTTTTCTGTTGCCCCGGTCGGAAGATTGCTTCATGTCCCGCACACATCCGGTGCGGGAGCCAGTCAATGAACAACAATCGACCGGGGTGACAGGAAGATTAAATTCAATTTTTGTGGCTTCCAGCGAGCTTAATAAAATAAATGTCGGTGCAATCACCAACCAAACCACACCGTACCAAGTTCCTATGCTGCCGCTGGTGCTGGCTGTGATGGTTGTGCTTCTGACCCGGTGGGATATTGCCGTATGTGTTGATTGCTAAAAATATTGGCTGCTCGGTTTCGTAAAAAAAGGGGAGCTGAACGTTCAGTTGGTTTCTATGGGCGGGTAGCCAGCAGCAGCATCGGAAAGCTGATGACGTGGAGAGTGTATTACAGTAAGTGAGCAAGTCACAGCCAGCCAGCTAACGCCCTGGAGTTTGCGGTTGTTGAAACACGGTGTACCTGGATAGTTAGTTGTGTGCGGTTTCGAGGGTTGTAATTGTGTATACTAACATGATGAGTGATGGTGGGGGACTTTTTAAAGGATGGTTCAATTTTGCAGTGGTGAGTAGTGTTGTTCTAATGCAGGTTGTAACGAATCGCTCCCAACGGAGTTGGCAGCTATGACACATGTTCAGGGTTGAATCCAGAGGTCAGCATATGGTTCCATATGTTAAACATGACAAGTATTTTTATGGTATTTACAGTTCCTTTTTCCTTGTAAGTTAAAAATTGGCTACGCATATAACTAAAAAACGTTATTTCAAATTTAGTTGCCTAAATGTTATGTCTTATGAACTACCGATTACCTCGTCCAATAAAAGGGACCGAATACAATCAATTCGAGAAATTCGCTTTTAAGTTTAAATCTGTAGAATTGTTTCATTTCTCATATATTGTGTTGAAACAGTATGTCTGACTAGTTCGCTCAACAAGAATCGTTCACTTAAATATCATAAACATTTTGTGACTTAAAACTAAGACTTGATTTTGATCATGATATGCGCTATGAAAAAGCATAATAAGTTTTAATTCAGCGTTTTTATTTTCTCCTTACGTGGAAATCAGAGATTTTTCATATCTCACATATGAATTTCAATTCGAAAACGTAAAATTCATAAATTAAATACTTAAATAAACGAACATACAACATTGACATCTTGTCCTGATTTGCCGCAAATATAATTTTATGTTTCCAAATTCACCCAGCAAAATTCTATGGTAAAACTCCGTCAAACTTGTTCAATTGAATTATCCAAAAGTCGACATGAATTTTGTTATACATCGAAAAACTTGAAAAGTGGATAGATCGCAGCAAGCTTAGCTTTGAATCTGAGGTGTCTAGTTTTTGCTGCATCGTTTCGGCAAAAAAAAATCTACCAATAATTAGTGATTCAACATAAACTAACAGTGGAATCATTAAATCTCCGCGTGCTTTGTGTAAGACGTAGTGAATGTAATTGAAGTATTTCACCGTTTTTTTGAGCTTCGCCCAAAACACTCGAATATATCAGCTTAATTTTGTTTGTTACTGCTAGTATTGTGCCACCCGGATATAAATTATTAAGTTAGAGTATTTTTCCGCTTTGTCGCGAGTGAATTGATGATTATTAGCAGTTTTGAAGACCGATACAGAGTTGCCTCATAGCGGGGAATTTTGATTATTGGCAGAGTGTTGACTGAAAGGAAAAAGAAAACCAGTGTAATGTAGAAAACGGCCATTTGCTGGGCAGAAGCAACGAACGAAGCAAACGCGCATGCGCGCGGGAAAGGCTGGTATATCATTTCAGGCGGACTCAACCCGTGGTGTACGGTCTAACGGGCGGTTTAGCGAAGTTAATTTTTGCACCTATTTTGTCGCGAGTGCATAAAATTAATGACGAATCATCGTCGTTTTCATTTTTACGAATGAACATGCTAGTGTCATTTTGGAGACAGCCATGAGTGAGATCAATCTGATTGTAAATATATAACAAAAATCGTATTTTCAAACAATACTAAATACGTGTCTGGTTTGGGAATTTAACTTTTCCAAATTAGGAAGTGTGTTGCAGTACCCTTATCCAAATGATATCGGTAATGTTTACATGCGGGGCTCTTCTGAATGTGTGTGAAAGTAACCTCGGAATGGGCCTGACTCTCCAGACATTCTGAAATGGGTTGCTGGACCTGCAGTAGAGCTATCACTTTCTAGACCAATGGGTGTTAGATTACACACACACACACACACACACACACACACACACACACACACACACACACACACACACACACACACACACAAAAAAACCGTAGAGTAGGTGAAGACTCTACGGGGCTGAGCTGCAAGCAACCCGGCGGGTCCACGGGTCGCGGATGGTGGAGTTCCATCAGATATGATGGCCAGCTAATGAATACACGAATAAGTAGCCCCGGACGAGCGGCAGGGACTGTTTAGGATGTGGGGGGACTGAGCAGTTGTTGGAGTCTATTGAGTTTCTTCCAAAAACCCACAAATATCCGAAAGCAGCCCTGACAAAAGCGAGCCACCCAGCTTTTTAAAAATAAGGGTAAAAGTCCAAACCTTCACCCATTTGAGCGTCTGTTCTCCATGTTAAGGGCGGCTCAAAACAGCGTCTGTTCTCCATGTTAGGATCGGGTGAGTCACCGTCTTGTTAGTGCGCCCAAGACTCTAAATACAAGAGCCGAAAGTCCTGGTGGTGCTTGGGTCTGTTAAACAGCAGCATCACGATGGTCCTCCTGCGAGATAGTGGGGTTGGTTGTGGGCCTTGCGAGCCGACACCATTAAAAAGGAATTGCAACGAATAATACACAAGGAAGAAATTCGTATTCAAAACATGCTTAGATTTCTTTGTATCAAACAAAAAAAAGTATTGTGAAAGTATTTCTAGTGCTTAAAATGTTTTAAGGAATGATAGAATTCAAAAGTTTTTTCAGATTCTTTGACGTATTGAATAGTTTTTAATGAGCATTTAAAGTCCTCAAAAGTATAAAGAATTTGAAAATATTAAAAAGTATGCAATGTACTTAAAAATATTTAATGAGTAATTTAAGTTCACAATATAAATTTACGAGAATTTTAAGTACCTGACATTGAATCACTGATCGATTTATTTTTTAACTTTGATTCGTTTCAAACCTCATGATTTTACACAAAACAAAGTTCATTGGAGGACATTTTGAGTATTATTGGTCACTTTGGCCATATTCCGGAGATCTGACTCCCCTGGGGAAATTGCCACTTTTCGATCTGAATTCTTCTGAATTCGATTCTTAAACCTAGCTTGCGCCGTCTCAAGCTTCATGATATTGCGAAACAATTTCATTGGAGGGTATTTCGAGGATTCTTGGTCACTTTGGCCACATTCTGGCGTATTCTGGAGAATAGATTCCTCTGGTCTCGAATTGATCGAGTCTGAAGCCTGGCTTGCGACGTGTCAAATTTCAAGATTTTTTAAATCAAGTTCATCGAAGAACATTTCGAGAATTCCTGGTCACTTTTGGCCACATTTCGAGGTATTTCGGAGATCCGGATTACCCCGGGGAAATAGTCACATTTTGATCGTTTCTGAAACCTAGCTTGCGACGTGTCAAACTTCACGATTTTCTGGAACAAGTTCGTTGAAGGACATTTGGAGGACTTTTGGTCACTTTGACCACATTCCGTGGTATCCCAGTGATCCTGAAACCTCATGATTTTGCGAAACGAGTTCGTTTGAGGACAGTTTGAGGATGCTTGGTCACTTTGACCAACTTCCGGGGAATCCTGGAGATCCCTATAACCCCGTGGAAATGGCCACATTTTGATCGATTCTAAAGCCTTGCTTGCGACGTCTCAAAATTTACAGTTCTGCGAAACAAGTTCATTGGATGACATTTCGAGGATTCTTGGTCACTTTGCCACATTCCGGGGTATTCAGGAGATCTGATTCCCCAGGGAAAATGACCAAATTTTGATCGATTTTGAAGCCTACCTTGCAACGTCTCTAACTTCACTCTTTTGCGAAACAAGTTCATTGGGTGACATTTCGAGGATTCTTAGTCACTTTGGCCACATTCCGGGGTGTCCCAGAGATCCCGTACCCCCGTGGAAATGACCACATTTTGATCGACTCTGAAACCTAGGTTGCAACGTCTCAAACTTCATGATTTTGTGAAATGAGTTCATTAAAAACATTTCGAGGATTTTTGGTTACTTTGGCCGATTACCCCGGGGAAATGACCACATTTTGATCGACTCTGAAACCTAGCTTGCGACGTCTCAAACTTCACAATTTTGCGTAACGAGGTCATTAAAGTTCATGGTTACATTGACCAGATCCCGGAAAATTGTGGTTAGTGGTTTGATCGGTTTTGAAAAATTGGGATTCAACGTGTGACATTTTACGAAGTGGCGTATCGAGTTCCATGAACGACAATTTATGGATTTTCGACCGCATGCGTCACATCATAAGAGTATTCCGAAAATCCGGCCGCTGGAACTTTTCGCTACTCGGAAACTTTCCTACTGGTCTACTGGTTGTTGTGCGTTGTCCGTTGTATTCAGTATGTACAACCTCGAGTTGAAGGTTTAACTGCCACAATGCGGAGGGTACTGACTTCAGGAAAATATCCATTAATGTGAAATATGGGATGTGACGTGTCAATTCTGAACGAGGACACCAACATCATGACAATTCACTTAATCATGTTTCACAAGCATTACTGTCATTCATCATGAAAATTAGTTGTTTACTGTTGAGCTAGAAGAAGTAATGACTATGGATACCAGCAGTGATTCGCAGAGTGTATTTCATTCATTGGGACTTCTTGCATGAATAAACGCATATCTGATTTCGGCGAGGAAACCTGATGCTTGAGATTCCAAGGCATTTTCACTCACTCTAAAACTCAGAAAACTCATCGGCTGTGCGTCGTTGAATTGGACAAGGCAAATCTCATGCATGAGTTTTTAAGATTTGAGTTTTAAGGGAACCCTCCCCTGAATTTGAACCAAAAAACGTTTTTTTTTTTTTGGCAAAAAATGAAAGCCACATATTCGTAGAATATACGTGTAGAAGGATTTTTTGATACGATGAATATTTATTGAATGGCAGCGTCTCGAACACACCTGTCTCACGTGCGCTTCGGGGGTTTCTAAAAACTTTGAACGCGTTTTTCTCGACAACCATGTTTTTCAATCTAACTTCAAGCCCCGGGCTTGAACTATTAATCCGATTCCCTCCATCAAATAACTGTTTGAAAGGTTATAATTTTTTTGTACGGCTTGAACTAAAAATTGGCATTAATTATTTATAATTTTTGAACACGGTTGAAATGAAAAAAAGTAGCGAAAAATTAAACTTTTCAGTTCAAATGATCACTTTGCAATGAGTTTAAGTTTAAATTGTCTAAATTTAGTTCAAGCCGTAGAAAATTTCATTATCTTTCAGAAATTTAATTTCTGTCCACTACAAGAGGCTGCAGGCTTGAAGTTGTCGCCCCATGTTTTGCGCGCAGAGGCTTACGGAAATCGCCATTTTGTAGTCGCCATTTTGTAGTCGCCATTTTGAATTTTTTCAATTTTTTTTATCTCTTTGAAATTTTGAATAATAATCGAATTTAATCGTCAAAACTGGAAGTTCGTACGCTTTTTCATTCTCCCACAAAAAAATACAAACATTGCCTTATTTTTGCCCAAGTCCAGGGGAGGGTCCCCTTAAGGCATGCTACCAGGACATTTGATGCACATCTGGGGAAGTAATTCGAACATAATCAATTATGTCTGTTTTGCTTGGGCATTAAGAGGGTCACCCATAGATTAAGAAACGCTGAACACACAAACACACTTTCTCGCAACCATGTCAATGCGTGGGTGTCGTCTGCAGTACACAGAAGTCGTCTCCAAATCGAGATCTGTCAGGCCTTGTGCACCTCTACTTCTTGTACACTCGGTTCATTCTCAAGAACCATTATCACCAGATTTTCGTACTACATTTTTGCTATTTTTGACTGTTCATAAACCACGTACACTCATTTTTGAAAATCTCAGACACGGAACCCCCCCCCCCCCCCCCCCACCACGTAGACTTTTCTCCATACATTTTTATGAAATTTTGTATGAAGCGTATACTTTGGTCAAACAGCCCCTCCCCCCAAATACAGTCTACGTGGTTTATGAATAGCCCCTATGTGAGCAAATCATCGAATTCTTGGTCCATTCGCCTCTCCACATTTCGTCTTCCATCTGCACTCAACCGTGGATCTTACGTAGCATATTCCGTTGAAATGCGCCAAGAAAGCGCTGGTTCTTAGCGAGCATAGTTCATGATTCATGGCCGTAAACGAGTACCGGTCGGATCAATGGTATGTAGATGATCAACTTTGTCCGATAGTGGCGCCCTTCGAAGTCCAACGGATTCAATCCATAATGCGTCTTTGTACCACTCTGCTGGTGTCGCTGTCGGCCGGTCACCAGTAGTCCCTGATACACGAATTTGTATACCACCTCGATTTTATCACCATCGATCTGAAATCGGGATGGGAGGCTAACTTTCTTTTCTCGTGGACCTCTTTATTTAATGTAGTTGATTTTGGACGCATTAATGAAAATTAAATTTCTGCTTGATTCATTCTTTAGTCTGATGTTCGTTTTCGACATTGTCTCTATGTACTGTGTTACGAAGCCATCAAGTTGGACGGACTTCCTTAAAATTGTACCACTTGTGTGGTACTTTTCGCTCTTTGACCTAGAATAACACCTTCTATTAACAAACAAGGAAGCCCATGATCTTGCCGTAACCTTCTTCGAGAGTCGAAAGGACTTGAAAGTATCCAAGGAACTTAAACGTTGCACATCACACGATCAATCGCTGCATTGACCAATCGCATCAAGTTATCTGGAATACCATATTCGGCCTAATCGGCCATAGATACACACGTCTTCTTTCTTTTTAGCATTTCAAGCTTATTGCTTTCACAATTCGCTTATTGCTTGCTCTCAACTTAGTGTTCTAAATGCACTTGCACAGTTATTAATTGAGAGCTTTCGATGCCAGGTATGCGCAGGGAGTCGAGAATTTTTTCCTTAACGAAAAATTTCTAGACCAAATCGAAGGAATCGATTCGACCTCCAGCATGGTATTGCTTTGTAGCTGCGCCTAAGGGAGGACCCATAGATAGCACACACACATTCTTAAAAAACTGTACTGCCTTAAGACTCAGACTTCCGCAGATCAGTAAATTTTGATCAACAAAACTGTTCGGTGAAACGTTAAACCTCAATGAGAGATTTTAAAGTCAGTGAAGATAATTCAAACTTGAACAGACGTGTAAAATGGGCTCAAGTTGAAACCAGAAATGAAATTTTATCGATTTGAGTTAGGTTTAACGTGGAATAGTCATTTGATAATTTTACCGACTTGTTCAGATGTTCAAAAACCTGGTAAACTTTCTCATGCGGATAAGTGAACTGAATTAACTGCGGCGTGTCTAGTGCTTGAGTACTAGACATTGTCGCAGTTTACTTCAATAACTCAAGCTACTAAATCTTAATCCGGGGTTGCCATTTTTGCGACTTATCCTGGAATAAGATTTCAAATCGCGGAGAACATCCAAGAATGGCATTTTCTTACATATTCTGTCCCATTAGGACCGCACCTACGTTACATTACTTCGCCACAGAACTCGGTTGAGGGCTACTTGTCTCCGGTTCCCCGAGTGTCCCACATTTCCAAGATCTTGCTCCCCTTGGTTTGATCATCTTGCTTCACTGCGCTCCTTTGCAATCTCAGGATGGCAACGTTACTAAAAAATCTTCTTTCATACCCCTCAAAAAATTCCACACGAAAGCAGTTCAGTCATTCAACCCTGTTGACCACTAGGCTGCCAATCTGTCGCCACACTCCGCGGGAAAATAATTCAACCCCCATCTTTCCCCCTACACACACACACACAGCAACAACAAAATTCCGGCGGAGTACAAAGCGTGCCAACACGTGATTCCCGGTGGACACTTTCAATCTTCGACCGGTCGACGGGGACACAAATCGGTGGTAATCTCAGGGATATGAACAAACATGATAACACAACGCTCAGCCGAACCGAACGGAACGAACAAACGAACGGTGTAAAGCGCGTTCATCCGGGGCGTTACACCACCGCTGTCGACCGTCATCCGGCCGAGAATGGAGTGGGATTAAAGCTTGAATGAAAAACGGGCTCCAACAACGGTGGAGAAAAAAGCTTGCATAAATCATTGCATCGCTGCTGGACCGGTATTTGCCAGGCATTGTGAGGGTAGATTTATCGTTCAGAACCAGCAACACCAACAATAGCGGCTCGAATGCCGCGGTCGGCATTGAATCCTAGTTGGCCATGTAGCGACGAGGTGCAGCTCGAACGGGCTACGGCGATGGTCCATATGGTTTTTCGAAAACCACGCGCTTGGAATCGATCTCGCATTAAACAAATTGGTAAAGCGCGCTATCGATAACATAAATTCCGTGCGCCCAGTTTGTGTGTGTGTGTATGTTTGGGTGGACGCCACCGTGGACACGATGTTGTTGTAAATGGTACGTTCTGCGGCATCGAGTTTTATTGTTGTTGGTCTACAATAATTGTTGGTCGGATGGGACATACTGGGGCTTTTTCTTTTTTGTCCTGCGTTCCTCGTCGGTTACCAAAGTAGGCTATGTGTGGTGAATTTTGATGATTGGCAATGGAACGCGGCGAATAGAGTTGGGTAGACCGAAAATATTACGTCTCGGAAGCAGTAGCAGTAGAAACAGCTCCCTAATGATGTTTAAAAGTCCTCTAACGAGAACCAAAACAATAAACACAAACTGCAAATCTTGTTCGGAGCGACCAGGATGGTGTGTAAATAATGCCGTTATTAGTTTGAATTGAATTGAATTTTCTCCGGTGCATTTCAGTACGCTGCGAGAGAAGCGCATTCAATGGCAACCGATTTACGGTTGAACGATTTGATTCCATTGCAATTGAGGGTTTCCATCCCTCTTCCAGCCTGCCATCAGTGCGTGTCCACCAGCTTTTGTTTCCTTTCCGTTCCGATTAAACAAAAACCCTAAAATTGCGTTAGCCAACATAATGAGAAAGTGGTTGTGGTGGTAAATGGTGGCAATGGAAAGCAAGGGGAGGAGGGGAAGAACCACGTTTAATTAAAGCTCAAATTAGTTCTCGAAAAACCATCACGCAAATCGTTGTCGTCGCCGATGACGACGTCAGGGAGTTTTGCCCCGTGGGAATTGTGGTGTATTCCGGTCGGTGTTTGCATTTTCCATTGTGCGATATTTAAATATTATTTCCGGCTTGCGGTTTGATTGGTTTCTATTCGCACGAATAATTTGCTAAATTTTGACAATTGTTTGATTCCGCTTCCGGCATTGGAGGGAGGGTTTTTCCCCAAGCGGAAATATTCCGGAATGGTCAACGAGAGTTGATGAGGTTTCTGGTTCCGGATGGGTTTATTGATTGTTGGTATGTGGACAACAGGATTGAGTGAGTGCAGTTCGTACAATTTATTAAAAAAAAGACGAATTTTGTGATAAGCATTCAATCCGCGTTAACATAGTATTTTTAAATACCTCCTATTATCAATTATTTTAAAATCTCCGATGTATATATTTCCGCTGTATAAGTGTCGGAAGACGTGTTATACAAGTATGGGGCATAATGAGCAACTTGAACACAGTAGCTTACATGGAGGGATGTAAGCTACTGCATCCATTGATTAGAATTGTTGTAGTAATGAGCATATTGAGCGGACGCCCATTTTAAACAAATCAAATAACAATAACATTACAAATTATTTGCTCAATTAAATTAATTATCTATAGTAAACGTTTGAATTGTTCAGACTCCTAAAGATAAAAGTTTAGCGACGAAAAAACTAAATTGAAATTATTGTGATTAAGCGGGTTGGCTGAGAACGATCAGAGTATAATGAGCACCCTAACTAATTGTTGATGATATAACTCAATCTGTATAAGATCAAATACAATCACATGTACACAGTCAAGCGCACATCACACACACATGAATCACCTATACACAATACACGACAAGAAAGTAGTTATTTAGGTTCAAAACTCTGAACCACTTGTACTAAAATTAAATACTTAAGCCGTATATTCATTTTAGGACCCCTAATTGGAGCACCAAAGACTCTAAAGAAATACACTCTCGTATGTAAACAACAAATTAATGATAAAACAACATTTTTGGTTGAGATTTGGAATGGTAATTTTGCCCCTAATCAACGATAATAACACTGATCGACAGAGATTTTAAGACCCAGAGCTCCATGTCAGTTTCCGTTAGCTTGGGTCCCAAACCTCATGCGATTTACATTTTTCTTCACAAATTGGCATCAAAAATTGAAATTTTGATATATTTTGAGAACCACTCAAATAACTGTCTCAGCTTAAATGGAAATGCTCCAGACGTATTTCTTTTTAATTTCTCAGAATTTAAAAAACAACTTTGAAGAAGAAAGTTATGGCCGTTAAAAGACAGCATATTTTAGCAAAAAAAAACAGCATAGTACAGTAAACCCCCCGACATGCGCGGATTCCCTTGATGGTGGTCGCAAATGATATATGGGCATTGATCTTTGTTGTTTCATCAGAAAATATCTCGTGATCCTTCGTATATAGGAAGTTACTTTCTTCAGCAAAGTTGTTCAGTAGATCAAGGCCTTTGAGATGGTTCAGAATCATCTCACTACGCGGCGCTAGTGTGCATATAAACTTACTTTAGAACCTGAATCTCGGGATCCTTGACATATAGCAAGTTGGCGTCTTCGACAAAGATGTTTGGTTGATTGAGGCCTTTACGGTGGTGTTAACATTAGTTCAGAACTCATTCACTACGTGGCACTAGTATACATGTGAACTTTGTGTATTATCTGTATTTTGAGATCTAGATCGTGTATAAATTCACTGTTTTCAGGAGAGATAATTGTAAAATTATGAACTTCCAGACACTCGACTCAACAGTTCAGTATCTCACTCCGTGGCGCTAGTGTGCATGTAAACTTACTGTATAATCTGGATCTCGAGATTATTGACACATAGCAAGAGGGCATCTTCAAAAAATATATTCGAGGGGTCAGAGCTTTTTGAATGGTGTACACATTAGATCAGATTTCGTCCGCTACGTGGTGCTAGTGTTCATGTGAACTTTTAGTTATATCTGTATTTTGATATCTAGATCATGTATGAATTTATTGTTTGCAGGAAATTTATTCGAGTAACCTTGGTCTTCCAGACGGCCAACTTCATAGTTCAGAATAATTTCACTGAATTCATGTATGAATATATATCGCTAGTACACATAAGAGGCTGATTACCCCAATATGGGAATTATTGGTAAGTTCTTCTGACAACTTCGGGTTAGTCTTCCAGAGATGTTCTTCACAAAACTACGGGCAAGTCTTTCAGAGAACTTCATGGAAGTTCTGCAGAGAACTTCAGGGACGTTTGTCAAAGAACTTCAGGAAAGTTCTTCAGAGAACTTCAGAGAAGTTCTTCACAAAACTTCGGGTAAGTCCTTCAGAGAACTTCATGAAAGTTCTTAGAGAACATCAGGGAACTTCTTCAGAGAACTTGAGGGAAGTTTTTCAGGGAACTTCAGGGAAATTCTTCAGAGAACTTTAGGGAAGTTCTTCAGTGAACTTCATGAAAGTTCTTCGGAGAACTTCAGGGAAGTTCTGCAGAGAACTTCAGAGTAATTTTACAGAGAACTTCAGGGAATTTCTTCAGAAAACTTCATGGAAGTTCTGCAGAGAACTTCAGAGAACTTCAGTGAAGTTCCTCAAAGAACTTCTGGAAAGTTCTTCAGAGAACTTCAGGGACGTTTGTCAAAGAACTTCAGGAAAGTTCTTCAGAAAACTTCAGAGAAGTTCTTCACAAAACTTCGGGTAAGTCCTTCAGAGAACTTCATGGACGTTCTTGAGAGAACATCAGGGAACTTCTTCAGAGAACTTCAGGGAAGTTCTTCAGTGAACTTCATGGAAGTTCTGTAGAGAACTTCAGGGAAGCTCTGCAGAGAACTTCAGGGAAGCTCTGCAGAAAAATTCACACAAGTTCTTCAGGGAACTTCAGGGAAACTCTTCAGAGAACTTTAGGGAAGTTCTTCAGTGAACTTCATAGAAGTTCTGAAGAGAACTTTAGGAAAGAGAACTTCATGGAAGTTCTTCAGAGAACTTCATGAAAGTTCGTCAGAGAACTTCAGGGAACGTTCTTTCCAGCCTTGTTTTCCGCACAAGAAAGATAATATTTACCAACTAAAACATACTTACTACATCCAACATCAAATGAGTTCCTGCTTACACTTCTTTTTCTTTTTCTTTCTTAGCGTTTCAAGCTTATTGCTTGCTGTCAACTTAGTGTTCTAAATGCACTTCCACAGTTATTAATTGAGAGCTTTCGATACCAGGTTACATTTTTGCATTTGTATGATTGAGTGGCAAGCTCAATCATACCCTGGGCATAGGGTCTCTGAACGAAAAATTCCTAGACCAGACCGGGAATCGAGCCCAGCCACCTCCAGCATGGTGTTGCTTCGTAGCTGCGCCTTTGCCGACTGAGCTAAGGGAGGCTTACACAAGTTAACAGGGTTTTGAACATAAGCAGCCGAAAGCTTTTTTTTTTTTTTGGATTAATAATCAGGTTGCTCGAAACAGATGTGGGCCGATATAATTTTTCTAACGATACGTAGAAAAAAAGATAATTTCAACACCACTTAGTCGATAGTATTTTTTTGGGTGGATTTTATATCATGTCTACACCTTTTTTTGTTACCCACCTAAAATAACAGATGGAAATGAAGAAATTTGATTTTCTGCGATATTTAAACAAATATGTGTGTTAATTTAAAAATATAAGAAATCTATGTAATCGTTACTCCCTGTATAATCCATGAGGTTGTGAATGACGCTTAGGTAAAATGGTCGTCTTCAATTAATTCCTTACATGAGATTTGGTTTCGGACATTTTAGTAAATATCATTACCAAATACCGAAAACACGATTTGTTTGATTTGGCTTTTTAGGAACAAAAGACAATATAAAACAATTCTGGCGTAAAACCATGAGAACTTGACGTAGCAGAAAAATTAGATACTTACGAGCAGACATCATCAATTCGGCTAAACAGAGACTGAGAAAACGGATATACCTGTCACTCTTAAATACTATATCAAAAACAACGTCACACAACACACACAACACACACAACACACACGACAAAGGATGTATCTAAACTGTACACTGAAAATTTATTTTCGTAAATTAGCTTTCACTCGTTTCGTAAACATGGATTTTGTACATAGGACAAATGTCTCGTAAATTGTATGAAACATTAATATTGCTTGTCATCTAACAAAATGCTATCATTACACATTTTTTGTACAATGCACACACAAAATTTCGTGAAGACCAGCCAATCGCTGCTTCTCTTCGATCGTACTCATAAATGTTGGTGTTCCTGCTGGGATGGCGGGAGTCATTAATTTATCCCAAAATAGAAATTAAAGCGCTATCGAGAGTGAGAACCTCATGCACGTCAATAAAGTAACTTCTCACGAGTCAACATGGCTTAGTGAGATCAACCACGGACTCAATTATAGCTCTTCCTAAAAGTACAGGATCGAACCCCATGTCAGAAACATTATAAAATTAAACCGCTGAACAACTCCTCGTGATTGAACTTTTTTTTCTCAATGATATTTGAGTCGATGAAGTAGATCTGTCAGTCGTTCGGGCAACCACTAGAGAGACGTTTTTTTTTATTGGTAACAAATTACTTGTAGCTTTTTGTACTGTTTTCGTACAATGAACGAATGTTCATTGCTTCGCGCTTTTGACAGTTGCGCGTGTGGCATTAAATACGAAGGTAGCTTCTTAAAAAGTACAAATCAGTTTCGTTGCAGAAAACGACGAATAGGTTTGTTTGGCCTACCTTCGATTTCGTATTATAAACGAAAATTAATTTTCAGTGTAGGTACAAATCATACACATATATTCACAGATCGGATCTAAATTGTCAATACGGCACCGTATCAATAATGTGGTACACTTTTTGTGCAATTGGTGCTAACATGTGGCAACGTTGTACATGAGCCACACAATCTAGTCACCTTCCATGCTCTACTTTTCCCTACTTTAACGAGCAATAATTATCAAATATAAAATGTCTCATTAAGCTGTATGATGTAAAGTCCTGCCTAAAGGTTCAGAACGGGGTATGGGCGCGTTCTGTCGACTTGATCGTGGTAAATACACGGTGTTCAATAAGTTCGAATACAAGTTTTCATCATTGCGTAGGTATGCGCCATGTACATATTCTGCATTGGTATTGGTGTCAGCTTTAGCTTCATTCATACGCTACCGAATGTGCGCGGTGTTGACATTCTGTTAGTTGTTGTTTGTTTGTTACGCGCGATGAAAGAGTATCGGGACTTCGTAATTAAGCGTTTTTTGAACGGTGAGCGACCCGGCGATATATTCCGGCTGCTGAAATCGCATGGGGTCAAGCGAAACTTTGTCTACACGACCATCAGGCGATACCGGGAGACGTCCTCGACCAATGACCGTGCGAGATCCGGTCGGCCGCGTTCAGCGAGGACCATGAGATCGTGAGGGAGCGAATTCGGCGCAAAAAGAACCGCTCAATCCGGAAAACGGCTGCAGATCTCAACGTTTCCATTGAAACCGCTCACACCATACTCACCAAGGACCTTGGTTTCAGGCCTTACAAAAAACGTAAGGTCCATGGCGTTTCGGAGGCTACCAGCAAAAAGCGGTTGGATCGAGCTAAGAGGATCCTCTCTCGGCACGCTGGTCAGGAGTTTGTTTTTTCGGACGAGAAACTGTTCGTGCTGCAGCAGCCGCACAATGTGCAAAATGACCGGGTGTGGGCGCCATCGAGGGACAGCATTCCTGAATCCAATATAAACATCCCTCGGTTCCAAAGTGCCGCGGCGGTGATGGTTTGGGGGGCAGTATGCAAACGTGGTAAGCTACCCTTGGTGTTTATTGAAAAAAACGTCAAAATCAACGCGGCGTACTACAAAACTGAGGTTTTGGAAAAGGTTGTTGCCCCCAGTCTCCGAAGCCTCTACGGCGATGAGCACTACGTGTTCCAGCAGGACGGTGCACCAGCCCATACGGCAAATGTGGTTCAAGCCTGGTGTCGGGACAATTTAACCGACTTTCTGGACAAAACTTTGTGGCCTCCCAGCTCCCCGGACTTGAATCCTCTCGACTTTTTTGTTTGGTCCTATATGATGGCGAAGCTGAACGAATACAAGGTCAGCACTTTGGATCATTTCAAGACGGTAATTCTCAAAATCTGGGACGAAATGCCCATGCAGTCCGTGCGTGCCGCCTGCGACGCGTTCGAGAAACGTTTGAAGCTCGTTAAGGAGTACAAAGGGGGGGTCATTCCAAGAGAAATGTTGTAAACGTTCCTTGTAAACATAGCTTTCAATAACATAAATCCAAAAAATAAAAAAACATGTTTTCATTTTTTTAACAAATTTTGAAAGTGTATCCGAACTTATTGAACACCGTGTAGACCAAATGGACAGCTTGTAATGATCACTTGAAGAAGCAATGGTGATCATTCCCAAGTAACAATTTTAGTTTTATTCCAGCCGTATAACACTTCTCCCGACTTTGTTGATAAAACTACATTCCAAATTGGTTTGTCTACCAACACTTTCTCTACGCTTCTCCAAAGCCGAAATTTGTACAAAGTGGCCCACTCCATAGACGGTTGTGAAAACAAGTTAATAAAACCTTTAGCAGACCATACGTATTTTGAAAATATTCTAGTGAAAGATGTCATGACCACTTGAGAACCTTCATAAAACATATTGGCTGACATGAAAACCAGCATATGGCCAAATCACCACAGTTTCAAAATTTAACTGTGATATAGTGGTTGGTTTTTGTTGTTCTGCTTTGTTCATGTTTTCTTATCTAATGATTCATTTAGCAGTAAATAATATCTTAGAAGTATCCCTAGTGTTGCGAGAAATTTTGTTTGATAGCAAAATATCCAAAACAAATTGATTTTTTACAGCGTATTATGCTTCAAATCATATGCGTTTTTAATTTGATGGTGAATATAATTAATGCGCCTTGGAAATTATGCGAGTTTACAACAAAAGAAGCTAAATTTAAACAAACACATTCGATAAATTAATCATGATTTCTTGAAAATTTATGGAATTCAATGCCGAAATTGGTCTCCCATCTACAGTTTATTTGCGTTACATTTATAATTTGTTGCATTTATTTTGCAATTATTTCTTATATTTCAACATGGCGATTGGAAAAAATCACAGTTTTGCCAAAAGGCCAATTTATCTTCGACATGACTACTATAAAAATATTTGGCTAACATAAGTTTTTATTTGTTTCCCACAGATGGCGTTTCGTTTAGAGCTGCTGGTTTTATTTACATGATTTTACGTTTTTTTTTTTAATTTTTGATTGGCGGTCAAACTTTCTGAAACTTTGCCAAAAGATGTACTTCTATACGAAAAATCTTTTAACCGAGTTTCAGACAATTTGACCAACAAAACCCTCCAAGACGAAGAGAATCATTTTGTGCCGAAGTTGTGCTTAAACCTACATATTTTTGTATGGATCACGAGGATCTCTAAGACTGAAAACGTGAAGTTATTTAGAAACACCTACTTGAGTAGTTGTTTATGTAGACTTCCCTCGATGCCAATTTGTTTAGTTTCTTGATTGTGGAGATTTTCAGCCCTGGGCTGGTTCATCTCCCGTCGTAGTCAATCAAATACCTTTTGGGTATTTTCGTAACTTGTCCGGGGGTGAGATTCGAACTCGTGACTTTGGCGTGAGAGGTTTGGATGTTAACCACTACGCCGGGATCACCCCCTGCCAATTTGCTGTTTAATGCATTTACTGGAGGCAAAATGGTTTTAAAATGCTTTAACAACTGACCATAATAAGATAATATGAATGAGTCCTAAAATGGCATTTCAAAACTTCATTTTATGAGTTCATAAAGTCAAAATAAAACCTTTGATAGGAGTAAAAGGAATACGAGAAAACAAGGTTTTAAGGTCGTTGTAAACAAGCTGTGTAGGTTCTCATAAACCTGACTTAAATATGAAACTTATTGGCACCTCTTGATGTCATAATAAAATCAATTTGATTTCTAGCGGCTTCCATAAAACTTGAATAAAACTTAATAAAGCTGGATGGTTTTAGCAATCCAAATAACATATAAGGTATTATAAAACGACATCCATAAAACCCTGGTCAAGGCATATTTGTCTTGATTGCTTTCCCCCCAAACCTTATTAAGACTAAAATGTGCCTAGTTAGCCCACTCTGGTAGAGATTCTGAAGGGTATATTTTAGAGGCAGTTCTGGACTAGATTAAAATAAAAAGATTTTTTATGACCGAATGAAAAACAATTTGAAAACCATAGGTAAACTACAATAAATGCAATTTGACATCTATTAAAGCCTCTTTTGTGCCACTTCCACTAAACGCTTGAAAAACCACTCAAACCAGTTTTATTCGTATTATAGTCTTATTAATACATTTTATTCACTCTCATCAATCTCAGCTTGATTTATCATATTTTGTCACTAGTTTCAACCTATAGTGCTCAAATTTTAAGTGCCAAATTAAATTCATTGTGTAAATTGCTTCAAAAGAGCTGAAAAAGTAGGTGCGCCTCCGAAATACGTTGTACTATCTAAAAAACAAATGTATTGAGAAAAAGGTTAATTCTTCGTTGAAGAAATTTTTTTACTCAATCACTGTTATTTAGTACTTTTTTTTATCCCACATAAACTGCCGTACAACAATAACCTGTGTCAAAGAAAATATATCATAATATATGGAAATTATAAACTTGCATGAAGATTGAAATAAAAATGGCAGCGGCATTAACATTGATTTTTCATGAGCCATTACTGAAAAAGCTGTTTTGTGTTCATCTATAAACAAATGATGTTTTGAAATGGCATTTATGAAAATAATTTTGAGACTAAACTGTTTTTTGCAACGCTAATTGGCTATATGCAAGACCGTTTAGCTGTCAAACAGCCTATATGGTAGCCAAGCTGCTGCCAGAAAAGAGTTTTGACTGTTCAAGCTACATCAAAAGTCAGTCCGCAGGAAGAAAGTTTATACGAAAGAATACGGGAAAGCAATATCGTATACGAGGCGAAGATAATTTCTGTTTGGGAGACTGACTGATGTTGTAGTTTTTTCAACGACCTTAATTGATGAGTAGTTGGCAAATGACTATTCAGAATGTTCAAGGAGTGTTGCTTAATACTTCGCTTAAATGTGCCATTTTTTTTATTTTCTTGCTATGCGCATCCATCTTTGTTTTATTTTATTATGACAACATTGGCAGAGCATGGTATGATTAACTTTATGTAGTACAAAATGCTACAGTATATGCTAAATGCTCTCGTCAGAATCCAAATGGCTTAATGATGGTTTTTGTAATGATAAAGCGTGCTTATGAAATATTTTATCATGACTCTGTTAAAAAATATGAAGGAGCTTTATTATTGAATTACTAAACGGTTTTATGAGGGGATAGAGTTCCTCGTGTATTATTTTTTAAAGCTAGACTGCTTTAGACTTAACCTTACTGCTAGAAAAGGTAATAAAAACTACCATAAGAAATATAATTAAATATACATCTATCGCATCAATGAAAGCTGCTTTTAATCAACATGCTATTGATTGCAATAATAAAACCCTCATAAATTTAAACAATGGCTAAGAGCCAGCAGGATTATTACTTGGAAATGTTACTTGGGTCGGAAGGTTTCCGAAGAACTTTGGATACATCTTAAATGGCATTGAGAGTATTTTTTTTTTCCAATAGCCTTATTCAACCTGGAATTGGGAAAAGTTAATATGGGGCTATTCATAAACCACGTAGACTTTTCTAGGGGGAGGGGGGGTTCTGACCAAAGTCTAAGCTCCATACAAAATTTCAAAAAAAAAAATGTTTGGAGAAAAGTCTACGAGGGGGGAGGGGGGTCTGAGATTTTTGAAAATAAGTCCACGTGGATTATGAACAGGCCCTAATCTAGAAGCAACCCGACCAGCAGTAAATGACAATATTATTTCAAGTTTGGTTTTTCAGTTACGCTGTTTTATAACAAGGGTTGCTGTAATAGTTCGCGGATGTATTTAAAATGACAGAAGTCACAATAAAAAAAATCCTCTAGTGTAAAACCAATGTTATAAACTTTGAACAAACATAACAAAGTTTGTAACAGTAATTCACGATCACAATTCATATGTTGCTTTGCGCAGGTTGAATCTCTCCCAGTCGACTTTATCTTTATTAGTTATAAATGTGTGTATCTTAGTTTCGAGATGGAAGCTCTTAATCCAAATAATATTATAATCAGTAATCCACCCAAAATTCTCCTTCCCCCGTACACCCGTGTACTATAAATCAACTGTCATTTTATACACACAGTTTCTCTTCTAACTTTTTGTTACACAAAATCCTCAAATGGAATGAAAAGCGGATAAAACAACTGGAAACAACAATTGTCAGTAGGTGTACTAATCAGCTTATGTCAGTTTGTGTTCTAATCAGCTAACAAATACCAGAAGACAATTCGACAAATTAAAAAAGTTACTTTAGAGACCATTTTGTCAGAAAAAAATAGTAACGTACTCTCTAAAATGAGACATGCTACCAGCCTTCCATTGATGATAATAACAACAAAGTGTAATTCAACCAGTGCTAAATCAGTGTAACACTGCAGAAAACCTACACACTGCAGAAAACCTAACAAATAAGGAATTTTACTACAAATTTCGTAAAACTTTTCTATGTATTCCCCAGCATATTATAACAATTCCATTTCCTGTAAAAAAAAACTTTATTTTCACGGTTATTTGAAACTAATTGCTGCTAGGGCATTAATAATAAGTAAGTTTGGCACATTCATAAGCGATTAACATTTAAAATTTCATTAAGAACTGCATGGTTTCGGTGAAGCTAATGGTGCTCATTTCACGCTGTATGCTCCTTATATCTCTTATGAGCTTAAATTGATTATCGCTAGTATCTGGTTTCAAATTCCGTTACTCCGACAATATAAAATTAAAATTATTAAAACACTACGATAGCCTTACCCACTGCACGAAATAATTTTAGGATCTCACTGAAATCATTCAAATTGAATCTATCTTTTGCATGCAACTGTTTTCAAAACCTGTTTAAAAAAAATTTTCTCCTTCGTGAAGAATATAAAAGAGCAGGGATATTCGAAGCCAAACGATTCCTTTTCTAAAGCTATACAATTTGAGGCGAGGTGCAAACTCACCATCACCATCGTTACTCGCGAATCTCTTCACCGAAAGCATAAAAACAACATCCAAGCATGCCATGCAAGCGTGTACAGTTAAGGTATTCTGGTGCAAATGGTTCCAAACAAGTAATGATGATGATACAACAACACCAGCAAAGGAGGCGAGGGGGAAAAGTCAACACCGAAATAAAATAGGATGAAATAAATATGCAAACATGTAAACATAATATGCTAAACCATCAAAATGAATAACATCTAAATTATTTATGAGCCGAGTGGGGGCTACATGCACTGTACTGCGTTCAAATCTGTAGGCACCAATCCGGTAATAGTGCATCGCTCTCCTCTGTATAATTATTACAGCCTCAGGTTGCATCGCAATTTTCGGTGTTTACCGCGATTATTCTGAATTTCATCTGCACTGAGCCAAGCTTTAGGAAAATCACGGCTGGCTGGATGCTTCTCGTCGATGACGGTATTCTTCGAACTAGGATGTAGGATGCACGAATCTGCCGCCCGTATGTAGCGCGTGGAGCAGCTTCATAATTTATGTTCGCTTCAGTCCGCGCCGGAGGATGAGTTTCGGTTTTTGCGGTTCCTGGCAGCTTAATCTTCCGCTGCTTCCCGCTATCAACGGTGTCAAATAGTCACAGTTTAAAGTGGAGCTTAGCCACGGCGGGAGGTAGAACCAATATATTTATCACAAAATCAAGCTCATCCTTTCGGAGCAGGTGGGCCGAAACCGGGGCTGCAGCTGATGCCGCCGCCTATTGCGACATTTGTGATGACAAATGGACTACAAACGGTGAGGATGAAAATAACAACAACGAAGTAGGCGATGCGATGCGATGTGCCGACTGGTGCTGTCGGTCCACCGCAAAGCCATCAGACAAAAATGATGAAACGGTACATTTATAGTTTTAAAATGTCCTGTGGAAGGATTCGCTGAATACAAATGAACGAATATACGAAGCTGCCATTGTTGCCGAGAGTGTGGTGAGAAAATATGAAAAAGCTTTTCAGCGGAACGAGCCATCTCATGTTTTCATTTGAATTGGATTTTTTTTTTGCGCCGATGAGATTGTTTCACCGCAAATAAACGGAAAAACTATTCCAACGTACGAACCAGAGGGCGAAAAAACCGCGGCGGGCTTCCGTTTTGTTTTCATTATTTATATCCAATTAAAATAGATACAATTTTAAGTCTTGCGATGGTCTGTTTACCACCTACACATCTACGGTAGCATTTTCCGCTTTGAGAAATAGCAAACTCCTTTGAAGGCTTCTGAAAGCTTTTCTGCTTTTTTTTTTTCATTTTTATTTATCAATGAAATGAATTTAAAAAAAAATCAGAGGTCATGCTCGCGATTTGTTTGCCTCCAGACTCGCTCGCAACGAATGAATAAATGAGTGGGCAATAGAATAAATACTTCATAGCATTCACCGTAGATTGATGTTGACATGTCGGCTTGGATTCTGGGATTCTGGTTTCCGGAAACGATGAATATTTGCGAGTGGAAAATAGAAAATCCATGCAGGCGAGCGGAAAAGACAAATTGCTGCATGCTTTCTCTCTCGGTAGGCGGTGAGCTACTAGGCTTGGCTATAGCGATCAATTATAGACAGGCACTCATACAAAAGGCAAAAAATTGGGCATAAAAGCGTGCTGAGTAGCCTATGTGTCAAGTCGGTTATAAATAAAAGTCGGTTGGTGTCAGTCGAAAATCAATCGTTCTTTCGGTCTTTTCTCCTTCAGTAATTGCCGGTTGGTTGGACCGTATCAATTGATTTTTTTTTTTTTAATGATTTTGACAAATAGAAATAGGTGTACTTACTCGTTTGCCTCGTTTACCCCGGGGGCCCTTCTCGCCCTGTGGACCAGGAGGACCTTCCGGACCTGGATCACCTTTGTCACCGGGAGGACCTGCAAATGTTAATGAAAAATTTGATTGAATGCAGTGAAAATGTTATTGTTTTTGTTAAATTACCCAGGGGCTTCTTGGTAGATGTATAATAATTTTTGAAAATTCGAATGTTCCTTTCTTTGGGACTAACTCGAAATATTTATGTTTTTTGGGATGGCCGCCCGAGATTCTTTCAGGATTTGAAGTTTTTAAACTTAAACAAATAACTGTAACAGTATGGGGGAGGTAGCTCATCAAAACTTCCGGTCCACCTCTAGGCATCTTGCTATGAGGTACCAGGTGGGTCTCCAAATTTGGAAGACGTCTGCATTGAGTTATCTCAAATTATAATAATCCGTCCACTATATCACAAAACATGCCTTGAGCGGATTTGAGGTATGAAATCATTGGATATAGGACCAAGTCTCCCCCCCGGGTGGTGCTAAATTGATGAGCTTGGACATCAATAGAAGCAAAGTTCCCAGAAGCTGCGAAATGCATCTACAGACTCTTATTTTTATCAGGTCCCTCAATCGTAGTTTTGAATGGAGTAGTTTGGATTGTTTTGTATACTGTATTATTAGACTATTATATAACATACTTTAACTAAATGTATTATTCTGTAAATTTTAAATTCAATCTCAATTTCAGTGAGCGAGATAAGACGCTGTAACCTTGACAAATTATTGCCAGACTTTTGGTTCAAATGCCAAGAGTCCACAAATTGTTCAGTGAATTGAGATCCGGCGAACTTGGATGTCATTCATCATTTGGCTCCGCCAAATTCTCCGAACATCAGCTCTGGACAAGATTTGCCTTATGAACAAGATGCTCCATATTGCTGGAACACTTGGCTTAATATCTTTCTCCAAAACTTCAGTTTTATTAAATGGCGTTCAACTTAACGCCCTATTCAATGAAAATGAGCGATAATTTACCGCACTTTCCAATTCTACCTCAAACGATGACCGACGCCGCGTTTTGGATCCGTGGAATGTTCCTGTCGCTATCTGGCCCATTTTTTCGAAGTGGAAGCCTACAATCTGTCACAGGTGTTGGAAAAAATATTTTCATGCTTATGATCACCGGTGCAATCCAGCGGAAAGTTCACATTTTACAAGTAAAAATCATGAAATCGTAAACTAGTTCACTGTCCGTTCTTAATTCGGCGACGGTTTTTTTTTTTTCGAAACAGGAAGATGTTTAGGAGGTCGTGGCCTGGATTTTTTTTTAAACTACTGCTACGGTGTACTACGCTGTAAAATCTTTTCGGAAGATTTCTAGTAGGTCTTCTAGGAAGATTCTTGGAAATTTTTCGAGGAAACTTTTTTTTCGAAAAATCGTCTTCCACTTCCACTTATGGGAAGTTTCTGGAAAAACTTCTTCAAACAAATTTCCCTGAAAACTTCATGGCAGCATTCTGAGATGGATGACCTCTTGAAAAGATTTTCTGAAACACATTAGAGCCCTCTGAGATGACACCTTCAACAGGAAGTAAACTTGAAATTACTCTCTTGAAAAGTTTTTGATCTTCTGGAAATAGGGAATAATGCATGGAGCTCCTTCAAGAAGGCTTCTTAGATTATGATTTCTGTAAATTTTCTTTACAAAAGACCTCCTGAAAGTTTTCATTGAAAACTTTTTCAATAACTTAATGAAACAGTATTTGAAAGGTAATTTGAAAGTTCTCTTGAAAATCTATATCTTCTTTTCGAAACTTTATTTGGACTTCACTCGTTATGTTCCTCTTACACTCAGAAAAATCGACACGTTGTTTTCACGTGAAATTTCACGTAACTTCCACCTGAATACGTAACCAAATCTTCTTCAGTAAAATCAGGTGAACATTACGTGTCCAGTGAATTGTACGTGAAAATCACGTAAAATTTGTGTGATTTTCACGTATAATGTGAATTTAAGCGGAAATCACGTAGCTCTTACGTGAATTCCACGTGTTTATTACTGGTTTTGGCAGTTGACGAAAATTACGTGCGTTTCACGTGGAAGTAACATGTCGATTTTTTTGAGTGCTTAAGGTCTGTATCCGCAATAATCCGGACACCTCAAAACATGAATAAAACATAAATTTCGCATTATATTTCCGTCGTAGTTGTTTATTTCAGATTCATAGGATGTGTTTTAACAATTCGTGAAGACAAAACATAGTTATTCGGTATTTGCATAAAATTTTCGAACTTTGCGCTTAACTCCGTCCATTAGGGTTTGTACAGACTCTTCAGAAATCGCAGAAGCCGTCTTTGTCCAAATTTGCTGAAAGTGTTTGATGTCTTTGATTCCTTGCTTCTTTCCAGAAAGTTTCCGTTTCATCACAGCCCAATATCTCTCGATTGGTCGTAGCTCTGGGCAATTTGGCGGGCTTGAGGCTTTGGTACAATGTTCACTTG
>JAHHFK020004669.1:801261-814448 GCA_024533555.2 Aedes koreicus
ACGAATGTGTGGTTCACAGGTGATCATCGACAATGACACGAGCAGAGAAATCCAAAGACTATGGGTATTACGTTGCGTACTATTTATAGTGGAGCACAGTTGGAAAACGGAAATTGGAGTCGGAAGTGAATGAACCACGAATCGCACCTGTTGTATAAAAACGCACTCATCGCCGCGAAAATCTGTTAACTATAAATTTTGCTCTATAACGAAACGAAATTGATCAAATACAGCCATGAGCCATGAATGAAAGCTTCAAAAGGAGGCGGCTTTTGTGTACTACCTTCTATCCATCTAAAGTGTGCGCTCATATCTCAACACTAACACGTTTTTTCCATTTTGTCATATTAAGACAACAACAAAAAAATCAAAGTTATGTGATGTGTAGTTTCATTATGTACAATCATTCACTTATGTTAATTACCTGGTGGTCCCGGAGGGCCCGGTGGCCCTTCGATGATACCGGCCGGGAACTGATCACCCTTAAAGTGCGTCGTCAGCCCTCGATCACCCTTTAATCTCCTCGGTCTCCCTAAATGAATAAAAAAAAGAATTACCAGTAAATTACCACCAAAGCTTTCAATCCTTCGAAGTCGTTTCTCACCTTCGCCCCTGGCAGCCCTGCCGTTCCCGGGTTGCCAACTGGGCCCTTCTCTCCTGCCGTCCCTGGATCTCCTTTGGGACCGGGATCACCCGGTGGACCGGGCCGCCCTTCCAGACCCATCGGACCGGATGGCCCCAGTGGTCCCGGTGGCCCCGGTGGACCCGGCTCTCCTGGTTCACCCTATAGCAGCGCGACCGAAGCAACGCATATGAAATACAGTCAAAATAATCGATTAGTCACGCACGTGTTGCATTAATCGCAACGACTGAATCCCACAACAACCGGAACCAAACGGCGCAAAGCAAACCCCGAAGCAATCCGGTAAGTGATGTTTCGTGTGTCATGAAAGGGCTATTTGAACAAGTGTTCTTCGGTGGATTTGTTTACCTGAAGATGACTTAATGTCATCGCACTTCGCGACGGTGTCCGTGTGTAGTACCGTTTCGAATGAACAACTAGGCGGAGGAAGAGCAAAGCCCTTGCTGCTTTTGCTGCTTGTGGGCAGATGATGGTATTTTCTCGAAAGCCATCCACCTGGTTGCCTGGTGCTCCGGCTTTGTGTAACAGTGAGTGCAAGGGGGCGCTTTATGTTGGTTTCGGTTTTGAGAGATCCCAGCAAACAACGCCCAGTAACAAGAGTGACACGTAGGTACGAATGTAAACAAGAAAGCGCGCTGCTGTTAAACGCATGGCATGCTATGTTTGTACGTCCATTTGAGGTTATGTCATTGACATGCAATGATGAAATGTATTAACTAAATCTAACTAGAAAAAAATCTACCGTTAAAGTGAAAAGAATGATCTACGGCTAAAGCACCCTACAGGGGGAAAAAAAGCTGCTCCCTTGAGAGGAGAATAGTTGTTAAAGCAAAAGTGCACTCGGGAAAAAAAGGAACACCGTTTGTACATGACAGAGCACAGACAGGACACGTCCTCAGCGCATCAGCCCACCTCTTCTCTGAAAATCCCGTCTTAAATTACACCGAAGTGACACACCAAAGCATACGTGTGTCATAAAAGTTGCAACGAAAAGCTGTTTCTGCTGCCATACTGAGGTCCTTTCTGAGCATCTTTATGAACGGGTTAGCGTTCCTATTCGCACGTGGACTTTTAACGACGATGGTGCGCGTGGTGAGGACAGCCAGTAGAAAAAAATGGAAAAATGGAGTCAGTAGAAAGGACAGGTGAATCTTGACAGGCCATGATGAAATGGTGATGGTTGCGCGCTGAGTGACGATGATGGCGAGGATCAACCGCAGATGCAGAGGAGAAAGCTGAGGAACTTACCTTTAGCTGGATAATGTTTGCAGCAGACACGTTGTGACCGGCTGCTTGAAGGTCCTGGAGGGTGTCGTCCAAGGGCAGGTGGAAGTGTTAACGTAACAAAACGAACAAAAAAATTGGTGTGCAGAACGAGCGTGAAAAGCGTGTTGCCAGTGACAGTGGGTTTTTTTTTATTCGAGGACACGTGGTGCAGTAGGTGGTGTGTGCGTTGCGAGAAGTAATTAAACAGAAGAAGTAAAAACAAAGAGTTGGTTAACATTATCAAAGCAAGCGGATCATTTTCCGGAGACCATCTTGTTAACCCATCTGGTAACTTTGTTACGTTATCAGATGCAAACGGACAGCTGAAAGTGGTTGGTTCGGTCCGTCCGGTCCCTCTTCAGGAGAAAAACTCGGTGAAATATTGCTTTTAATTTCAAAATCACACAATAAAACATCACACTGCTCTCAGGGCTCTTTCACTAGTCCAGTTTTCCTTGGCTGAGAAATTCACATTCCTGCGCAACTCTTTGCTCTTTTCATTTCCAGTAAAAGCTACCCATCGAGGAACGTAGGTAGCCATTTGGGTGGTCACAGACATTGTCCACTTTCTCTTTATTAAAATCCACAAATATCGTAATATGTTTTCCGTTTTCCCTCGTGCCACCCATCGCAGTGAATCTCCTTAGCAGCCCGTTGACGGTCTTTGTCCGTAGTTTGTTGGAAAACAAATTGTTTCGTATTTCCTAGTCGCACTGTTTCCTCCCCCGTTAGGCTAAGGAATGTGACGTGGGGGACTAACTTAAAACGATAATGTGGAAAGAAAAAGAGCGGAAGACCTTTCAAATTGAATTGAGCGTGTATTTTACTGGTTCCACAGCGACGCCGGAGACTAGCGTGATGGTCCGCCAGCAAGGGTTAAGCGAAATTGTTTCAACGCAGTAAGCGTGGAAAGTGGAATGGTGGGCAGGATGGTGCGTTGCGGTGCGGTTGGTTAAATGTGTTCATTGTTGAAGATTATGGTGCTTTGAAACGGGTTGAAAAAATAATAACGCAGTGGTTAATGTAAAACTACTTTATCTTCAATAATGCTGGGGTTGTATTGGAGGGGACGTTGGATGGCAGCTTCTTGGTTTCTACTGTTGGAATGCATGTCGGGCATTGGCAGAATGTATAGATACTTATGTTGAAGATGTTCAGAAATGTTTTTCTTTTTCTTGCGATCAAATAAAAATTTCAGTTTACGTTTTAAGCTTAACAAATTGTTTATATATTCTAATGGATCTTTTGAGTTGACCAAGAGAACATTGGAAAATTTTAATATTCCAGTTTATAATTGATACTTGTAAGAAGCTCTTAAAAAATCTGTTAGGTGTTTTCAAGATTTTGTTAGATCTAGAAGAGCTTGTTAAAATTTTCAAGAGATTTATGATAGTTCAAATGAGACAACAGGAATCGCTAGGCTGTTCTCCGAAAGCTTTTATGAATGTTTCAGAAATGTATAATGCCGCTTGAATGTTTAAAAAAGATTTTTTGTAGAGTTTTATGAAGAATTTTCTATATTAGAGGTTTTCACTGGTAAATTTATTCTAGGAGAACTTATAAGAAACTTTGCTAGAAGAACTTATAAGAAATAACGCCGAAACAAACAAAGTCCAGGGGAATAGTCGGAACTTCCAGAGGAAAATGTTCAATATCTCAACTAACCCGTCCTCGGCAATCTAAGCAGAGTACAATCTTGTATGAGTATTCGTTTTACGTCATGCGAAAATCTGACGTTTTCGTTGGCTTACGTTTACTAGCTTCTTAGTCATCTATTCATTACAATCGACAAAGGTATCCATAATTGCCCGAAACTGTTTTCGTAAACCGGCAAATTTCTCAAGTGATTGTAACTATTATCGACAGCCTCTGTGTCATTTAGCTATCGTTCCATTTAAATTGCTTGTGAAACACTTGTTCTATTGTAGGCAGTACGAAACCAGCTGAATTTCTCGAGTTCGTGTAAAGAAATGGCTTACTATTTGAAAAGTAATCAAATAAACAAGCACTCATATGCATATATTTAGTTAGGGTGTAGGAAGAATATACTGAATGAGAGGTTAAAACAAAAACCGGTCGCCGAGAAGAGTCAATCGTGTCGAATACGACCATTTCTCTGTGTTTAGAACGGTTTTAGATATTTCACGAGTGAGTCTTGGGATGTTTTCAAGAGAACTATTCGAACTTCAACTTCTTGGAACACATTTTTACGTCAACTTTTCATATACTGCCAGAGTACATATTGGGAAGAGCAGAGTTATTTATCATAAATTCTATACATACTAGTCTTATGTTTTTCATATGTATATTACTAAGAACATGCCATATAAAGGATTTGGCTGACAACACCTTGGTCTACGAGATACCGGACGTTGAACAAAAGGTCTCCGGACTTCACATGCGGATCTTTTATCTTTAAAATGTCCTTGAAATTCAAGTTTTCACAAAGTTTTGGCAATGTCCCATCCCGTAAGCAGAGGCACTTACGCGAAACCCGTGAATATAGGGAAGAAAATCTCCTTCCAAAAGCAAGTTCACACAGACAGCAGTAGAATCGAGCCCTCGATTGACAGAATAACTCGCAACAGAAGGGGTCAGAAGAGCCGGTCATCGTTCCGCGAAATGTTAACAATAGAGAGGAGGCAGTCCCATGCTCCCTATCCAAATCGTTTCAGTTGGGTGCCCTGGTGGTCCCTCCCATTCCCCATTATATGTTATTTAATGTAATGTTATATTTAGTATATTTTGTTGTGGTCATTTGATTGCTTTCCTTGTGTTAGAAAATATTTGCTCAAAATTTGGGCCTGAAACCATGATTCCAGGAGAAACTGTAGTTGGTAGTAGAATGAATGTTGCGAATATCTTCTTATTCTTTTTTCTATCTATATTTATTGACAGTCTTCTAGACTGGTTCACCGCCAGAAAAAGTTGCGAATTTCATCAGGCAGTAACGGTGTTTTCAGAAAGTATAAACGAACATTTTGCAAATGTATGGCGAGCTATTTCGAATTTCTTCTTCCAATTTTTTTTTTTGGTACCTTCTTCCCAGAAACCGTTGGTTTCCAAAAACTGTTTCTAGTACTTTTGGTGTTCCTCTGGATTATTTGAAAGTAGTAAGCCCAACAAGTTGATTTGAATCTTCCAACGAGTTCAACTTGAACTTCTGAAGTGATCTTAATATTATTATTACATTTAGTTGTCGGTTTCAAAGGAACACCTGGAAACTTCAGATGATTATGTGTGTGTGTCTTTACAATCAATCTCCCACTGACCGGCAGTGCTTTTATGGAAGAAACTTGTCTGCATTTCTTCAGTAATTTATATGTGATCACTATGTGCAAACATTTTTAGCCCTGGAGATTGAAGGTGACAGCTCTATTGAAAATCCAACGACCCATTTCAAGAATGCCTGTTCATACACGTACATTCTGAGGTCATCTTCATATACAATAAGCCCCGCATGAAAATCTTCACACATCAAATGGATATGTGAAGAGTTTTCACACTTCCAGAATCAAAAATGGAAATTCTTGATCCTGGCGTGTATATAGTTAAGGTATATTTTTGATAATATAAAACGACCTCACCAATGTTCCTTATCTGATGCTGGAAAGCTCGTCCGGATGCGGGAGCGGGTCACTAAAAACACAAAAAAATGGAAAAAAAAAACAATCCATCTAAAGAAACACGACCATAACACACTATGGGAGGGATTCCATTCACAACGTCCTACGCAAAGCACTCGGAAAAACTATAATTTCACCATTTATTTTAGTTGAATGAAGGGATATTTTTTAATTTTATCTCCGCGAAAACGACGCAGCAAAAGCAAAACACGTCATTTTTTTTCATTGGATTATGAAAGAATATTTCTCATTCCTATCCGAGGGTTCAAGCAGGAAAAAGTTCAAAAAAATTAGCGAAAACTGCTCAGGGCTATGAGAGATACCAAATCGGAACTTCTCCCAATCAGAAGTCGCGTCAAATCTGGTTGAGAATTAGTAACTAATGAGTGTATCTTGTTCGGCATTTCAAACAAAGTGTGTTCGGCATTCCAAGCTAATTTTTCACAGTACTCTGAGAAACTCTCAAGTGAGACTTTCCGAGGTTTTTTTTTCACAATTTTGGAAACTCTTGTCTGCCTCATTCAGGCAGCCCTTTTTTTTTAATTTAACATGTATCTCTAATCAAATTAGTAAAAAATTATACGCGGGGTACTGTTTGAAGCACTTCTTTTTTCCTACAAGCGATCCTTATCGTGTCTTGACCAGGATTATGGATTACCTCAAATTGTGTTGTGAGCGAGTCTTTCTCAAGGTTTTGAATTCATCCTACGCGCGATATCTATTTACCGATGCTCCGATTTATCATCCTGCTCAAAAATTTGCGCAAACTTCAAGCTGAACCTAGAACGAATTTTGTTCAGAATTTTTCAGCAATCTTGTTCGGGTAAAAGAGTAATTTATAATATGTATTTAGATCGTATCCTTTTCAGAGCTCTGAGAAATTACAAAATTATTTAGTGATGAATTCAAACCTATCTAAGATTAAATCTTATTGAAGTTGTGACAGTCTTGTTCGGCAGTTTTTTTTATTTATTTGTTTGTCGTCAATCAAAGTAGACCAATTCTATCACATGATATACTTAATTTCTATTTATCCATACCAGGTCACCTGGTTAAACTTGTGAAGAAAACTTTTTTAAGCGTTTTTTTGTTCATTGTTACATCAATTATTTCGCAATATTTGTTATAACAGGACATCATTCTATTTAGTGGCCCATTCTTGGCATAATTAGTTCTGTGATTGTTAATATAAAACAAATGTCTATTTCTAAGAATACGAGTGGGAGTATAAAAATTTAGGTTTTCTAATATATCTGTAGTATTCACTTTTTGTGCAATAACGTCATTTATAAAAGCTATCATTGCAAACTCTCTTCGCTTTTTAAGCTCGTCTAAATTTATCAACATGCATCGTGACTCATAGGATGGTAGTGGTAAAGTCGTTCAACCTAATTTTTGTCTTATCACGTGTTTTCTCGTAAATGATATAGAATTGCATTTTTTCACATTAAGCTCCAGTAAATTTTTTGAACACCAGTTGTGAAAATTATTAATTTCATTCTGAAATACTACAAGATCAGATGATTTACATATTTCTAGATAAAGTTTCATATCGTCTGCATATATTGAAATGTTCAGGCGACTTAAAACGTGGTCTACATCTTTAACAAACAAAATGAACAGTAATGGGCCATGATGGTAACCCTGTGGTACATTCACAACTGATGACAAATTTCCCTCAAGTCTTACTCTTTGTGTTCTACCAGTCAAGTATGACTGAACCCACTTTAATAGTCCGCAATTGAATCCTAGCTTGGATAATTTAAAAAGTAATAAAGGGATGTCGACTCTATCAAATGCTTTATAAGTCAGTATATACTGCCTCAACATAATTTCCTCTATCTATTGCATTTATAGAAAATGTAACAAAGTTTAATAAATTTGTAGTCGTTGAACGTCCTTTAACAAACCCATGTTGTTTGCTAGAGATTAAATTTTTAACTTGAGAGAAATTTTGTTGATTGAGTATAGACTCGAACAATTTAGGAATGCATGATAATATGGCAATCTCTCGATAATTTTTTATATCTGCTTTTTTGCCACTTTTGAACATCGGAATTAAAAATGATTTTTTCCAAATTGATGGAAGAATACTGGATTCTAGAGAAAGGTTAAACAGCCAAAACAAAGGTTTTGCTAGCTCCGTTGATACTGACTTTAAGAATACTGGAGGCAAACCATCTGGTCCTGCACCCTTTGATGCATCCAAAGTATTTAGAGAAAGAAAGATTTCGTTGAGGGATATATTATCAACTGAAATATCACTCAATGGCTCAGGAAGGTGTGTAAAGTATTGATAATCCCTGTCATTTTCGTCATGAGATGTGTAAACATCTTGAAAAAAATCTGCAAATAAATGACAGATCTCATAAGTAGTTTCTCCGATTTTATCGTTAAGTTGCATTTTGGCTGGAAAATTCTTCGATTTTTGTTTATCCTTAGCGAAGCTGAAAAAAGATTTTGGATCTAACTTAATGTTATTTTCTACTTGAATGTTATACTCTTCATACGCATCTTTTATTTCAAAATTTAACTGCTCACATATTGTCAAATAAATTGAGAGATTAACATCATTTTTGTCTGTTTTGTAAGCTTTATGAGCTTTTTGCTTTCTATTTTTAAGATTCGTAATTGTTCTATTGTACCATACTGGAGCTTTAGACCTATTTGATTATTTATGTTGCTTCTTGGGTACTGTTGACTCTAATATATTGTAAATGATTTGATAGAACGTATCCACAGCTTGCTCAAGGTTTAAATTGCGAATTACAGGTTGCCAATCGATAGAGTTTAACTTATTTTTGATAACTCTGTAGTCCGCTTGCCTTAAATCAAAATATGGTTTGGACAAATCACCATCCAACTTTGGGGTCTTGTCATGTATAAATATGGAGTATTCAATTGCTGTGTGGAATACCTCATTCTTCCATAAAGGCGCAGGTGACTCCGTCACACAGAAATCATCAGCCATGTTTGTAAATAATAAATCTAAATAACTGTTGTTACGATTTCTGACATGATTAACTTGGTAAAGTCCCATCTCCGAACATTTGTCAAATAGAGAATGAAGCGTTTCATTGTCACCCACATTTGGTATCAAAAAAGATTCATTGTCGTTATTAACAATAAAGTTAGCAGTCCGTTGATTAAAGTCACCATATATACGAACATTTGATTCAGGTGCAAATTTTGAAATAATATTATCAGCAGTTTCAAAGAACAATTCATATGATTCTTTTTTTGCACTTTCTGGAGGAAAATACACTACTGCAAAAATATGAGTTTGATTTCCAATGACGGATTTGACCCAAACATGATCAAACTCCTTGAACTTACTGGATGCAATTTGTTCACATTCATAATCGGTACTAACTGCAATTAATACTCCTCCACCAGATTTTTTGTTGGATAATGATTTATCACGATCATCTCTAAACACGTTAAAATGACCACCGAAAATTTCTTCATTATTTATACTAGCGTCTCAACTAGTTTGAGTGCCTAAAATGATGGGAAAACTACTTGCGGCAACCTGTTTATAGATTTCATTAACCTTAGCCGCGCTCTTCATTCTGTTGAAGTTTTGGCAATAAATTATTATTTATTATTATTACTATCTATGATATTCGTACTATTATTGACTTCAGGTAAGTCTGGCGTTGTTAATACAGAAAACTCACATGATGGCTTGTGTTGGGTTGTGCCAATTCATTCCGTCTACCGTGCAAATATCTATTTATTCATGTTTTGAGTTTTTGCATTTTCAAGCGCCAATTTAATCTTGGCCTTGACCAAATTCAACATAGAATTATTAGCAATTTCTGATCATAATACCCAACAAAAGAAATTGGGCTGAATAAGAGCTTATTCAGACAGTTTATTCAGCTCTGAAGTTGCTTACTCAGCTTTTAATTAGTTCAAATTGTTTGACGCGTGTTTGGCAAATCCTACACAGGATTCGGATACTTGTTGGACTAGAATCTTACTCACGGTGGGAGAATACATTGTTAGGCATTTTTACTAGAATTTTCTCCTTATTAGGAGATGTTTATTGAAAATATTTCTCCTCCAACAGCAAAGCAAAATACAACGCTTTATTCTTGGATTCAACATTAACATTCTTAACATGTTTCCAACGCTACACCTGAATTTATGAATCACATTAAAAAATTTATGTGTAGCGTAGGAAATACGTTAATAATGTTAATGTTTGATCCAAGAACAAAGCGTGGGTTTCTTGTTATGGAATTGTTTTCGAAATAAGGCTTCTGTTTTTTAGTTTTTTAGTTGAACTAAGCCTTTTGTTTCTATACGAAATTTAAGCAACCTTGTAGGAACATCAATATTTTCTGTGCCAATCTGAAGTGCTCGAGTCCATAATCACAATTAGAAATGTTTCAATTGCTTTACGTTTAAAGTTCTTCTATCACATCGACATAATTTTTATTTACTTTACACACTCTACTGCCTACTTGTTGCACCGCATCGCTCATTCTTGACAAGTTCGTTAGTAATCTTTGTTAGCATTAGAAACCAAGAAAGCGCAAATCCAAAACTATTCCACCCCTAGAAGCTTGTGTTTATTCCGTAAACCAGAAGTTTTTAATAATCGCTACTGTGTGTTTGAATAAAAAGTATTAACAACAACTACAACTACTATTATTTATTACAAAAAAAAAGGAAAAAAATCTAGTTCTACCAGCTACAGTACACCAACCGACGAGGATAACGCAGATAACACTAAGGCAAAAAAAAATGGGAAAAGCATAAGGCAAACACAAAACCGTCAAACTACTGGAACAAGAGTTTCCCTTTCCCTCTGTAAATGTTGGAGCTGATGGTTCTCGGGCTTGGACGCCGCCGGCTGGGAATGGGTATTGTTGTTAGCCACAGCAGCAGAGAGGAAGCCGCCCTTTTCCGTCCGCCCAACCACGAGGGAAAGGAGAAACTCTGCTCTCTTGAAGAAAGCAGATAAGCACAACCAGCCAACCAGCTAACCAACCAAGTGGTGGCAGCAAGCATAAAAGATGGAGGTACCTTGACGGCTACGATTTCAGCGTATCCCAGCGAACCGCCCCGCAGTGTCGTTACGGATCGCTTTAATCCCTGTTGGGGAAGATGCGGCAGTCGGATTTTTTTGTTGGTGTCATCGGACGTCGTTTGCGGAAGAGATAAAAAGAGACATGAAAGAGCAGGAATTACTGCATGGTTCTCCAAAGTGTAACAGAAGCCGGGGCGAGGATCTAATGACAAAAGTTGATTGCAGATAGCTGAAGTCACACACGTTGGACGTTAGCCGCTTCAGGATGCAATTTTCAGCGATGATGACGGCGTAGACGACGGCGACAACGCATGGGGAACGGAAGGAAGCAGCAATTCTGAGTTTAATTTTACGTAAATGACCTGCCATCGTTTGCCGTTCTACAAGCGTTGGCAGCGGTGGTATGGGCTTCTAGTGTGCCATGATTTTTTTTTCACGCTTCCAACGACAGATGCCGTGTCACATCACGGAGAATCATCACAGTAGGCGTATGATTGTTGTTCCCATCGTGGAGCAACGGTCACGGTGGTCACGCCTATTACATATTATCTTGCACTAATAGTTCTCCATTCGTGGGATAATGATGGGATTCGTGTCACTTTTTCACAAGCTCCCGTTGATTCAATGGAGCCTACCAGGCGTCTCCATAGTAATTTTCCATTCATCGAAAATTGTCTGCTTGAAACTCAGTTCAGTGTGGTACCTCAACCTCACAGTAGAGGGATTTCTTTTTTTTTTTGTATCTGACCACGTGCATCCATCGTATCGGATATTCTACGAATTGATTTCGCTGCATGTTCCTATTTTTCCTGTACAGTCCTCGTTTGAATGGTATCATCGAACACGGTCGCATCTTTCCCGCTAATTAATAACGCATTGAATGGATGTGGTTCACGTTCTTCCTCTGCTACAAGCTACTACATCGAAAGCGAAATCGATCCCAGTAGGCGTTCTCTTGTGTTCAGTAGCGGAACGTGGTCGAATTAATTAATCATAATTACATCATCGTCTTCGAATCGAAGCAGGCAAGGAAGCTTGAAGTGCTTGCTGTAGGCCTACTATTGCTTTCCGTCATGCAAACTCCTTCTCGGTCGAAAACAATAATGAAAACGACGCGCGGGCGTCGGACGTGCGGATGAGATAGCCGATCGTCGATCCGATAGAGAAGACCCATCTAGTTAAGTGGTTCCGTGTGCGATTTGTCACGTTCAGGATACTTGCGTGCGGGTGCGTGTGTTCAATCTAGCTGATAGCGGCTACAAGGACAACGATGAACGGAAGCAAGGTGTGCAATACATCACACAATCGATTGCTAATTTCTGTTCCGGCGGAGACACGACCCTAATTGACTTGGTTGAAGATTTCCGTTTAATGCAGTCACTCGTTTCGAAAACAAAGCAAGCGTCGTTTTGGAAAATTCATGGCCTACCTAGAACGAAACGGGAAAGCTGCAAAAAAGCTAGCAACAAATTACCTTCACTGTCTGGAACACGTCTATCGGTGGCATTCCGACGTCACCTTTGGAGCCCTTGTCGCCGGGTCGTCCCTAGAGAGACAAACAAAACAAAGATTTTAATTGAAAAGTTTTACAACCCTTCCCCGCTTGGATGCAGACCAGTCGCACAAATTGAGCGTAAATCCAAACGGAAGCTACCATTAGATGTACACTTACCGGCTCGCCCTTAGGGCCGTCCAGCCCGATTGGACCCTGGGTGTGTATGACATTGTTTTTGTTTTGGTTCCGGTGATGGTTGTAGTAATGCAAAACAATGGACCGCATCGTCGCCATCCCGAGAGAGGGTCAGCGTCCAGTGGTTTGTCGTCGTAGTTGTTGAGCAGCATTAGAGCAGAGAAAAAAATAAGAAGAAAGAGGTACAATCCGATTAGTTTGGTCTCGACGAGATGCAGCATCTGTTTTTGTGTGCGCTCGCTCGCTCTGGCGGCGGCTGCTGGTGATGTTGTAGAAGAGCAACAAAAACAGTGCGTGTTTCGTTTACTTTTATCGTTGGAAAGATAAACAGAAAAGTCATAAATAACTGGGGATGGTTGGAGAGATGCTCGGGAGCTGATAGTAATAGACAGCCCCGAGGTTCTGTGAATACATAGAGTCAGAGCGGCAAAACCAGAAAAGCAGGCTGTGGTCTTTTTAGCATCGGGAATGAATATGTACATAATCCAAGCAAGCCTGGGAGCGGGTGGGGTAGATGGGATGGTGCAAATGGATAAGTGGTTGGTCAAATCGGAGACTCATCATGCGACGAATTCGGACGACAAATGGGTTTGGGGCGTTGTTTTAGTTCTGGAAATTTAACTAGATTAGACGAGTTGATTGGAGCAAGTTCTGGAACTGGGAAAATTCAATTTTGTATGGGGTTTTGATTGCGGGTCGAAATGTTGTACTTTCACGTTTTTCTTGTAGGAGATTTCATAGAAGAGATGCAAGAATCTAGACAAAACTTTGTCGTCCAAATTATTTTGAATTTTGATTGGGAAGATGGTGATAAGTCAAATGTTATTTCTATCAAATTAACTCTCTATTTGCCTCCAAATCAAATCTTAAGCTGTATTTTTCATCAGCAACCAGCAGATACAGTCGTGCGTCCTGTAATTC
>JAHHFK020004670.1:0-32819 GCA_024533555.2 Aedes koreicus
TGTCTCATTTGTATGAGAGCGCCGCTTCCTGAGAGAGTAGGAGTCTCAAACAATGATAGAACATTCACAGCCCCAAAAACCCCTTCATATAAATTTTCACGTTGGTCGGTTCAGAACTTTGCGAGTCTATAAGGGTATGACAGACAGACAGACAGACAGAAATTCATTTTTATGTATATAGAAATCTAGCCTCCAAAACCCCCCTTATGCTAGAAGTGGTTTCATTTACTTGATAAGTTCTCGAGTTATGCAGAAATTCGTGTAAAAACCTTCATTTGTTTATGAGCTCTCGAGTTATGCTAAAAATTATGTTTCCCTCTTTCAGTAAGCGGAGGAGTCTCAAACCACAATAGAAACATTTCTTGCCTTCGAAAACCTCCACATACCAAATTTGGTTCCATTATGCTTGATTAGTTCTCGAGTTATTACAAATTTGTGTTTCATTTGTATATGAGCCCTCCTTTCAGAGAAGGGAGGGGCTCGAGTTAACTTAGAAACATTTTTTGCCTTCAAAAACCTCTACCCGCCCAATGGGGTTCCATTTACTTGATTAGTTCTCGAGTTATGCAGAAATTTGTGTTGCATTTGTATGGAAACCCCCTCCTCCCCTTCCAGATAGCGGAGGAGTCTCAAACTTCCATAAAAACATTTCTCTCCTCCAAAAACCTCCACATGCCAAATTTGGTTCCATATGCTTGATTAGTTCTCGAGTTATGCACAAATTTGTGTCTCATTAGTATGAGAGCCCCCCTCTTACAGAGGGCGGAGGGGTCTCGAGTTACCTTAGAAACATTTCTTGCCTTCAAAAACCTCTACCTGCCAAATTTGGTTCCATTTACTTGATTAGTTCTAGAGTTATGCAGAAACCCCCCCCCCATTTGTATGGGAGCTAAACCCCCCCTACCAGAGAGAGAAGAGGGGTCTCGAACTATTGTAGAAACATTTATTGCCTTTAAAATCCCCGCAAGCCAAATTTGGTTCCATTTGCTTTATTAGATCTAGAGTTATGAAGAAATTTCAGTTTCATTTGTATGACAGCACCCCTTCTAGGAGAGAGGAGGGGTCTCAAACCACCATAGAAACATTTTTCGCCACCAGAAAACCCCACATGTCAAATTTGGTTCCATTTGCTTGATTAGTTCTTGAGATATGCAGAAACTTCTGTTTCATTTGTATGGAGCCTCCCTTTCTAGAGAGGGGAGGGTCTCAAACTACCATAGAAACATTTCTTGCCTCCAAAAACTTCCGCATGCTAAATTTGGATTCCTTTGCTTGATCAGTTCTCAGAGTTATGCAGAAATATGTGTTTCATTTGGAAGGAGCCCCCCTTTCATAGGAGAGGGAGGGGTCTCTTACTATCTTAAGAACCTTCCCCGGCCCCAAAAACCCCTGAATACAATTTTTCAGATCGGCTCAGTAGTCTCCGAGCCTATTATAAGACATGTTGTTAAAATATGTCTTTATATTGTTCAAGTTACATTCTATGATAGCAATTGGAGCGATCGCAGAGCACAGTGCGATGCTTTCTGAAATAAATGGCTTATCTAATCCCAATTCCACTAAACACAATATTAAAATATAATCCTATACTGCCCATAAGCGCATGCCAGTAATAAAGTAGTTAATGTTCAGAAATGCAAATTCAAAGTATATGTTATGCTGAAATGCTGAAAAACAAATTCAGCCTGTTATCTATGTCATGTTGCTCCAGGCTCCTGAGATAAATGGTTTTGAAATGCAAAGATGATTCCAAAGCCTGCTGAAATCATTAATTGATATGAGAATGGACAATTATATGATATGATTTACAGGTCGCACCCCCTCACTTCGCTATTGTCAAAATGACAACATTGCCCAGGCTACGCCAACCAGCGTCTCCATGTTTCAGCTGGCAGTCTTTTGTGATCATATGACTCGTGGAGGCGTGAGGTAGGAACTTGTGAGGACCGGAGGTCGGCCGCACCCTCCTTCGAAGTTGTCAACTCACCATTTGAAGCCCTGTAATTTTAAAGAATGTAAATAGATAATTCAAACTAAGATTCAAAATTAAGTTCAAAAATATTCAATATTTCCCAGTCAAAACTTATAAGCTATTTTTAAAAATTATTTACCTATAACATGCATTTGAATTAAAATACCTTTAATAAATCATTACTCTATCTTAGACAATGTATTTAAAAACACCTAAAATAAATTATGAATTTAAAATTTCTAAAAAGCATAGACCTGTACCACAGTAGATATATACAACACCAATACTAACACAAATATGTATGCCAGCGTCGCGTCGGTGGTGTAGTGGTAAGCATTACTGCCACTTGGCACCCCTGTGGGTCTGGGTTCAATCTCAGTCGACGTTGGTGGTTTTTCTGAGGCAAAAAAATCTGGTCAAGTCTTCTTTCGTAAGGAAAGTAAAGCCGTTGGTTCCGGCTCATATTCATGAGTCGATAGGTAGGGCTAGGTGGTGGAGTCGTCCCCCTGTCGTCGGTGATTGTCACCATGTGAGGAAATAGGCCGACGGAAAATAAAAATAAAAAATAAAAAAAAAAAAAAAAGGGAAAGGGTTTTTATGGTTGCCTACCCCCTTCCTTCGGCCCTTGTATCAAATTTATCTTTAATTCAACGAAAAACAAAAAAATTTTTTTTTTTTTTTTGGGCGCTTTTTTTCTAACAAATATTTCTGTATTTAATTTATTTTTTTTTTTTTTCTCCCCCTTGGGGGGGGGGGTCCCACGATGAAATTGCTCTAACTTTTTAACCGATGGGTAGAATTTAATGAAAATTTGGGTGGATTTAGTTCAAAGTGCATTATTTACATTCTGCAAGTTTTAAAGTCTTTAAAGTCGCGGAAATGGAGTCGAAATAACAGCTCGTGCGTGATAAAATCTTGCGCATTCATCACGAGAACAAGGATCTCTCGCATCGTTCCATCGCTAAAACGTTGGGAATCGCGAATTCCACGGTGTCGCGAGTGATTAAGCGGTTCGAGGAACGGTTGACCACCGATCGGAAGCCCAGAAGTGAAGGAAAAAGTATTCCGTACAACACCAAAAATCACAACCGCGTAGTTGGGGCCTTCAACCGAAATCCGAACGCCTCCGTTCGGGATGTGGCTAAGAAGCTGCACCAAAGCCGAAGTTTTGTCCAGAAGGCCAAAACTAAGGCTGGGATTCGAACGTTCAAGGTACAAAAGGCCCCTAATCGCGACGAGAAGCAGAACAAGTCCGCCAAAACCCGTGCCAGGAAGTTGTACCTCAACATGCTGACGAAAGTTGAATGCTGCATCATGGACGACGAAACATATGTGAAGGCCGACTTCAAACAGATCCCCGGCAACCTGTTTTTCACGGCCAAGGATAAGTTCAGCGTTCCGGAGCATGTCCGCACTCAGAAGATGTCCAAATTTGCGAAGAAATTCCTGGTTTGGCAAGCCATCTGCACGTGCGGGAAGCGGAGTGCACCTTTCGTGACCCAGGACACGATGAACGGATAGGTGTACATAAAAGAGTGCCTCCAGAAGCGGCTGCTTCCTCTCCTGAAGGCCCACAACGTCCCAACAATCTTCTGGCCGGATTTGGCGTCATGCCAAGGACGTGCTGAAGTGGTATGCGGACAATAAGGTCAATTTCGTGTCGAAAATGTTCAACCCTCCCAACACTGCGGAGCTCCGCCCCATCGAGAAGTACTGGGCGATTATGAAGCAGCACCTTCTTAAACGACCTAAGGTAGTGAAGACAGTCGAGGAACTGAAGAAAGTATGGGTTTACATGCAGAAAACGGTTGATTCACAGGTTGTGCAGAATCTTATGGCCGGGGTTAAGGCCAAGGTGCGGGCATTTGCGTATGGACTGTAAATAAAATACGAGTAAAATGGTAAAATGAAGTTTAATAGTTATTTCTCAATCCCTGAAAATTTGATGGCAATCGGATGAAAACTCGAATTTTGCGAATCAATTTTGTGTGGCAATTTCATCGTGGACACCCTTTATTTTCGATTTCTTCAACTTTTTTGACACCATTATTTCACTGGTTAAGCTGAACAGATTATCTTCATGATCTTCAAATGTTCTAAATTTGGCTAAATTGAACCAATTAAGCGAGTAATGCAGCCTAGATGTACAGATAATAGTCACACGTTATTTACTAACTGTTTACATAGATAATATAACAAGGAGTTAACAAGAAAACCATAGACCCAATTTTAGGGACATATTTTTGTCTATGTTCCCAACTATGGCCTGTTATATCAATAACGTAGTAAAAATGTTATAATATGTAAAATTTTAATGGAATTATGAGTGTTTGCGGCTGCATATTTTTTTAAATACTCATCGAAACATAAACCTATGCAACAAAATCTTTATACAGTGAATTATCATGTTTTAATTATCGAATGGCCAAAAGATCACATGTGCAAATCATTTAAGTGTTTCGAAGTAGTTTTATCATAACTCGTTAATTTTGTGTTAAGTATAGTGAATTCAGCTTAAAATGTCTTTAAGCAGAAAATCAGAAGCAAAAATTCGCATGAAGATTGCATTTAATAATAAATCTATCGAATGGGACGAAGTTGCATCCATCAATAGACCCAATTTGGTGCTTATAGACCGACATTACATATAAATCCCTTGAAAGTTTCTGACTCAATAAAATGAGTTGTGTAACTTTTCATGATACATACAACCAAACGTCTTATTGAACTTGTCTAAGCAAGTGTATTACAAGTTTAATATCGATTTCAACGCAAATACTTTATGAGTATTAATAAAAAAATGTAATCAATCGCGGCATATTAGGCTGAGTCAAGGGACACTTACCCTATGTAACAACGCAATCTATGGAAAAACAGTCCCAAAAAGGAGGCTACTGGCAAGCTCTGGTTGGGAAACTCCTCCACGAACGAACCACAGGCTTCATCAGTTCTAAGTTCAAGTACCAGAAAATTCCTCAAAAGTTACTTTAAAAGTGAGGAGAAAATACCAGGGATAGTAAACTCACCAAAATCCGCAGTGCGATAAAGCGCGTAGTGAGCGAAGTTCTTCCCAGGTAATTATCACCGCTTTCATACTGTGCTATCTGCGGTGCCATTAGGTTTGATTCTCGATAAATTTTATACTTTTTAAATATGGTACGGGACGGGTTTTAAAGCAGTTTAGTCAGCACCTGAGACATTTGATGAAGCTGTATGTAATCTATAATTATAACTGTAAATATTTAGACATTAATCCCTCTGCTTACGTCTTGTCTATCGGAACATACCTTCAGCAACGAGCATTAGGCTCAGAAAATTTCATAGCCATGGAATAAAGTTCCCAATTGCAGGGACTTCTTAAACGCATGCGGATTGCTTTCCGATTAGAAAAATGTTTTCTTCAGCTCCTCAATCTGTACATAAACTAACAATATTGTTGAGTGCGATTCTGTACATGTGTGCGAAGGCGAAATGAAATAGGCCAGTTGACGATTTGCTGCAAACGTCAATTTCCTCAACCCGCTCCTTCGTTTTACCCATCCGCACTCGAAAACAATCAACCAAATCATGTCGATTGCTACGACCCAAACTCGTCTCCTAGCAGGTTATGAGACAGCCGTACACGACCAAACTTTTAGTTTGTCATTGATCTTTAGGTTGGCAATGTGTATTTCTTATTTCATTTACTCTCACGCAAATGTTCAGCCAAAGCGACTGTGACGACAAACGAGATGCTTCGTTTAGAAACAAACAAATGTAAGAGACAGCAGGCTTCATGTTACATTACCGGTGCGCTATATCCATGGTTAACAAGAAGAGAGGAAACATGGCTCTCTCAAAAGCAACAGTGATGCCATAGCTGCACCTCAACAGCGAAGCGATTATTTATCGTTGGGTACTATTAGACAGCTCCAAAACATATTTTTTGTAGATGATAATGCCAGATGATGGACCATATAATCATATGCACAGTTCAACCTCCAATGACTGGAAGAAACATGAAATAAATAGCGATTTCAGATTATCTAAATATGTAATAAAATTAAATATATGTTCCCAAATGAAAACATCAAAGGCATGTTTCGGTGGCAATCCGAATTGGTCCCCTCCAAAACGGTTTCCCTGGGGTATCCGGATTGTCCCAGGATGACTAATATGACCATTGGTTCATTTCAAGTCTAGAAGTAGACTACTCATGAAAAATCATGAAGTTTGAGCCGTCGAAAAGCAAGTTCCGATGAAAATTAGTATCTGTCGCCGCCTCATAGATCGTGGCAAAACATTTCCTATTCCAGCACAGATTCTTTGGGGCCAATTGGGTCAAAACATTACGTAACCAGGACTCCAACAAGCATTTCGACTACAAAGACTTTAAAATTTGTACAATGTAAGTTTGAAATCCGGGTCAATATGACCCGAAACGCTTTATTCGTCACAAAATGTTAACAGCCAAGGAAGGTTAATAACATTAAAATTAATCGTTCTCCGAGATATTTGTGCCTGTGTGGTACTTTACCTGAACAATTTAACAGTTAGGTACATTAAGAAAAGGCCAAAAATGTCATGCAGCATTTATTTATTATGTTCAAATGATCACAAATTATTAAAATCCTGTATTTATGATCGCAGCTCACATAGCTGAGTTTCTGCCAGTCCAAATTCCATTCGCATCCTATCTGGTGAACTACAGAAGGCATACACAATAATCACCAAATAGAACCTATATCATTCTCTTTATTGCCAACGCAGCCACGCAACCGTCAACAATCCTGAAGGGATTTCCCAGGACACGAGGTTCTCGTTCCACAATTTTTGACACTAATGCCTTTGCCTGCAATGATGAATGAGTATTAGCGTCTGTTTTTTTTTTTTTGCTTGAAACTTCCTCCTAACTCTCCCATTTTCCCCCCATAACCCCCCATATCCTTTGTATGCTCACTCGCACTAACCAACCCACCAACCGAGCTACCGGTTGAGCAAGCCACACCGCGAAGCATAGAACATTCATTTTGGCAAAGCATAACGAACGCACTTCACTGGTCACTGGCCACCACCACAATCACGAGCCTGCCACCCACACGCAGGGTTGGCCACATGTGTATAAATATTGGAATTAAAGTGCCCCTACGTGCTTGCTGGTTCTGACTATTGGACATGGCGCGCTCACTGCATTGAAGTGGCAGGTATCGCATTTTTGTCAATCAAATTAACGAACCGAAACACGCAGAGAGGATGAATGATGAGAACTATACCAGGGTTTGTAACGGTGCTGGACATCAAAACTAACCATGAATACAACCCAGAATCCAACCGGCCAAAAAAAGAAAAAGAAAAACTCCATCCGCTGATTGCAACCACCCACTCGACACATTTGTCACCATCGTTTGGTCAAAAACGAAATCCTGATTGATCTATTTCATCCGCATGGTCCACCGGCGCGAATTCGGCGGATGGATTTCGGTTCCTCCATAACTAGATTGGTATTCTCACTTGGTTGAATGGTCCAGGTGGATCTTATTTGTTTGGTATTGTTGATGTCACATCAGTTTCAGGGGAACGAAGGTGTGACGAATTAAATCAGAAAAATGTATGAAATTGCGTTGAATCTGGCGTTCAGCAAACATAATGTAGCTCTCAGAATCGCATGAACGAATGTCAACGTTTTGGCAGAAAACACATCGATCTACTGTTACGGAAGCATATGATGGAAAAGCTCGGCTCCGGACTCGGTTCACCGGGTTTGTGGATATAGAAGTAATTATTTTTTTATGCGTTTGATGGAGAAAATGAAGACGAAACCGGTGAAGGAACAGCCGAGCAAGAACCCAAGCATGTCCGGTAATAAACATCACACTGACACATTAAACAGGGGCTCGGGCGCATAAAAAAGCTCCACGGTAAAAATAACAACCAAATTTGCATAGTAAATGAGCTGACCCCTCATGGGTCAATGGGAATCGTGCTGGGGTGGATGAAGAGTTTGTATTGTTTGCGCAATGGTAACATCATCTCAGGAAGAGCATCATTCAAAATAATAAAGAAAACCTGGGAGAAATGTAAGGCACCATTAATATTTGAAAAATTAACAACTTTTGGCATGTTTTTAACCAGCAAGGTATGTTTTTTGCTAAGAAAAGATCGCAGTATGCTTTGATCGCAAGTAGACGTGTTTGTTTTAGCTCGTGTCAATTTTTTTCACTCGTTTCTATTAAGTCTCCGGTATGTAGTGCCTCAAAGTTTTGGCAAAGTAACTGACCGGAATCCATTTTCATCAATTGATCGGGTTATATGTTGCATTTTTGAGCCCAAGAATCCTACGGTAGTGAAAACAGCAACAGTATCACCAAAACGGATGCCACGTTCGGGAGAGCAGCTGCTGGCCGGCAAGCACCCGGTATAGCAGCGGGGGGGCCAGCGAGTGCATGCGTTGAAACGCATGACCAAAGGCAAACAGATTGAATCCGGCTTCGTGGACTTCTGAAATGCGTGTGAGAGGACAGTAATGGATAGAGGACATTGAACAGATAAGTAGATAAATAGGTTCATGCTGTGATGAACTGATGGCAAAGTAGGGAGGATGTTGGATGCAAGAAAACAGGTGCAACGTGTCCCTTTCTGCATTGTAGGTTACGCCATACGATCTTATTTTGGCGTTACATGAAACATTCCCAATCAAACAGCTCTAGTTTCGTATCGTTAGAGACGATTTCATTTCACCTTTTTCTATAAGGCGGAACAGCACGCTGGGTTATTTTCCCTGCTTTCCGTCTCGTTCGTGCATACACACGTATTGAGGCAATCTAGGCTGGACTAGAGTAAGTTTATCGCTAGATCGTGCAGTGTCCGGGTGTGCCGTTTTTTACGTTGGAGTGAAAAGACCAGATAGTCTACTCGATTGTTGCACACCAAGCGCTCAGGTGGAAACCCGGCGTAATTGTCCCGCCCAGAGAAATTTGTGTTTATTTGTGGGGGGTTTTTTTGAAAATTTTTTATATATTTTTTTGTGTTTTTTTTTTTTTTTGGGGGAGTTTTTGTGCAAAGAAAAGTATGTGTTGGTTTATTTTTTTTGGGTGTGTTTACCAAGGAGTTTTTTTTTTTTATTTAAAGCCTGTACTCGAAAAAAATGCACCAGACAAAAGTGTTCGCCAAAAATTTATTTTAAGTCGGATTTTCTTGAAACTTTCAGGGAATGAACTTATACATATGGATTATGTTTCGGCATAATTACTTTATTCAATTTCCTTTCCATCGCTGAAAGCCCGCACCTTTCCCTTAAGACCCCTCATTACATTTTGTGCAATGGTGGAGCCGACCTTTTTGGTCACTTTCATCCATTCTTTCTTCAACTCCAGCTCGTTCTTAAACACCTTGGACGATTTTCGAACTTTGGCCTTCATTATGGCCCAAAATCTTTCCACCGGACGAATCTCTGGTGAATTTGGGGGGTTGGCGGTTTTTGGTACAAAAACAACGTTATTGTCTCTGTACCAATCCAACGTCGATCGCGCGTAATGGCATGATGCCAGGTCCTGCCAAAATAATGTCTCGCCTCCGTGGGACCGCAGGAAGGGCAACAGACGCTTCTGGAGGCACTCGGTGCGGTAAATTTCGCTGTTGATGGTACCCGTTGTGATGTACGGTTTACTCAGTTTACCGCATTGGCATATGGCCTGCCAGAGCAAGTATTTTTTTGGCGAATTTGTCCACTTTCTTCTTCCTTATGTCTTCCGGAACATCAAACCGTGATTTGGCAACGTAGAACTCCAGCCCCGGTATCTGCTTTGCGTCTGCCTTGATGTAGGTTTCGTCATCCATAACCACACACATCGGTTTCGTTAACCACTCTCGATACAGCTTCCTTGCGCGGGATTTGGCCGCCGTGTTTTGTTGATCACGCCGGTTCGGTGCCTTGCGGACCTTGAATACACGAAGCCCAGCTCGTTTCATGGTTTGCTGAACGAACCAGGCGGAACACTTTGCCTTCAGAGCCACGTCGCGAATCGAAAGGTTCGGATTACACTTGAAATAATCCTACACCTTCCGTGTCTTCACAGCGTCAGCTGTCTTCGATTTTCTTCCACTTCCAGCCCGCGGCTCGGTCGTCTGGGACTCCTTAAACGATTTTACTACCCGAGACACAGTTGTATAGGTGATTCCCAGTTGTCTTCCGATCCATCTCATGGTCGCAGTCGGATTTTCCATGATTCTTCTTGTTTCGATGACATCTCAATAACCACTGAACCGAAAATGGTGCATTTTTTTTTGGAAGGGGGTTTTTTTTTTTTTTTTTTTTTTTTTAAGGGGGGGGGGTACTTTTTTTGCGCGGAAATTGTTGGGGGGGCTATGTTTTTTTTTTGGTTCCAAAAGGGGGGGCGGTCTTTTTTTTGCTCATTTTTTTTTCTAGGGGGTTTGGTTTGTTTGTGGGGGGTGGGTGGTAGTAATAAATTATGTGTTGCCTTTTTCTGGAGATTGTATAGCATTTCCGGTGGAGCTTCAAATGGTGAGTTGACAGCCTGGAGAGAGGGAGGTCCTTACAGGTTCTTATCTGGTGCCTCCACAAGTCGTGTGATCACAAATGACTGCCAGCTGAAATATGGCAATGATCATATTGTTGGTTTGACGGTAGTGGGATGAGGACGTGCGACAGAAGATCGTGTATGTACCTGGAAATCACCTTATATATTTTTCATTATCATTTCATTAGTAGTTTCAGCACGTTTTGGGATCGTCTTTGCAGTTCGGTAATATTTATCTTGGGAGCTTGGAGCAGAATAACAAGCGTTGGAAGCTTTATTTATTTCTCAGCCTATCTGCAGAACGTTTGCATTAAAGTAGCACTTCTGCAGTTCAACTGCTGTTTCCGTGATGGACTGGCATGCGCTTGCAGGCGGTGTGGGATTGTATTTGAGGTTGATTGTTTAGTGGCATTGTGTAAGATATTCCAATGGGTTCAGAACACATCAAACTGGACTCTTCCATCATACAAATGCTTTCTTCTATAGGTTAAATTTAGGTATAAGGAGGACTTTTGAAATCGTATCTTGTAGAATGATCTGTTTCTTTTCATAAACATGTCGTATATTTTTATTGGAATTTTGGCTATGAGGATTGGAGTTATCTGCTGATCTGTTTTCAGTTTCTCCTTGGACTGTTGAAATGTTGATACGTACCTAATTTATGATTTCAGTGATCAACCAGTGGATGTCAGATATATTAGACATATGTTGTGTTTTCTGACTATTATTGTGAATACAAATACTAATCTTACTGCAACGACTGAAGTCTTTCGATGAGAGGTTGATCAGCTAAGTTAGCTAAGTCACCTATTTCAATTTTAGCTTAGTTCAACTATTTAGCTGTCATTCTCACATTATTATTATTAAAAGTTTAGGATATAAAAAAAATAGTGAAGATTGAGAAAAGAGAAATTTAATATAGTGGGGCGCTACGGCTTCGAAGTAATATACTGGACGAATAAAGCACGATTCACTTAATATCTGGACGAATAGAATCAGCTCTATACCGGGATTGAGAGGATTAAATATAACAGTTGAGCAGTTGAAATGATGGTATTTATTGCATTTGCAACAAAATATATCAACAGTCTTACTCCATTGTGGTTTTGATAAAATGGTGAGCCTCGGCCATTTTAATCCACCATTTCTTCATGTTTGCAGCATTTCGAGTCACTTTTCCAGGCTTTTTCAGCTTCCGCTTAGCAATTGCCCAATATTTCTCGATTGGGTGAAATTGAGGGCAATTCTCTTGTAGCACATTTGTTGCCTTTCGGTTGATAGGACATAAATATGACTTGCCATAATCAAGTTACAACAGCTAATTATGATCGCAGTGTGCTACTTGGGTTGGATGGGTTGAGTTTCTGTTCAATGCTGTCACTGTACCACTGAAGTTTCTCTCGACTGTAGTGGCAACTAGCCAAATCTGGCCAAAACCTTACAGGCCCATTGTGCGCTTTGATAAATCGTAATTGGTGGCAAAAAAATGATTTTTTTTCTAGTCCCCTATGCTCAACAACAAACGAGCTCAAAGATAAATGAGAGTGCGAATGTGTTTGCAAAAAGTGCTCTGCTGTTTATTCGTTACAATAGAATACTAGATGGCGATCTGATAGGACATCTAAAAATCCTGAAGGACCTCAATTTGAACTCAGATATAAAAAAAAAATATGGTTGCCAAAAAAGATCAACTGCCTTGTTCCCTTCAAAGTGGTTAAACCAAGCCGCTTTGTATGGGAGTCTGGTGGGCCTTGCACACGTCCAGGATCTATTGTTTTTTATACGGATGCACAGTGGGAAAAAAAGTACATGAATCGCGAAAGAATTCGATAATTCCAAGTAGCGCAACCCTAATAAATTTCTTATGGTTATTTTGCTTAACGACCTATTCGGGTTAACATCCAAACCATATACGGTGTAGTTCAACGATACGAGCTATTGTTCGTTTAAAGTAAATTTTTATTAGGGAAAGTTAGTGAACAGTAGCATTTTTTAAGTGAAAACTTCTGGGAAATCGAATGGAAGGGGTTCTACTTGCCACACAATTCAGTGGACGGAGATATTGGGCTTATTTTACCCCAATTCTCCCGTATTTTCGAATAATGCACAGTACTAGGGAATTGCTAGTGCTTGGAGGGGTCTGCGTCAGTCAAAATAAGCCTATTCTTATGTATAATTTCTCTAGAAATCAAATGAAAGTAGTTGCAGTCACTGCACGCGTCAGGAAACAGAGATATTGGGCTTATTTTGCCCCAATTCCCCGTATTTTCGAATATGGCGGATTAATCTATGCTTGGAGGGGTCTGCGATAGTCAAAATAGGCCTATTCTTATGTAAAATTTCCCTAGAAATCGAATGGAGGTAGTTGTAGCCACTGCACGAGTGGGGAAAGTGAGATAGTTGTTGTTTTCCCCCACCTTCTTTTTTTTTTGGAATATTTCCTTTTTATCCATACGCTTTTCAGATGTCTTTGGAATAAAACAAGTTAACTGAGCCCTTTCGGACCACTACAAAAAAGTATATTATCCATTACCATAAGATAATTCATCTTCACTCAAAGTTGTCGCTCATCTTCACTATATTCGTCATCGTTTTCGCTAGATTGGGAAATGTTTTCGTGTTCCAAACTCTGGGTCATGCTTCCAGAATGATTTTTTGCCGCTTGATTTGACCGATAGATACGCCATCTTGGGATCAGACCAAGTCAAAGCTTCTCTCATCATATCAGTATGGTTATCCTCCACAGCAGTTTTCCGAGCAAAGTGCAATCGGGTGAACTTGTGTCGCTTGTGACTTGTTTCTCCAGCCTTCTCGTCGACGAAGTTCATCGTAAATGGCTAGAAATATCAAAACATTTATTAGCATTATAGACTTCCACATACCTTATTGTTTTATTAAATTTACTAAACGTTCAATCAATTCCGGTAGATGCTCATATTTATGCAGACATGGAGAGAGCTGCCGTACAAACGGAAATTCACAGTGGAATTGTTGCTCAATGTCAGTGTACAACTGTTTTGTTTTATTGTTGTCCAACTTTTTAGATGAAAGTGTCAGTCTGCTGATGAGCCGAATGTTACTTATCAAATCCACGTCAACCCCAAGAATCTCAGCAAACTTTTGAGGTTGCGCAAGTAGCCTCCTCGCCATGTTGCCATTATTGGAGCTTCCGCAGCCTCCAACTTTGGGGCGATTAACGTTCAGTTTGAAATGAGCTTCAAGCTCATCTGCAATTCGGCGTGCTTTCTTCTTAATTTCTGGGTGGGACATGGCTGGATAGTTAGGAACAGCTTTCTTAGCAGAATTTCGTATGAGGCCTTCTACCAAGTTCAATCTTGGTCCGATTCGTTAATCATCTTTCAGACAAAGTGGACATGCTTTCGTGTTTCGGTTTCCTACAATGGCGTTTGCCGCCTTGCCATCTATCATCGAATAGACTGCTCTGATCCTCACTCGCAAAGTCACGTTTCCAGCGTCGAAGATGATGGGTGAGGCATTCAGTTCATCCGCCTCCTTAAAAAACTGGTCGAAAAGCTTTAATGTGATTTCATCCGATTCCTGTGTCCAGTGCATAGACCGAACGCGACAAAACATGTCGGATTGGGGATTTGGATTTACGTAGATTTCATGACCACTTTCCGATACCAGTTTCAAGGACATATAATGCTCCGTCAATAAGGAATCATCTTTCCCTGGAAACTTAGCCTGGTTATAGTGGCTAAAGCCAGTTGCAGAATCAGGTCCAGCAGCCACATGCATGACACAATCAATGATCCCACTTAAAGCTATTTCATTGAGGTTGTCCCGTACGTCCTCAAACTCCATAATCCGCATAACATCGTTCGAAATTATTTCGAATCCGCAAACCGAAACATTCGAAGACAAATATTCTTCGTCATGATTGGGTTCTGTAAATTTCGGAAGTATGCTATTGCGGTGAGCTATCATATCTGCCCATGGAACAAATGCCTTCTGTTTTCGGGCCCTTCCCTCCCCGGGGGTGGTTTCGGTGGTTTTGTTGGCTGTTGGTTTCTCTCTTTTTTTTTTTTTTTAAGAGGTGTGATTCCGATGAAGGGCCGTTTGGGGTTTGTTTTAGGTTTGGCGGTGTTTGTTGCTTGCCTGCCCACCGTTGCTTGCCCTTTTCTTACTTTTTTGTCAAATCATCTCGTGACATGGGGTCCTGCGTGTTGTGGTTGCGGTTGCGCGGGAAAGTAAATGTCTCGGCGGCGGCGGCCAGAGGCAAGGCTTGGTATAATTGGGATTGGGTTGGTCCACCTACTGGTGGGATGCGAGTTACTTTTTTGGCTTTGGGTGGGGGTGGAATTGAATTGAGAATTATTTTCTAATTAATTCTTTTCGTATCGATTCGTGGGGTCAGGGTGGTCAAGAGAACTTCTTTTAAATGTCGTGTGGGTGTGGGTTTTTGACGATACACCTATCATTTTTGTAGTGGTGTCAAGTACGCCATGATATCGGCTGCAGATGAAAATTTATTTGATGGGAAAAACTGTCAAAATGATCAAGAGGTCCCTCTTCTCAAAGCAGATGATTTGGACAATTTTTCGTTACCAGAAAAAGTAAAATATCCAGACTATGCATTTGAACCATTAGATGTTTCCGTTCCATTTGAGGCACAAACGAAGGAACTCAATGCGTTGGTCTTCGTTCTTGGAGCAGCAGTTGGAAAACTGCGACACAAAAAGTGTCGTGTGAAATTAACAGCACGGCATGACGACGATACCCTAGAGAACGACGATTACTCATTTGCATTATTGAAGTCATCTATTTCTTCACGTCCCGTGCATATCCCGAATAACATGTTGTATGCTGTTGGATTGGTGGCATTGTGGTGCTTTAAACTGAAGTTTCGGCAATTTCTGTATGAAAAGAGAGAAGGCGTCAAGGCACGTTTGAAGGCATACCTTGATTACAACTCTTTCGATTTCGCGGCATGTAGATCGTGCTTCGAGAGACTTGTGGATTCTATTTTCAACACATTCATTCAAAGATTTTTGGAAGAGGTGCGGTTCCAGCACAAAATTGCTTTGAAAAATAAACGTGGCAATAAACGGAACCGAAAAGCATTCCGCATGAATTTATCTGTAAATAAATGATACATATATATATATATATATATAGAATAAAACAACGTATTTAATGACCTACCAGATAATTTTGCATCATTTATTTTAAAACAGGTTAGCTGACATTGATAAATGGAAAAGGTTATACTTGATTAACTGCAATTTGTTACTGGTATTCCACTGGAAAGTTCGGACTCACTTTAAATTTTCTTCATAAACTGAAAAGTTTTGACACTTTAATTCCTCTGTGCTTCAGCGTGCGCTCAACGAATTTTGTTCATGGTTGGGTACTGTTCAATCAATCAGTAAATTATATCTCATTTTTTCATTTAAACTGTTTCTATCTAGCCAGAAAAAAAGTAAGTCAATTTTCAAGATAATCCGCTAGTGTTCTCCATAAAGTGATTTGTTTTTTGTATTAAACCAATGAGGAACAATTTTTATTCAATTTTTAGTCAGCATTACTCAAATATGAGTAAGGTTCATTGGTCGTGCGTAAAACAGTAAGGTCCGAGAAATAAACAAACATGGTTGCCGTGATCAAATAGCAAGTGGCAACAACCCGAGAGATGGCAGTAGTGTTTCAACGTTTTTTAATTTGAATCCTTACACAAGTTTTGTTGTAAAATATATTCTAGCTAAGATGTCTGTTCTCTGTGAGATTGATGAAAAGAGTGAATAATAAGGTGCGCGCAACAGCTTACGGAAATAAATCCATAAAAATCTAGATGCAATTGTGTTGAGTATCACATTTATCTATAAAATAAAATAAATTATATGAATCAAAAACCTGCTGTTGTTTTTCTAAACTATTTATTGTATGTCCGGATTTTGGTGTGAACGGCCTTTACTTCGTTGTACAACATGTTTACATTATTGCAACATTCAGTAAAATGGCGTCGAATCAAGTGGAAGTGCGCAAACGCATTTTGTACGAACGGCAGCAAAATCCGAATTTATCGGTACGCGATCTTGCCAAGAAACTTAAACTACCAAAAAGTACCGTGTTTTGTGTTTGCTAATCATTCGACCAGCGCTTAACTGTGGATCGGAAGGTTGGAAGTGGAACAAAGTATACTTCCGACAAATGGACAAGAAGGTGATAGCCATTACTGAGAAAAATCCCAATCTTTTTGTGCAAAATGTGGCTCGCTAAATTGGGAAACCAAAATCAAACGTACGAACAGTGAAGCAGAGGCAAAGACTGAAGGCGTACAAATTGAAAAAGGTGCCCAACCGTGATGACAAGCAAAATTTCACTGTAAAAAATCTTGCTGAGGAGCTTTACACCATTTTTTTGCAAACATTTTCTTGAATCATAATGGACGACGAAACATTCGTACTCGAAGGCTTTAAACAGCTTCCGGGTCTGACTTTTTATACCGCAATGCAAAGGAACGCCGTTGCCGAGCATTTCAGAACAAAGAAGGTGTCCAAATTCCCGAAGGAATATTTGATTTGGCAGGCCATATGTAGTTGTGGTCGAAGTTTCGTCTGTACCGGCACTATCAATAAAGACGTGTACGAGAAATAATGTCTGCAAAAGCGGTTGCTACCGTTTATCAGAAACCACGACTCTCCAGCTCCGTTTTGGCTTGATTTGGCCTCTTGTCACTTTGCAAAATCCGCCCTGGAATGGTATAAAGGGTGTCCACGATGAAATTGCCACACTATGAAATTGCTCTAACTTTTTAACCGTTGGGTAGAATTTAATGAAAATTTGGGTGGATTTAGTTCATAGTTCATTATTTACATCCTGCAAGTTTTAAAGTCCTGTGATCCAAACTCGCGGAAATGGAGTCGAAAGAACAGCTCATGCGTGATAAAATCTTGCGGATCTCTCGCATCGTTCCATCGCTAAAACGTTGGGAATCGCGAATTCCACGGTGTCGCGAGTGATTAAGCGGTTCGAGGAACGGTTGACCACCAATCGGAAGCCCAGAAGTGAAGGAAAAAGTATTCCGTACAACACCAAAAATCACAACCGCGTAGTTGGGGCCTTCAACCGAAATCCGAACGCCTCCGTTCGGGATGTGGCTAAGAAGCTGCACCTAAGCCGAAGTTTTGTCCAGAAGGCCAAAACTAAGGCTGGGCTTCGAACGTTCAAGGTACAAAAGGCCCCTAATCGCGACGAGAAGCAGAACAAGTCCGCCAAAACCCGTGCCAGGAAGTTGTACCTCAACATGCTGACGAAAGTTGAATGCTGCATCATGGACGACGAAACATATGTGAAGGCCGACTTCAAACAGATCCCCGGCAACCTGTTTTTCACGGCCAAGGATAAGTTCAGCGTTCCGGAGCATGTCCGCACTCAGAAGATGTCCAAATTTGCGAAGAAATTCCTGGTTTGGCAAGCCATCTGCACGTGCGGGAAGCGGAGTGCATCTTTCGTGACCCAGGACACGATGAACGGACAGGTGTACATAAAAGAGTGCCTCCAGAAGCGGCTGCTTCCTCTCCTAAAGGCCCACAACGTCCCAACAATCTTCTGGCTGGATTTGGCCTCATGCCACTACTCCAAGGACGTGCTGAAGTGGTATGCGGACAATAAGGTCAATTTCGTGCAGAAAATGTTCAACCCTCCCAACACTCCGGAGTTCCGCCCCATCGAGAAGTACTGGGCGATTATGAAGCAGCACCTTCTTAAACGACCTAAGGTAGTGAAGACAGTCGAGGAACTGAAGAAAGTATGGGTTTACATGCAAAAAACGGTTGATTCACAGGTTGTGCAGAATCTTATGGCCGGGGTTAAGGCCAAGGTGCGGGCATTTGCGTATGGACTGTAAATAAAATACGAGTAAAATGGTAAAATGAAGTTTAATAGTTATTTCTCAATCCCTGAAAATTTGATGGCAATCAGATGAAAACTCGAATTTTGCGAATCAATTTTGTGTGTGGCAATTTCATCGTGGACACCCTTTAAGGTACTAGAGGTCAAATACGTTCCAAAAACAGTCAATCCACCAAACTGTCCAGAACTTCACCCAATAGAGAAGTACTGGGCTCTAGTTAAGCGGAAACTCTTCGAAACTAAGAAGACAGCAAATGGTATCGGTTTCAAGAGAAGATGGAGAATCAGAAATTCACAACAATTGACATTCTTCTCACATAGTTCCGTTTGTCTTCCGCAAAAATGTAAGACAAGCATTTCCGAATATTTCACTTTGCTACGGGCATTTTATTTCACTGCATAGCAGTGCACTAAAAAAAGGGAGTAAAAAAAGCATATAGACCATTACTGTGCTTTTTGGGCAATGAGCCACCGCCGTCGGAGTAAAGGGACACTCGAACCTCAGTAGCTATAGTTTCGTGTTGGTGACAACTCTGGTCCCTATCTTCCTTTTTTTTCTAAAAGGAAACAGGAGACACCAAGAGGAAGGACAGGCCATTTGAGCACGAAATCTCCTTCTTATAGTTGGACATATAATTTCCGGTAAAATAAGCGATGAAAATCAGATAAATGGCATTATTTTCAAAGGCACCAAACGAAACGAGTGTCGTTTCAACAGGCTGTGTGTGTGAGAGTGAATCAAGAAGAGAAAATAATTCGGAATTGTTAGAAGTTTATGGTAGAGAAGGAAATTGATGACAACGCAATGGGGCTCAAGTCGGCTTTGGTGGGGGAGTGGTGGAAATCTCAGTATGTAAATTTATTGCAAAGTTGAATAACAGGCTGTTATCGACCGAACCTAATCCCTGGTAATCGGTTATTATTTATGGAAAGGACAAATTGAAATCTTGTTTGGAGAGGGGGGAAAATACATAAAAGCGTTTCATCCCTTTTTTGTCGGTTCGGTATACGTTGTGCGATTATATCTCCGGGTTGGGTCGGCTTTCCACAGGGTATGAATATCATCCCGAACTAATAACGGACAAAATCGAAGCATCGTAAACATATTAGCAATTTCGAGCCAGGGAAACGAAATGATTTAGGTCCTTGCTCAACGACCCTTCAAGCAGTTGCAATACAGAAGTCAGTTGTGTGGAAATATATTGGTCAACAAGTCTTATTAGGAATTACTTGAAAATGTTCCGAAAGCATGGCATGTTTGTGCATGAAATCTCAATCACATGAAGAAGCTTTCATTTCATTCATTTTCCATAAAATTGGATTCTATAAAAATGAGCAACCTAACTTACCAAAAAGATAGCATCCAGTATGGCACACACACACAAAACAAATAACGTTTCATGTCATTCGCCACGCTCCAACAGCCTTCGGCGGCAACATGACCACCGTCACAAAAAAAAAGTTTTAGATCCTCTTAAACTTGGCCCGTTTGCAGCCTCTTCAAGAGATGGGGCACTTTTTGGACTTTGCATTTTCCCCGCATACCTTTCAACCTGGCAACAGGCCCAATATCTGAAACGACCCATAATAAACCGAAACAAGATTTTACCTGCCCTTACTTTTTATAGGTCTTTACCTTATAGTGAACGGCTCCCCCGCCTGCTGCCTGCTGCATTTCTACGTCGTTGACCGCTCGGGGGATAAGGCGGGTCTTTACGGTTGAACTTGCTTTGCCTGTCAACTGGTAATTTGCGGTCTGAAAAGCAGAATGAAATCAACGTCGACCTGTGGCTGGCAAACCGGTCGATAATATCGTCAATTTTGTTAACATAGGAAACATTTCGTGATGGTATTTAAGGACACATTTTACTGTGATGTTTTCATTTCTCTTTTCATTTTCAAGATGAGTCTTACAACTGGAAAATATTCCATAAAACTCAAAAATCTAATTACGGATTTTGTGAATGTGTTAAATCTCATCATAAAATGAATTGAAATAAAAACACTTAGGTTGCTTAAGGTAGGAAACAACAGAATCCATAAATTTCAGCTGTCAAGGCCAACTTCCATTTCTCCATATTACTGTTTGATGACACGGGGGTGGGACGTTTGGCATATGGACATTTGGCATATGGATATTTGGCTGAATGGATGTTTGGCTAAATGGATGTTTGGCTGAATGGACGTTTGGCCGAATGGACGTGTGGCCGAAAATTTGTCTATTAGAACATATGTATTTCATAGAAAAGGAAATAAGAATCTAAAAAAGTATTTTCAAACGCATTAGTTCTATAAAAGGAAATAAGGAACCAAAAAAAAAAATCTCGAACGCAATAGATAGCATCCCGATATTCTAGACTTATTACGCTTAGAGTTTATCAATATGTGTGCGTATTTGCAGTAATAAGCATTCTAATTAAGTTTCAACTAAATCAATTCACTAAAAAACGAAATTTTTATGTTCAAAAATGCAAAAAATGGTATTCGGTCATTTGCCCATATATATGAGAAGTATGAATATGATTTGATAAAATCGTAGACTCCTGATTTTAGGTGGAAATATGTATTATGTTTAACAGCTATACAGAATGGGTCATTATTTTGTATAATCTTGAAGAAATATGCAGTTCCTCCGAAATATATCTTCTTTTGATTCTTTGCACATGGGCTTTATGGTATTGAAAAATAGGGGTTTGGTCTGTGAATTATAAAGGGGTTGGTAAATTTTTTAGGGTGAAAGGGGAATTTGAAAAAAAAATTAAAGAGGATGGGGATTTATTTAAATAGCCATACATCGTATTTACGATATGACTTCATCTACAACATTTCGCCAATATATTCGGTCTATGGCTGCCTCTCTCCAACCTCGTTGACGACCCACACTCGCCAGATCCTGTTGCACCTGCTCCGCCCATCGTGCTCGCTGTGCCCCACGCCTTCTTGTACCGGCCGGATTCGAGGCGAACACCATTTTTGCAGGGTTGTTGTCCGGCATTCTCGCAACATGCCCTGCCCACCGTATCCTTCCAGCCTTCGCGACCTTCTGAATGCTGGGTTCGCCGTAGAGTTCAGCGAGCTCGTGGTTCCATCTTCGCCACCACACTCCATCCTCCTGTACGCCGCCAAAGATGGTCCTAAGCACCCGGCGTTCGAAAACACCAAGTGCTTGCAGGTCCTCCTCGAGCATCGTCCACGTCTCGTGCCCGTAGAGAACAACCGGTCTTATCAGCGTTTTGTACATGGTACATTTAGTGCGGGGGTGAATCTTTCTTGACCGCAAGTTCTTCTGGAGCCCGTAGTAGGCACGACTTCCACTGATGATGCGTCTTCGGATTTCACGGCTGTTGTTGTTGTCAGCCGTAAGCAAGGATCCAAGGTAGATGAATTCTTCCACCACCTCGAATGTATCCCCGTCTATCGTAACACTGCTGCCTAGGCGGTCCCTTTCGCGCTCGGTACCTCCTGCTAGCATGTACTTTGTTTTCGACACATTCACCTCCAGTCCGACTTTCGCAGCTTTGCGTTTTAGGCGAGTGTACATTTCTGCCACCGTTTCAAATCTTCTGCCGACAATGTTCATGTCATCCGCAAAACAAACGAACTGACCGGATCGAGTGAAAATCGTACCCCGGCTGTTGAGCCCGGCTCTTCGCATGACACATTCTAGCGCAATGTTGAACAACAGGCACGAAAGTCCATCACCTTGACGTAGTCCCCGGCGTGATTCAAACGAGCTGGAATGTTCGCCCGAAATCTTCACGCAGTTTCGCACACCGTCCATCGTAGCTTTAATCAGTCTAGTGAGCTTCCCGGGAAAGCCGTTCTCGCATGTCACCCATCACTATAAAAGCTGCTCCCAGCTCGTGTGTGTTGCCGCAGCTCTGGTAGATGGTATGGTTACCTCTAAACGTACGCACCATGGATCCCTTCCAGCACACCTCCTGCAGCGCTACGATGCCAAACTTACGATCCTTCAGTGCATCGGAGAGTATGCGGGTACTTCCGACGAAGTTGAGCGATCGGCAGTTCCACGTACCGAGTTTCCAATCGCTAGTCCTGTTTCGTCGCTGTGGTCCTCGCCGACTGTTCTGGGACTGTTCTGTTGTAAATGTTCCTGTGCTTGTTTTTTTTTTTTACGGCTGGCTTGCAGGGCCTGACACCAACCCCCTACTTTCCGGAGGACCATAGTGCTCAGTTGAATTTAGAGTCCCACGCTGGCACATGGACGGTGATTCAGCCGCCCCTGACATGGTGAACAGACGCTGTTTTGAGCCGCTCCTAACCTGGAGAACAGACGCTCTGGTGCTGCATTGACATTTCCTCCGAATGCAGGTGCTAAATAGCTTGGTTATAGCGCCGCTGCTCGCCGAACTCTGAGGAGAATATCTGTCGAATATTGATTTTCCCGATATATTTCTGAGAGTTGCTCTAGTGGATTATTCATTTCAAGAAAATTCCAAATTTTGAGCTCTAACACTACGTCAACAGTTCATAGTTGTCATGGAAACATTTTGCTGTTTGGAATGAAGTAGACTTTTGAATGATCAAACATGTTTACACAAAAGTCTACGCTCCATACAAAATTTCAAAAAATTGTATGATGCAAAGCCTACGATGGGGGAGGGGGATATGAGATTTTCAAAAATAAGTCTACGTGGTTTATTAACAGGCCCTAAAGGGGAAAACGAGTAAGAGAGATTTCAGTGTAGTATTAGCAATGGCACAATTATGCTGCAGCATAGGGCTAGGCTAAATCCACCCCTCGCCCAACGCGGTTTATAACTGGCCTCTTACAATTATATAAAGTTATTTTTGTACCGTATTTTTTATATTTGAATAAATACCTGCTTAAATCGATGATTTTCCCATTTTTTTTTATTTCCAACCCAACGTTTTGGCTTCAATGTGCTTATACCACATACTATTATTGCAACCGCCTCAGTAGCCAAAATTTTCGGATTATTCTTTTCGATTTTTTTCGGCTTACCGTAACTCGAAAAACCCATAAACGTATCGGTTCTTGCGTTATATATCAATTCGAATTTGTCAATCGCAATCATGACGGTTTTCTCTCGTTTTGAGAAGTTTCGTGTTTTCTATTCCAGTTTCTTCAGTATTTTATAGTTGATCCCTGTGACAATCTGGACATCAGCATTATATCTGCCCAAGGCCATTTTGTGTGGCAGAGTTAGCACTTCGGAACGTTGAATATATCTGTATGCAGACGGCCCGGCGAGATATTTACCTACAGCAAACTTCTTAGACTCTTTATTGTACCTTTTTCGATGCGTTGATTAGAGAGTTATGCAGAACTTTATTGAATTTAACGAAATTTACAAGCTGCTTAGATTCGATAGATGACGACTCAATTTGTAACAACGCACTTAGTTATTATGAATTTTACACAAGACGTAATTCATTTTTGTTTTAAAAGTCGGGGAACGTAAACAAAGCTTTCGTGTAAAATTATGTTTCATAAAACTGACACATACGCAAGTTTACAAAAGATGTGTTTGATTGAATATATTTTCTCATCTCTTTCAACTCATTCTTATGTGCTAAATGACGCTTACATGTGTCGGTCTCAGGGCAATGACGTCTATAAAAGGTCTGGCCCCAGTAACCACAACAATATTAGTGAAACGAGCCAAATTCGCTCATGACACTAATACCACCATACTCCTTGCGCACGCTACACAAGAGATCGGAAAGTGCTATGTCATACTATTTATTTTGATTCGTTCACTCCGTGATTGTTTATTGTGTGCGCTATAAAATTATTTTTCAACCGATTCCAGTCTATCGATGATAGAAAATTGGCTCTATAGCGCTACTTGATTGTCAAGTCCCAGCGTTTGAAAGTTAATGCAAACATTGAATTACCTCAGTTAAATTCGCTATAAATGACCCATGTTATCGGGAGGATATGCTTCTGCTCAATAAATGGCATTTATATCATGATTGTTTCCACAATTCAGCATTTATTATAATCGTTTGAACCGTTTTTTTTTATGTGAACCTATGCACGCCCATAGAAAGTTGAATAGTGTTACGTCATCACTCGTCGGCTCAGCAATGTTTACATTATTTTTGCTTCCAATACAAGCAAGCAGTGCGTTGCCCCAGACCTTATATAGACGTCATTGGTCTCAGGGCACCGACATTTACATGACATTTTGGTAGTGTGTAAGCAGAGCGGCGTGAAGGAAATTGGAATGGTTTTCGTAAAAAGTGACCCAGAGTAACTAAATTGGGGTTCCCCCGTTTGCTCAGTTGTTTATAATTGTTGTATATAAAAGTGAAATGGGGGGGGCTTAAAGGGGGGGGTTTTAGGGGGGGGGAAAAAATAATTGTGAATATATAAAAAAGAAAAAAAAGAAAAAAAAAAAAAAAAAAAAAGGAAAAAAAAGAGGAGGGGTGGTTTTTTTTTTGGGGGTTTGGGGGAGAAGGGGTTTTTTTTTTGTTTTTTTTTGGGGGGGTGTGTGGGGGGGTGTTGTTTTTTTTTTTTAAATAATAGTAGGGGTTTCATTAGCATTAGCATTAGCATTAGCATTGACGTTTGCACACCTCGTGGATGGAGCTACGATGAGGAATAATTCGTTGAAGACATTGCATGCCACCTTGAAACCAGTTACTGATACGTTTCTTCACACAATAATCTCCACGAAGACACTCCTCGATCGCTCACCTGGCCACGTCCATGCAACCGTTGGAGATAGGGAGGATTTGGTATCTACCTTAAGAAGACACTGGGAACCCATGTAGCCTTCAGTAGATATCAAAGGAAAAGGAAATGAATAGTCGGAGAGAATAGTTAAACAGAATGCCCTGTTTGGTGTACAGAACAAAAAAATATTTAAAACGGTCGTTGGGAGCATCTAGTCTAAGAAGGTTAAGTGATGCTCCATTTCTCTTCAAGCGGTTGAGACTTAAGCATTAACTATAGTCCTAGCCCCATATGGCTTATGGTTATAGCGCCATTACTCGCTCTCTGAAACGAGAAGAATGTCTGATAATATAAGACCGGGTGGTGAAAGAAAACTTATCGCATTCTCTGATGTGATCTTCATATGACTTTCATCGCAAACAATGATTTGTTTTTTCTATGTCGTTTACAAAAACTATAACTTAATCTTATAAACCCACGATTTCTGATTATGAAGCAAACAAGTAAAGTTTGGGCTACAAACCTACTTATGGCACAAAACGATCTACAACCAATAACTCTGAATAATTTAAAGCTGAATAAATAGTTCACCCTGCCTGTAATCAGTACTATACAGTTTTCTTTAACGTTTTTGAGTTATAATGTGCAGTGATCATATTTTCATAATAGTTTACAAACCTGTAAACCAAGATCAAAATAAAGAAAGAATAAAACCCTGTAAACTATGATGAAAATTAAAAAGAAAGAAGTATCAGGTGAAAACCATAATTGCATTGAAATAATGTATCGCCTCTTGTCCCCAAATAAGTAATTGATATGCCTTTTCTTTGGAAACTTCACCAAAATAAATCTTGATGAGCTCTTTAGGACGTTACAATTGCGCAAAGAACTGTAAAATTTTCGCAATACAATTTCGTTCTACAACTTACAACTAAAAGATGTCCGTCGAGACCAGTCGAACGTGCATGAGAAAATTATGCCGCAAAGAATTCAACAAGCAGAGTGGCACTCGACACTGAAGGAGCCTGTAAGTCGTAGACAAAATAGGCCTATCTGTCAAAAGATAAGCTTTTTTTCTAGTGGAATTTAAAGAAATTTGCAGCGTTTACTAGTATTTAATATACAGATGGAAAAAGTAAACAAGTGAAGCGATCGATTAAACTTTACTAGTTTTTTTTAACAGAATGGGGCTGATATGCAGCAATATGTGCTCGAGCTTGACAGACACATTAAATTGTTAAAAATGGTTTAGAAAATTATGCATATTACACGTAAATTACCAAAAATAAATTGCACAATAGATAGCAAAGTTGGCTTAACCAAAGAAAACATTATTTCAGCCTCAATTATTATTTGTCTGATTTGGCTCAATATAGGCGAATATGCTTTTACAGGCAGTATATCTAATCAAGGTCTTTTGCTGTTGGGACCACTTACAAAGTGTTATGGTGACTGATTGGCCACGGTGACTTAATTAGAGTGCCAAAAGGGCACCAAATCACTTTGACAGAGTTGCCGCCGGACACCAGTTACTTCTTTGAGAAGTTCCACAGAGCACACTTTCAAATCTTGCAATATTTTTGACGGACTCCCCAACTCACCGAACGGAGTAATGGGTTCCTTTAGTCTCTCCCACCCATACAACATACAGCTATGACATTCAGCGGTTGGCACGTTACTCTTATTTATATATTTAGTCAGCACCAACAGGCTTAGTAAAGCCCCAATGGTGGTACGTTACAACAAACAGACAGCAGTAATCTCTACCTAATGCTATGTGGGAGATGACATCCGTGCTCCCTCCGCCCCATGCTAAGGACCTTAAAATTTTACTCTACGGGACCTAAAGCTAATTGGGTTTCAAACATATAAAGGATACTAAGCTGAATTCCATTTGATCAAGTATAGAATAAGAAACAGGCAACAAGCTTAACTTTGACAAATAAAACGGTGCAAAAATGACAGCAGAAAACTTTTCACGTCTAGATTTTCACTACTTATTGCACTACTGTACAAAATCATCGTACAACAGGGGATGCCAGATCCCGCATACAAGGCAGGGGTAATCAGCGGTGCGAGCACACAGTCATATATAAATTACTACTAGAAAACCAGGTTTGACCTACAGAAAGAGACTGCAGCTGAAGCCTCCTTTAAGAAGTCAAACTACTAATGGCATTAACTCGATAAATTCTATAAATAGAGATTGGACTCAGCTTCATGAAAGTGGTGAAAGAACAAATCTTGCACCCACATAATCTCTTCATAATAATATAATTGAAAGTAAAAAGGAGTAAAATGGAAAGAACTCACCCAAATTTCAAAGACGTCCGCGTCCCGCATCGTAACCACAGTGATGATTATCTATAGTCGGTTCGTAAGCTTCTAAATCAGGGTATTCCTACAACCCGTAGAGCCTACAGGCAGCGCAGTACACCGCTGCGTGACTAAAGATTCACCGGAGATTATGGACTTCCTCTTTTTGTTCTTGGAAGCAATCGACAAATTTCACTGTACCTCCAGAGGCCACATCGGTGCTTGTAGAATGTCAAATGAATTGCTCACGAACAAAGCAACACTTATCACATCTTGAGCTATTACCCTTTTCCAGACTCAAGTAATGTTAGAGAAAAATAATAGGTACCAACGATTTAGAGAGAAAATAATAACAAAAAATTTCAGCACGAAGCAAAACGTGACAGCAAAATCAGTGTAAGGTACCGGAGAGCTGAAACCTGCACATACTTTTCCATATCGTTGGTGGCCACAGCCGCCATTGCTACTGGAATAATCTCACAATCCAGAAAGAGCTTTCAAAAGATAGGAATTCTGTAAAAAAAGAATGAAACCAGCGCCTGAGCCTGTAACTTAGAAAATATGTGTTTTGAGAGACGATCAAAGAAATATGTGAACAGTTTTTCGCAGTTCTGAGTATCTATAGCTTATGTCTTGAACCTCGAGGCATAAAAAAAAAAGGAAACACATCTATCGATTTCCGGCTGGCTTTTAAATTTGAGTTGTTCTTCCTGGATGGATGTCAAAATAAGTGTCTCTGATAATGTTTATCCTATTGATTAACACTTAGTCTCCCCAATGGAACTGTGACCTATTATCCATTTACCCCGCAGATGAACGAAGAAGCAAAAATAGCAAATTCAGCTAATTCAGCATCCCAGCTCAGCCCCCGAGGTCAACGGAATTAGCGGGATGTTGTGTTCTTATCACAGATTTCAACAGCAACACCAACGAAGTGCACGTCATGGCAATTACGTTACGAAAAAAATATCTTTCTCTTCCGGGCAAAATTCAAAGCCTCCCAACCAACGCAGACATCTGAAGCATGCACAATACATTCCAGCATAGCCACAGCGAGTTAGCCACAGTCATTGTGGGGAATTGGGTGACAAAGTTTTTAATTAAAATTTTCCTTCGAGCTGTACCGTTCCTTCTTCCATCTTGGCATTTCAAGCTATTGGCTTACTCAATTCACTTATTGCCCACTCTCAACTTAGTGCTCTTGGTGCACATCTACATTGGTTAAATGAATGCATTCTTTGCCAGGTGTTATTTTTGCATTAGTATGATTGTACAAACGAGCCCAGTCACCTTCAGTGTGGTGTTGCTTTGTAGCTGCGTGTTTACTGACTAAGTTATACACATTTCTCTCTATTTTGCTGATTCTGGAACCTGGGTGAGAAATATTGGGTATTTTGAAGTGGCTGGCCTACTTTGTATCTATACACTGAGAAAATTCTTAATTTGGTGGACATAAACTTTGCTTCTAGAATATAGACCAAGGACAAATCTGTGGTACCGAAAAGAATATCCTATTATGCATAAAAATATCTTTAAAGATAACGTTGGATAAAATGAGCTCCATAAGCTAACTTATGCTTATAATAAATGTTGCATGATGTTTGACAAACATAAAAGTCTTACGATTCATATGGAGCACAAGTAAACGTTGATTAAACGATCTTATGAGTATTTTGCCTCAGTGTTTGCAAGCGAACAGTGACTCTAAAGGATCATTATTTCAAGGCAGCAACGTCAATCGATCAGTCAGTCAGCCATATGCTGCTGCTATGGGGTTGGGGCTGAAATGGCAAAATAAAACGGGAATTTCTCGCTGTTGGAGTGTATCTTGACAGTGATGATAGCACTCATCATCGTCTCCACTAAAAGCTAGTAAATGTACAAAAAATCACATACGTTACAAAACCAACCCACTCTATGTTAATAATTGACACTCTCAACAAAATAAAGATGTTAGTTTGAGTCCTAATCGTTTCCGAAATCCAGCATTCGATTTTTTTTAACGGTTTCGTATTCCATCCCGGAACGCATACACTGTTAAAAACGGCTTTTGCACTTCTCTTGTGAATCTCGGAAACACACTTTCAATATTTGAAATATATTCAATGCAACCGACGTCTAAATGTATGGGGCTTGGTTTATTCAATTAGAGAGAAACATTGAAATGTCAATCATTGGAACGGTCTGGTCCACAGTCAGCTAGGTTCATACAGTTTAGTATCTCTGAATGATTAAAATTGGAATCCGAAAACTCTAAAGAGCGCAGATACGCATTGGCAACGAACTTGGTGAAAAAGTGTAACGAATACACCCATCATTTGAAAGTATAGGCTTTTCCCTTCTATTTGAGCATACAACATAAATATTTCATCGGGAAGTCTAGAACATTTTTTAAAGATTTGTGTGACTTTTATATTTTTTTTTTTAACTAGAAAAGGCAAATTTCTACAAATGGATGACGCAGTGTAAATAGAGCTTGAACACACTGTATGCTGACTTGAGAACGATCATTTAAGTTGTTTGTTGACCCAGTTGCCATGGTTACTCTTCACGGCAATGCAAACTAGTAGTAATTAGTTCAGTAGACTGCTGTATGTTCATAGGTTTACAACTGTCAGCTATTGTTTGCCTTTGTCAAAATTTGTCATAAAGATGGTATTCTGTACTCATGAAGAAAATCGTAAACAAAGTGTGTGTGTTGTGCCTGAAAAAGAATAATTTGCGAAATTTGTAAGATGCGGCTGCGGAAATAATTGAGAAACTTTATTTACCAAACATCAAAATAAAAAAGTGGTACTATCCAACGCACATCTGCAGTCGATGTTCTTTTGCATTATTTGGATAAGAGAAACTGCTGATTTATCAGTATAAGTATAATTTTCAAATAAGCACAAGAAACTTAAAGAAATGTGGATGTGAAATCTGCATAGTCGCACGGATAACACTACAGAACCGTCACACTTCAAGGACGAAGCGAGGAAGATCAATGGAAAACGCCAAGAAAGCTCGCGTAATAAAGCATTGCTCGTCCTGTTTTTCTGAAATTGGTAAGATATAGTGGAGTTAGGGCAAGGGTGCCACCAGAAATCTACTGAAATATATCAATAAACCGATCAGATGATATACTACAGATACATTTGGTTATAGTTTTAGATATGGTGTACAAACTTTAATGCAGAATTATCTGTTATCTAATTTTTATAACCAATTTTATGTCGAACATAAAATTAGCGTGAAATTAATTTATTTGAATATCATTTCCAAATTTATAGAAACTATCTAATATTTATTTAATCATGAAGCATGCAGCATGAAAGAATTTTTAATTTCAGCATTTATTCGCATAGAATTTTAAACGGTGCATCCGTAAAAAAATGGGGAAAATTTTACGATAATTAGGAACTAAAATGCTTATCATAGTTCACTTGCCCCTTACTGCACTACAAATTAACCTTACTTTTTTTTTTATAAAATAACTTAAACGTTTCAAGCCATATTAAGCTGTTTGCTGTGGTTAAAAAATAACATCTTAAGCGATAAATAATTACTCTTTTTCATAGGACAAGGCAAAGTTCACGATAGTACTGCTGCAACACGACAAAACAATGTGGTACGATTATTGCAGGACACTAAAAGTGGTGAGTCGGCAGTAGCGAAATATATAAAAACTCACCGGAAAGAGGAAGATGGAAGCGTTATACTCTCCAATTTACATGGCCGTCCAACGAATTGTATTTTGAATCTCGATCCTACTCGGAAGAAACCCTCGGTAACAGTGGATGATTTATTTTTAATCAAAAATGAGTGCAATTTGAGTACAAGAAATACAATCAAACTCAGCAGTATCATTCGAGGCATGGATATTGCTGTTGCCGCAAACGTACGCCAAGGCTTAACGGAGCTAAACCAACGTCTTGAAAAATATATTACAGTAGTGTTTTTGCCGTTCGATGTCCAGGCCGATAAATATGAAAACGTGTCAGGAGTATCCTTGAAACCAGTGGTTTATTGTAACGATATACATGAAATGGTTAACATTGTCACCAGCGAGCGTGGTTTGCTTAAGGAACAAACAACCATTAAAATTGGGATTGACGGGGGTGGAGGGGTTTTTAAAATCACGTTAACCATTGTATCAAATCGAGCCAAAACATCCGAGAAAAAGCGGTTTTCTAAAAAGGAGACTGGAGTGAAAGTGATTTTTCTTCTTGCTCTAATCCCTAATATTCCGGAAAAGTACCAAAACATAGCGCAAGTTTGGAATAATACTTTGGAACTCCAAAAGATTCAGGCGATTATTGCAGGGGACTTGAAGATTATTAATATTCTGCTGGGGATTATGGGGCAAAGCTCTAGTTTTCCCTGTCCCTACTGTATTAGTCCAAAATATAATCTTCAAATGGAGGCTCGTGAAGCTCGGACATTGGGGTCATTGAAAGATTCGTTTAATAAATGGAAGGAAGAAGGCTGAGATGAGAAAAGAGCTAAACAGTTCTACAACTGCTTGAATGAGCCTTTGTTATGCGGCTCTTCAGATACCAAAACAGTAATGTTATATCCCCCGCCTGCTCTCCACATTACTCTTGGTCTGGTTAATGCAGTATTCAAACGAATCCAGGCAGAAGATGAAGTCACCGCTCAACGCTGGGTTAATGTGAGCAATTGCCAAAGACATAGCAACTACGGGTTCACTGGCAGAGACTGTCACAAGTTACTGAAGAATAGATCCTTGATACCAGCAGAAGGATCAATTGGATTACTAAGAACAGTTAGTGAATTATTTTACAGTTCTGTTTTTCATTATCACCACTTCACCATTCAATATTTCAGGTTCTTGACCGGTTTCAAGACGTATTTGAAGCGTGTTTCCAGGCAAAATTGCTTCCAGAATACTCTATCAAAATCAACGAGTTTTCTAAAAGTTGGGTAGGAGCTAAACCACCCAATTCATCTAAATTCCATATTTTGAGGTTCCATGCACCCGAGTTTTGCAAGGAATCAAGTTCTGCATTGGGAAAGTTTGGCGAACAAGCCAGTGAAACAGTGCATTTTGATTTTGCCATTACTTGGGCCAAAGTCAAAGTTCCAGAGACATCCGATAAGTATAGTACGCAATTGCTCCGATCTGTAGTTCTATATTATGGTTCTCATTTGTAGCTATGTAACAATGACCATTTTCTCGTTTAAATAATTTGTATTGTAATTTTTGTTCAATCATTAATCGTTATGGGAGTTAATTATATATATTGTTTTCTTCGTTATTATATTTTTTAATTAGTTCAATTGATTGTATTTAAATAAAATTTCTTTTGTGAATTGAATAAATACAAATCATAATTGTAGGTTTGCTGGCGTTGATCATATTTACAGGAATAAATTTAAAAAAAATCTTGAATAAGAAACCGATAATCGTAGTTTATTATGTGTTTATTCAGTAAATTAAAAAAAAAGTCTCACAAAATCTTTAAAAAAA
>JAHHFK020004671.1:0-20504 GCA_024533555.2 Aedes koreicus
GGGCAAAATTGTTAGTGTAGGTAGATGATACGTGGAGAAGATGATACGTGGAGAAGATGGATAACGATTGTTTTGGTTTGAGATCGAAAGTGAAATATTTACGAATTAGAATGTGAATTTAATCGAATTTATATATTGTAACTTGCTAAATTATACTTTATTGTAGCCTTAATTATAATATGAATCTCTGTTAGCGAAGTGATTGTATTTTGAAAACTATCGGAGACTAAATGTAAGTAACAAAAAACTGAATGATAATGATGAATTGAGACCTAATTAAACAAAACTATTTTAGCTTTGAGCTGAACATATTCCACCCAATTGTGAGTTTTTGCTACAAGACCTCTGAAAGAATTCCTTCGCAACACTGGTCGATTCAAAGCCTATTATCATCAAGTTGCAGATGTCTGATGGCTTGACTGGTGGTTTATAGTCTTTAACTGAAAATACACAATAACAATAATTGTAGGGTTCTTGTCCTTGTGAAAGTATGAGTACCCGAGCAGAAGCAAATAACTTGATAACTGGCCTTGGTATTTATGAGCTCAGATTAAGAGGTAAAATACCTGAGGATAATACCATCAAATTGTTCCCACAATGTCATGCGAATACCGAATTGAGGTAAGACAATACCAAAATAATACCTCTAAGGTGACCAGATACTTACCCAGGTATCCGGAATATCAAGTTTAGTTATTCTAGAGACATTTTGCTTGCAATTCTTAGGTATTTTGCTTAGGTATTTTACCTCTTAATCTGAGCTCTTTAATACCAAGGCCAGTTATCAAGATCAAAATTAGGTATTCATATGCTTTTGTGTTCTGCTCGGGTATGCATGTATGTGATAGATGCATTGTTAACACGTAATGTGATTATGGGAAAACAGCAGAATATTTGGATGAGTAGTGGTAGTGTAATGTTATTTCCTTCCTCGGATACTAGACTAAATATAAATTATTGATTGAGCGTGTCTAAACAACAACAATATATTATTATTTTGTAGGTATTGATTTTGGAACAAATACCTCAGTCAGTATCAGCACTGGCACCTGGTTGACGGCAACCAACATTAGCGTCCTTCGTAAGTTTCTTTTGCAGTCTTTACTGGCTCATAATCCCGATTCTTATTCTTATTAGTCTTATTCTTCCTCAATCGCCTAACCCTTTTGTTCATCACTATTTTGTTTCGTATCCATAAAGAAACAAACCATGAAAAAAGGGAGAAAAACTGGAAACACATTAAACATAGGTCGAATTTACAGTTGGACCAAGGGCCAACAACCTGGGGTAAATGTTTGGTCCTAAGTACAACTATGTCCATAACGCACGAAAGAAAAAGTGAAACTCATTTTAAGGCAGTCCCTAAAACGTAGAATTCCGAAGCCGTGCCTACAACAAACCGCCTTTAACTTTAGCGTAACGCTCTCATTTTTCAAAAAAAATGACGCCCGGTGTAGAAAAGAGAAACGTAGTCCTACGTTAAAAAGGCCATACTGTATATTTTTCAATATTTGATTTTCAAACATAGTAAATAAGAGTATTTTTTCTCCATTTTCAGATCAGTTTGCTTGATTTTTCGTAGGTTAGACATAAACTTAAACTCTTTCACACCATATCTCTTAAATTTTGAAACACTATAAATGGCAACACTGTGTGTTTGTTTGCATTCACTACACCATCGACTGTTTTTATTTACCTTTTAAACGTGTAATCGCTTGATGGTAATCTCAATGTACCGTTTTGAACGTCTTTCGACCTGTACTCGTGTGTGATTGTGGATACTCGTACATTATCGTCGTGTTTCCGCAATTTGTAGACCGTCTTTTTCCTGATGAATCTTCCGATTATATCCTTCTCTCTTCTGCCGATGCTTTCAGTAGACCGCCTGTATCAACTCCTGCCACCTTGCTACACATCTGTCATCTCACCCATGCTCATCATCAACATACATCGACCGTCACCTCTACCGATCTTGGACGCACGTCTCAGAGCAGTAATTCCTGGACCCTCCTAGCTCCGCTGTGCCCACTGCTAGTTTCAATGATGTTCTTAATATTTGCTCGTTCAAGCCGTCAAAGTCGTTCTGGTGCTGGGTCTAGTGATGGGAAGCTCCATCTCCAAGCTGCCATCCATGGCAAATATCCTTCATCTAATGACGTTGCTTGGACTGATGCTGCCTCCACTTCCAGATCGATGTTTGCCGATTCCTTTGGCTCTTACTGCCTCTACCTGAAGTGGCGCATGCTACGATGTTTACGCCTTCGCGGAAATCTGGCTAAGTATCAACACATTCTCGAAGCAACTGTTCACGAATTATGTCTACCAGCTAGACCGATCGTTGTTCAATTGCAACGAGAACTCTGGTGGAGGAGTTTTTCTTGCCGTGTACTCAAAATTCAAATCTCGTTTTCTGAAGCCACCCGAAGACTCTACGGTTGAACATCTTTGGGTGACGATATCCACTAATACCGAGACTCTGTTTATCTGCGTGGTCTATGTCCACCCCGATCGCGGTAGTGACAGCAGCCTTATCGATAAGCACGCTCTTTCTTTGGATTGGATCGTGTCACAAATAAGACCCAGCGATAACCTCGTCCTCGTGGATATTAACCTCAACACGATTTCATGGCATACCGATACTTACGGCTTCCGCTATCCAGACAATTTCTGTTCGTCATTCAGAACGGCGTCTCTCTTCTTGATTGATGCTTATTTCTCCCGCCAGACTTCGGCAAGTTAATGGCATTCCGTACGCGAATAACCGTTTGCTGGATCTATGTTTCATTAGCGAAGAATTGGGTCAAAGATGTTCCGTTTTTCAAGCTCCGACACCACTTGTCAAAAGCTGCAGAAATCATTCCCCTCTGCTATTGACACTGGACTTTATCCTGAGTACAGTCCTTGACAACATCAAAAACATCACAGTTCACACATAGTGATTATTGTACTGCAATTATTTCGTATGTGACACTGTGTTTCTGTGGAAGCGGTACTGATCCATTCTGACGTCATTATCGTTAATATAAAGATCAGCGCCATCTGTTCTGCGTATATTCAACAAAGCTCTTTTGTGCGTCTTATCCATTTACTGACTGACTCTTGCAAACATGGATTCGAATTACTACCAGTGCTTCAAGCCGGTGAAAACCATTGAACAATAATTTGTTGTGGTTCTGTGAAACATGCATCCACCAGCTACATGTAATCAAGCAAAATCCTTTGAAGTCACCATCCGATGTTGTGAATGTGATTTCAGAGGATATCAACGCTTGCCGAATTGAAAAGCGAATTAAAGGAAACCAAAGAGATAACAAAATCTATTGCTGAAAAAAATCAGCCTTTGGAGCTGAGTTGACCCAAATCCAACCATGACCAAGTCGCAAGGGACATAGAGATGCTGCTACAAGGGTACACCGAAATCACGATCAGAAGTAGCACTGGTTGGAGACACGAAGTCGTTAGAAAAGGTTGGCATGACTGGCGAGACAGTTGCGAAATCATCAGAAAATTCTGGATATGTTTATTCAGGATTGCTCGTCACGTGACCGAGAATAACATATCCGAGTTGGTGAAAAGCTGCTTACAAACTTAAACCGCCATTAACGTGCAAAAGCTTGTGAATAAAAATGCAAATTTGAAAAAGTTTGCATACATCTCCTTCAAAGTTGGAGTTGATAAAGACCTTCTGCGTTGAATTCTTCCGGCAAAGAAGTCCCGCCCTAAAATAGGCGGATCAGGTGGAGCTAATGGACAGAGGATTGCTAGTGTTGGCAATAAGGGAACCGCACACACCAAGAGTGTAGGTCCTTTAAAAACACTAGCAACAAAAAGCGTAGCGAGACTGACAGCGTCCAAGAGGGTGTTGTGCCATCCAAGGCAGTTGGCTATGATCCCATGTCGGACGCCGAGAAATCTGGTTCTGGCCCTGATGAGGAAAATTAGCTCCTCAAAAACCAGGTGGGATCCAGTGAGGATGACGGTAGTGATACTCTTACCCGCCGTAAGAGGCAGCAGATTGCTGAGAGTTAAGACGCTACAAGGAGGATGAAAAGTCGTAGAAAGGCAGACGTACAGGGGCTACAAGGGAAGCCTCGGCGACGGATCGGTAAAGCGATGTTGTTACTGGCGTAGAATAACATCATGTCTGCCACCATGCAACAGACTGATGTAGAGCCACTGAACGTTGTACTGCAATGGAACACGTATGGGTTGAGATCAAAGCTATCCGAGATTCAACTCATGGCAAGAAGGCTAAAACCTTGCATCATGGCACTCCAAGAAACCATGATCAAGGTAGCCAATTTACCTCGTGGGTATGTACAAATACATGCTGGCAAAGGTATATTAAGTCTCACAAGGACGCATACATCCACGGATGTGGACTGGCTGTTAGAGAACATATACCACCTTGCATTGCACAACTGTAAACTGACTTGGAGGCCACTGCGGTCATCATACAGTTTCCTATGAAGCTTACGGTAGTAATATTATACATGCCTCCGAGGTGTATGGTCAGCAAGGAACAAAATGTCACCGACTAGTTGGAAAACCTCGTCTCCCAACTGCCTACGCCTTATGTGATCCTGGGAAATTTGAATGTGCACTACCCCGCGTGGGGATCACACAAATATGACATTCACGGCGAGCGTCTCTTTCAGCTACTGGACAGGTTGGGCTTTTCAGTCTTGATTGATGGCAAACCAACGCGGATCGACTGCTCTACTGAAGTCGAGTCCGTGATCGAGGTGGCTTGTCAGTTGAGCTGACAAGTCAAAGATAACTAACACGGTAGCGACCACTTCCCTATTGTCTTGTCAATAGCTGTAGGCCTCCCGCCCACTGTGGCAAGACTTAGGTGGACCTTGAACGAGGTGGACTGGGAAGGCTTCGGCAAGGAAGTCTCCCGTCAGATGCCAAATGATGGCGCTATACTCAGTGCAACTAATTGGATTGAGATCCTAAGTGTGGCCGCTCATCGGCATATTCCAAAGGCCGGAGGTAGAAGCGGCAAGAGATCTGCACATCAGATCAGGTCAGAACAGGGATCAGATGTTCAAACTGCTGTTAAGAGCAGACGTAAAAGTCTGCGAGAGCAACGTTGAATGGCACCTGATGATCCTTCTTGGGCTGCTAAGTTGATAGAGTTTCAACTTGCCCGGGCCAAGAAAAGAAGGGTTATCGAGGAGGCCAAGAGGGCCACATGGTCGGCCTTCACTGCTGACATATCAGAATTCATATGCTCTAGCGAGCTGTGGAGGAAGGTAAAGTCTGTTGGTGGGAAGAACCGCTATGTAGAGAGGATAGTGAAATTGGATACCGGTGACACGAATCAACCGGAGCACTTCGTTGAGGCCTCTGCTGATCAATTTGCCAGGGTGTTGGCAAACAGCAATCATATTGATGAGTTCCGTCGTGTAAAAATACTGGCAGAAGACAGGTACCGTGGCACCAATAAAAGTCCGAGTAGTGACACCATACACTATAATATGCTTTTCGACCTAGATAAGCTCAACTGGGCCCTGGCAGCAGAGTCCGACGATCCTCTCCTGAGGAAACTGCCACTTATTGGTCGGTCTGCTCTTTTTGACACGATGAATGAAGTCTGGCAATCCGGCCTGATTCCAGACGTGTCGAAAGAAGGATTGGTTATTCCTATTCCCAAACCTGGGAAGGATAAGACCCTAACGGATGAGTATAGACCAACCACGTTATTGAGCTGCATAGGGAAAACACTCGAGTGGATGGTAAACCGTCGCCGGCAACGCGCATTTCGATGCGGCTATGAGTCGGAGACGAGCTTGGTCATTTATTGGACAAGGCCAAAGCGGAAAACCTACATGTTGATGTAGTGACCTTCGATTTGTCCAAGGCATATGATATAACATGGAGGCTTTTTATCTTGACTACCCTTAAGAAAAGGAACTTCCAACTAGGAAGTTTCTTGTTTTGAACGCCGACACAACCTCTGAACCAAGGTTGCTGGAGAATGGCATCACGAAAGGGTCGGTTACAACTGTCACACTGTTTCTCATTGCGATGAACTCAGTGTTTGAACGCATCCCTGAGAATGTACACCTTATCGTGTACGCTGGCGACATTACCGTTGTTGAATTTGGTAAAGACGCGAGCGCAGTCAGAAATCACATGCAAAAGCAGTTGATGATGATGTTGGCTGGGCGGATGGCTGTTGGTAATCATAACATCGAGAAGTCTAAGACCATGCACGTCTACTTTGGTCATACCCATAGGCCAAGCTTACCACACGTTAGTCGTTAGACGTTAGACAAGCTAGAGGTAAAGAAAGTACGCGAAATGACGATCGATCACAAACTGCGGTTTGTTAAGCACGCCAAGTCAGTGACTTGTAACGTCAACGTTAAGTTGAACGTTCTCCGAGCACTAAACGGCCGCTTCTCTGAAACTTCGCGCTGTACTTTTACCAAGATTGCTTGGGCTATGATCGTACCGCGCATATTCTATGGAACAGAGCTATGGAGCAGGGTGGCATGTCCTTGCTTGAAATTCTAGAACCACAATACAACGAGGCCAATAGGGTTTGTAGCGGAGCCTTTCGGACCTCACCAGTTGCTTCCTTGTTGGCGAAGAAGACATGGCTACTAAAGTCATGATGTTACTACAAGGGGATCCCACTCTCGAGTACAGACCTACCGTCTGTAGAGCAAGAGAGTGGTGGTAGACCTAACGGGAGTAGAGATACCCACGTTGTGCCAGCTTCCTAGGCTGTGTTAACGGGTATGGGACTCTACGCGAAGTAGCTTGGCCCATCCGGCAGTTATGTGAAGCAAGGTAGGAAAGCTGCATATGGGGAAATCGGGTCCACATTTGAATACTAGAACCTGTTATTTACGGACGGTTCGTTAATCGAGGATGAGGTTGGTTACGGTGTGTCTGGGATGGCCATAAGCCATTGCGGCTGGTTATCCGGTCTCTGCGGTATCTTCTCAGCCGAGGCCTATGCGCTCTTCCAGGCATGCACGTGGTCAATTGGGACTCAGATTATAGTATTTTCCTAATGCGAGTTGTCCATATGCTCTTGAATATGGGCCGGTGGGACACTCATGTCTGTTAAAGGTGCAACGGTACGCTAACGTAACCTTTTGTCTGAGTACCTGGGCACGCAGGCATACCTGGTAATGAGGCCGCTGATAGACTAGCAAACCAGGGGTTTTATGCTCAGCTGGATGATATACTTATCCCCTACAGCGACGTTACCCGCTGGGTGACATGGATGTCCCGATGCACGTAGGACAAATCTTGGCATGATAACCGTGATGAGTTCCTACGTCGCATTAAGAATACAACACAAGAGTTGGAAGATATGCCTTACCCTCGTAATCAGAGGATTCTGACTTGGCTGAGGTTAGGAATTACTCGACTCATCTTAACGGCAGTAAAGCCTTCTGATTAGAATTAGTTGTTAACCATCCATTAGGGGTGTGCCCTGTTAGGGCAGAATTGAGGGTTAAAACGAGAGTTACAGAGTTGTCTGTTCTGAAGTTCTTGAGGGCGCTGGACTTATATGACCAAATATAAGCCAGCGAATAGAGGTCGAACTAAGAAAGGAAGTGACTACTGACCACAGTCACAACTTTCAAGCAGCTTGTGGACCGATGGTCGATGATGACGATGATGAAACGATGATGATGAAACGAGGAAAAGCGGATATAATGGAAAAAGCGGCGAGGGAATGGGGCGCAAACAATAATGCAAAAGTGCTTGCAGTTCTTATACCGTCGCAAATTAACTTAAATTTCTACAGCAGACGTACAGTTCAAAGAGACGTAAATTCAATAAAGCCCCACCTTCCAGAACTGTAATTTAGTGTATAGTCAGTCGACCGAAAGAATCCAACTGAAATAACACAACTATGTCTTTTAGAACACGCGCAATGCTCCACTTTATCTAAAGTTTTTCTGCTGCCTCATAAGCAGTATCATCAAACATTAATCACGTTTAGATGTCATGTGAAAAATCTAAAATGCCGTCAGTGACCGTGCCTCCCTCCAATTTCAATCATGTCGCTTTAACATCACTCGTCCGTTACGTTCCATGCGAGTGAAAGTCTCTTGAGGTGAAATCAATTGCAAGAAAATTGAGCAGCTACAGACCAACCCGCTCGCTTCTCCTTTAGAACGATGAAATTGCTGCCTGATTGCTTTATGATTCACTCTTTTCAAGAGCTTGACATTCTTGGCGAAAAATCCAAGTGTGATATCACCGAGCATGGAGCTCTACGCTTCACGTGTGGGATGGCATTCGTTCACCTCGCTCGGTGCCGGAAAATGAAGTGCCAATGGTGATGAAGACGTTCGTTCTCGGGTTGGCGCTGACTGGTTCTTGTTTCCACCTTTGTTGTCGTCGTCGTCGTCGTCGTCCTTGCCTTTGGATGCTCCTTTTTTGATCTTGTTACTCGATTTTCTTTGCCAGCGAGTACGCTCTTTGGTACAAGATTGCCTATAAAATGGGCCAACATAACTCAATTTCAAACCTCCAAAACGTACTAATAGCTTTTTAATGAAATTTATTTCTGATATATCGAGAGTGGGTAAAAGCATGCGATGTCTCGTGTCACCGTGCCGTCGTACTTCTACCGATGGTGAAGAGATGAAATATTACTTTTTGAAGCTTTGATGGAGAAATGAATTCAATTGCCTCGTACAGCAGATTGATTAAGGAAGCTGATGAATTTTCTTGCCACAAGTTGATTGCAAAAGATGGTTTTTTTTTCATGCATTTTGTTCACGCATTGAGTTGAAAATTACGTTTGTTCAGCAACCGCCAGCCGCCAGCAACCTGTCATGTACATTCATCGTTGGAAAAGTGACAGTCTCGTTAATCGGTCGATCAAGCCGATAATTATCTGGTATTTTCACACCACTATTTCACTCATCACAACGTTAATCACTTAGTGTATCCTTTTCGGGTTTAACGTCCACACAGCAAATAACAGTTCGAGGTGAGAAAACAAATTTCCCTTTTTCTGTTTGCTTTATTTTCATTTAAATTGAAAACAATTTTATCGCAAAATTTGAATCAGCTCGAATAAATTGAAATTGAAAGTAAAATACCTATCTGCCTTTGTATCATGAAGTTTTTTATACCGCAACAGCGATCGAATGCATACATTTGTAGTTTATTTGCCAATGTCCAAACAAGTCTGAGGTTTCCTAACCCAAATCGAACGGACCGGGAATCGAACTTACCACCTTCGGTTTAATGAAACCTTGCCTCCACTCAGTAGATCATCTGAGACTCCTTTATGTCTGTGAATTAAGCAAATAAAAAAAAATGGAGTTTATCAGTGCACAGCTCTTCAGTGCACATTTAATTAACGATGAACAATGCTGACGAAAATTTTTGTTTCCTGATTGGACCGAATGATTATACTGAAATTAAATCCTGATCTCGAATGCATACAGTCCACCATTGCTGCTGTAACATACAAACTAAGTAGGGACACAATATCCCTGATAATCCAATTGGCACTTCTTCCTTCATCGGCCATCGAATGGGACCATTTACCCGAGAAATCACATTCATTCCCCAAACCGAAATACCTCACCCACAAATCACTTAAATCCGGACAGCAAACTTTTTGATTAAATTCCTCTATTTGCATTCACCGGCATACGCTCTATTTTCCGCCGCTCACATCAATGGAACCGGCCAACATCCGTGCATCGAAGATCATCATCGCTCACTCGATTCGGCCAGTCAGTGTATTTGCGGCAGCAGCTGCTAGTGTAACCCACTTATGGATACGCTTCGTCTAGCTACCTTCCTAGTTTGCCCACGTCAAATAAAACGAAACGAGTTGTTACATTTCGATTCCACCGTCGAAAAAGAACGGGAATCCAAGCACAGTGAAGATATGCCAAGTAAGGGTGTGCATTTTGAATTTGTGGATAACCAAGGACTTAAATGAATGGCATTGAAATGTTAAGATGTTTGAACTGTCAAAATATGAATAGGCATTATATTCGGGAAGTACCTGATACAATTTGGAGGAATTAAATATATTGTGTATCGATTTTTTTTAACAAATTTCTGATTAGTCAACACCCCTAGTGTAAAGAATGATGACACCATATGGGGACTTTTTTTCTACATTATGTTCCAACCGAATATCATGACGTTATTTGAAAGTCCTCCAAATTCGATTTCTCCAATTGTTTCTCAATTCCTTTTTTTTGCACTGTATTAGCATTTGCTTATGCTTGGATGCATTCATAGATACGGTTGGGTTTCCTAGCACACGGCGGATGGTGCTAAAAATGGAGGGTCGAGTGTGTTCCCTAGTAGTGGGAAACTGGCGAGGTCACCTGTGCTAACGGGTGGCAACTAAAATTTAGCTCTAATATGGCAACTAATTTCTTGCTCAAGCTGTCAAAACAAACTACCCTGATTTATTGAAATCACTATTAGTAGCTCTGATCTTTTGATATTTAAGATACATTGTCCATTGTTAAAACAAAAATTGTGAAAATTTTAAAACGGTCCGTAATTGGTTGTTCAGTGAAGCTTCTGTTTGATGTTGGAACAGGAGCGTTGTACGGCCTTCGTGTTAACTTTTCGAATGCATCTCTTGATTCTACCAATTAACTGTTTGCAATTTGTGTTTCTTCAGTTAGCTTTGTACACCAAGGGGCTCAACATCTCGAAGAAATCTTCGATTGGGCGACACTGAGGTAGATTTGTCGGATTGTGGTTTTTGGGTACAAATAGGATCGAATGGGTATTCAGGAACGATTACCTAGTGTTTTTTATTTGCGTAATGCGACTACGCTTTACCGGACAAAACACATATTGTCAATTTCCATGATGTTTTTGTAGAAACGGGATCAACATTTTTGTCCATCATTCGTTCTGGTACACATCTTGGTTGATAGCCAAACCAGGGGGCTTGAACCATGGCGGCGGCTCTCTGGACCGACCGTTCACAATACTGGAATTCTCTACGACTCTTCTTTCATCAAACAACGCCTCACCCGGATGCGATATGATAAAATTCAATCTCTTAACCTTCTTTAGGTGTCGGGGTCAATATGACCCGGAATTGATATTAAAAATGCTATAACTTTCTGAAATAAGCATCTAGACGTTTCAATTTTCTTGACTTTTCCTTAATCATAGGAAGCTATGTTTCTTATTTTGACATTTCTGAAGGGCTGTTAAAAAAAAGTTACGGAAAAGGTGTTTCGGGTCATATTGACCCGGATTTCAAACTCACGTTGTGGAAACTACATATGACCAAATATTAATGTCTTTGCAGTCAAAATGCTTATTAGAGTCCCAATTTTTAGTCTCTGGTAGATACTGACCTTTTTGACCCGATTGGCCTCAAGGAATCTGAGCCGGAAGAGGGTATGTTTTGCCACGATCCGTGAATCGGTGACAGATACATATTTTCATCGGAACATGCTTTTCGGCGGCTTAAACTTCATGATTTTTCATGAAAAGTCTTCTTCTAGCCTTGAAAAGGACCAATGACCATATCAGCCTTTCCGGGACAATCCGGATGCCCCGGGGGAATCGTTTAGGAGGGGAGAAATACAGATTTTTGCAGAGACATGCCCTTCGACGGCTCAAACTTCATGATTTTTGTTGAGCAGTCCAATTTTAGCTTTGAAATAGAGTAATGACCATATAGGCCATTCTGAAAAAAACTCCGGATGCCCCGGGAGAACCGCTTAGGAGGGTACAAATATACATTTTCGCCGAAACATGCCCTCCGACGACTCAAACTTCATGATTTTTGTTGAGTAGTCTACTTCTAGACAATGAATTACTGATTGGCCATTCTGGGACAACCCAGATGCCCTGGAAAAACCATTTAGGTGAGACAAATACAGATTTTTGCCAAACATGGCTTTCGACGGCTCAAACTTCATGATTTTTCATGAGTAGTATACGTTCAGCCTTAAAATGGGCCAATGACCATATTCGCCATTCTGGGACAATCCAGATAGCCCGGAAGAACCTTTTATGCCTTTCGACGGCTCAAAATTCATGACCTAATGTAAACAATCTACTTCGAGTTATTAAATGGACGAATGAACATATTGATCATTCCGGGACAACCTGGATACTCCGAGGGAACCCTTCAGGAGGAGACAAATACGGTTTTTCGCCAAAATATGCCATTGCTACTAAATTTCAACCATGCATGAAGATATTGACAAAACAGCTATGGTCACTCCTTCAAGCTAAGAGTCATTGTCAAAGCAAACAATGTTAATTTCACATTTACTATCTTGTTAATGTCCAACATGTGCTGTTTTCATTATTCGCTAAATTGGTAACAAAATTAAACAAATTCAGTCAAATACATCCACGGAGCCGGCAAAATGAATAAGCATTCACTTCCTCAAATGTCTGGATAACAACCGGGATGGACCGTCCCCCTCTCCCGACCACGCTACGCTACTGCTCATAAATAAGTAAAAATGAAAAACTAGGAAAGCTATGTCAATTGGATCGGTTTTTCTTTGATTTTGAAAACTCACGAATTTTATGACCGCCGAATTACCGTTTACCGAATTTGCCAGATTTCGGTAATAGCGGTAACCAGGTCGGTAATCGAGTTCGTGAGCTTTCAGAATCAGCAAAACGGATCCAATTGACATATCTTTCTTTGTTTACTATTTTTACTGACGTTGGGACGTTTTAGAATATTCCAATGTGATTTGAGAACAACAATAGAAAAGCAATCAAATTTACCAGTAACAACTTTAGGTGCCACAAGGTTCTCATTATGGACCATTACTGTTTATTATACTGCTGATTTTCAATCATCTGATTGAACCCATATAGGGTGCGGGACCAATTCTCGTCACCAATCGCTATTACTCAGCCGTAAAAGAACTAAATGACTTCAAATTCTGTTCTTGAATAGTTTCATATAGACACTAGTCATGTAAAAAAAAATCACTCGGTTTCAATACGGCAGAGCAATAACGATTGGCGACAGGAATTGGCCCATTGCGAAGTTGGACTAGCTTCCTATGCTGACGACATGAAACATGAAGTTGTAGCCAAGGCTTCAAAATTTCACAGCATATTTACATTTTTGCTTTCACTCTACAAAAATTTCCATTATAACGGTTCAAAGAAAAGTTAGCAACTTCAGCCTTCCATTTATATTACTACGATATTTTTGCCAAATTTACCATTCTTCTTCCCATTAACGTTTTAATTATGGTTCATTTTCCGAAGATCGAAATGATCAACAAAAGATGAGATTTTTCTTATCAATAGGATAATTTAAAAAATCGAAAATCAATATCAAAAGGATTGATTTCGTAAAGATCAATCCAAGGTTACCCAATCCTAGTTTGTATGTAAATAAAGGCAAATGTCATTGGTCCATTTCAAGGCTAGAAGTAGACTACTTAACCAAAATCATGAAGTTTGAGCCGTCGAAAGGCATGTTTCAGTGAAAATCTGTATTTGTACCCTCCTGAACAGTTTCACCGGGGCATCTGGATGGTCCTGAAGTGGCCAATATATTTATTGGGCCATTTCTAGGCTAGAATTAGACTACTTATTAAAAAAAAAACATAAAGTTTTAACCGTCGAAAGACAAGTTTCGGCAAAAATCCGCATTTGTCTCCTCCAGAAGGGTTCCCCCAGGGCATCCGGATTGTCCTGGAATGGACAATAAGCTCATTTGTCCATTCCTAGGCTGAAAATAGACTTTGCATTAAAAATCATGAAGATTGAGCTGCCGAAAAGCATGTTCCGATGAAAATTTGTATCTGTCGCCACCTCACGGATCGTGGCAAAACATGCCCTCTTCCGGCACAGATTCCTTGTGGCCAATCGGGTACAAAAGGGCAGTTGGCACCAGAAACTAAAAATTGGGACTCTAATAAGCATTTTGACTGCAAAGACTTTAAATTTGCCTAAATAAATTTTCCATAATGTGAATTTTAAATCCGGGTCAATATGACCCGAAACACCTTATTCGTTACAAAATGTTAACACCCAAGGAAGGTTAATGGAGCCGTCAATCCTAGATTTTAGCCATGGTTGTGATGCTCTTGTGCGCCGGCGCATTGTCTTTCAAAAACGAAATTGTTTTTCTCGTCATGTTAGACCATTTTGCAGCGATTTCGGTCTTCAATCGCTCCAATACTGCACTGTAATACTCGCTCTTGATGGTTACATTCTTTTCGAGGTAGTCCACGAAGAGCATGCCATGACTATCGCAGAAAACCTATGGCAAAATCTTTCTGACCCATTGAGCCTCCCTAGGCCACTTCGGAGCACTCGTGCCGGCTTCAGTCCATTGCCGGTCACTCATTCTGTTCGCTGATGTGTAATGGTAGATTCTGATTTCATCATCAGAGTCCTTCAAATTCCGCATCAGCAAGTAAAAACACTGTTTCGAAGTGCTCTTGCGTTCGTGTTTTTGATCAGGAGTGAGCATGCGTGGCAACCAGCGGCAGGATTACTTTTTCATATGCAGAATCTCGCCAAAAATATGGCGTGTGCGCTCATTAGTAATCTTTGTGACATCTGCTAGCTCACGCACCACCACTTTCCGGACAGCCAACACCATTTCATGAACTTTTTTGACATTGTCCTCTGTAACCGGAGTTGGAGTTGCGGCCACCACGAAACTCTCGAAACCAATATTTAACGCTGTAATCTGACGGAGCATTTGCAACATAATACTTATCCAAATCCTTCGCCGTTTTGCCTCTCAAAAAATAATGTTTCAATCCATATTCATCATGATGCCAAAGCGGTCAACAACAATCAGTTGTCAAAACAAAACAAAGGGCTGTATCGCACTGAAATTTGGCGTGTATGCCTAAATATGAACGGACTCCAAGGTTAGATTGTACGGAATCAAATTGCACCACTTTTAAATGGCTGTTACTTTTTACCCGTTGGGTATTTTCTATTGAAATTTTGGGTGGAATTAGTTCAATGTGTTTTTGTTGACGCTGTGTAAGTTTCACTAGAAGATGTGCAATCGTTGTGAAGATGGAGTCGGAAGAACAGCAGCGGCGCAAAGAAATTTTGCGCACGTACCTCGAAAATCCGGATCTTTCTCATCGTGCCATCAGCAGGAAGCTGGGAATGGTACATTCTACGGTGTCTTGTGTTTTAAATCGGTATCTTGAACGTTTGACCATCGATCGGAAAGAAAAAAGTGGCAAAAATGGATCTCCGTATAGTGTTAAGGATCACAAGCGGGTAGTTCAAGCTTTCAAGAGGAATCCCAACAGTTCAGTTCGAGATGTGGCGAAGATACTGAATCTAACCAAAACTTTCGTGCAAGATGCGAAAACGTGAAGGACAACACACGTACAAAGTCAAAAAGGCGCCTAATCGCGATGAACGTCAGAATACGGTAGGTAAAACACGTGCACGGAAGCTCTACACTCAGATGTTGACGAAACCACAGTGCCTCGTTATGGATGATGAGACGTATGTAAGAGCAGACTTCCGGCAGCTTCCCGGGCTTCAGTTTTTCACTGCTCATCATAAATTCGATGTCCCTGAGGACGTTAGAAAGCAGAAGATGTCAAAGTTTGCCAAAAAATATATGATTTGGCAAGAAATTTGCTCGTGTGGAAAGCGGAGCACCCCATTCGTGACAACTGGAACGGTCAATGGGCAGGTGTACCTAAAGGAATGCCTCCAAAAGCGTCTACTTCCTCTTCTGAGGTCACACGAAGGTCCTACGATTTTCTGGCCGGATTTAGCCTCCTGCCATTACTCGAAAGAGGTTTTGGAGTGGTAAAAGGCTAAGGAGGTCAATTTTGTGCCGAAGCATCTCAACCCCCCGAATGCACCGGAACTGCGACCAATTGAGAAATACTGGGCCATCGTGAAGCAGGCACTTCGGAAGCATCCTAAGGAAGTGAAATCGGAGGAAGATATGAAGAAAAAATGGATTGTCACGCAAAAAAAGTGGGTCCAAATGCCTGTGCAACATGAGTAGTGTAAAGAAGAAGGCTCGTGAATTTTGATATGGAATTGAAATTGAGTAAAACAAACATGGAAAAATATTCATAACATGTTTTATTTTACCCTCTGAAAGTTTGAAGATGATTGGTTGAACGGACGAATTTTGCCGAATATTTGTGTGTGTCGCAATTTGATTCCGTACACCCTTTATAACCTTTTTTTTTTGTAGTAACATCGCATTTTGGCGGTCAAGGAGGTTACTTTTCACCTCACCTAGTAAATAATACAAGATGTGTTGCTTGGGTTGCTGAGGACAGTGTGGTTTCCTTATCCACATGCGGTCGACTTGCAAGGACCATTGCAAAAATCCCTAGATAACCTATCTTCTTGGCCCAGGAATCTAAGGATTGAATTCTCACCGCAGAAAACCAACCTGGTAGTGTTTACTAGAAAGCGGTATCCAGCCCAACTGCAGCTTAATCTTTTAGGCAGAAACATTACCCAATCGTTATTTTTAAAATACATTGGGGTCTGTTTTGATTCGAAGTTCACTTGCAATGCTCACATTACGTATTTGAAGCAAAAATGCCAGAAAAGGATCAACTTTCCTGCAATGTGGAAGGGGGTCAACTTCATATCTCTTTATAAAATAACGGCAATGTTCAATTTTTGGGAAATGCTCCTTAAACTTTGGGAAAATGCTCCTTAGATGCGTTTGCCCGGTATAATGCAACCGGAGGTATTAGCCTTCTGGTTAACGCTTGCCGGGTGTTTGGACGGGTCTGAAGTTTTTCAAGATTGTATAGTTTTGAGCTAAAACGAATGGCCCGTCAAAACGAAATTAAGATTCTTCAAAATGAAATTATTAGGTGCGCAACTAAGTTCTCGCTGTTTTTTGGAGAAAAAATCTCTTTATTTTGAAAACAAATGTTACAAACGAATTATTCTAAAGTATTGCCCATCACTAGCTTCGACTTTTTCCCATCTTTCTGGTAGAACGTGAATACCATTTCGATAGAACTTTTCGTCTTTTGATGCTATCCAAGAATCAAGCCATTTTGAGATGTCATCATATGAGTGGAATTGCTGACCAGTGAGACCATGTGCCATCGAACGGAAAAAGTAATAATCGGACGGTGCAATATCAGGAGATATGGCGGGTGGGGTAGGACTTCCCATTTGAGCGTTTCCAAGTAGGTTTTCACGGGTTTCGAAACGTGAGGTCGAGCGTTGTCATGCTGAAGAATAACTTTTTCGTGTCTGTGCTCGTATTGTGGCCGTTTTTCGTGCAGTGCTCGGCTCAATCGCATCAATTGAGTTCGATACCGTTCCCCGGTAATGGTTTCGTTTGGTTTCAACAGCTCATAATAAATTACACCAACTTGGTCCCACCAAATACACAGCATAACCTTCGCAGTGTGAATATTCGGGCTAGGCGACGATGTTGAAGCATGCCCGGGCAGTCCCCATGAATGTTTCCGTTTAGGGTTACTGTAATGAATCCATTTTTCGTCACCCGTCACAATGCGATGTAGAAAACTCTTCCTTTTTTGCCGCTGGAGCAGTTGTTCACAGACGAAAAAACGACGCTCAACATCTCTTGGCTTCAAATCGTAAGGAACACAAGTTCCTTGCTTTTGAATAATTCCCAACGCATGCAATCGCTTAGAAACGGCTTGGCGGGAAACTTCTAATGCTGAACCAAGCTCTTCTTGCGTTTGACACGGATCCTCATCGAGCAATGCCTCCAATTCAGAGTCTTCGAAGTTTTTTGGCCTTCCTTCACGCGGACGATCATCAACACTGAAATCGCCGTTTTTGAAGCGACGAAGCCAATTACGACACGTTGTTTCACTCAGAGCAGCATCACCGTAAACTTTTTGGAGCTCTCGATTTGCTTCAGCCGCCGTTTTCTTCGAATGAAAGAAGAAAATCAACACTTCCCGCAAATGACGATTATTTGGCACGAAATCAGACATCTTCAAACAACCAAAATGTCTAACACCAAACGAAAATCCACTGGCTTCGGCATCTTCAATGAAAACTCTAGCGCCTTCCACATACTTCAGGAACCTTGTTCTGTTTATGTTGCTGAGCTTGCAGCAATAAACTTCGCATTGGGGACGATTTCCAGCATGCCCTCAGACCATTACTTCATTTTCTCAGACAGCTTCAGTTCGATTGATGTTCTTCGGTCGATGAAACCTAGCAGACACTCATCTTATTTCTTTTCAAAACTTAGGGAGCAGATGAGTGTGCTAGTCGAAATATCACATTTGATCACCTTTGTATGGGTTCCTTCACATTGATCAATCCCAGGCAATGAGAGAGCGGACTCGCTTTCTCAATCACAATCGTTCTACTAATACGATCAAAAAAGTTTTTTTAAATAGTGTTTAAAAAAAAAAGTAGTTGGTAGTTAGTAGTAGTAGTTAATAAGGCTATCGGTGTTTGAGTCAGCTTCTTTACGACTTTGTTCTCAATCATCACGATACTAGAGATCAGTGACAATATTGTTCCTCTAGACAAAATTTATAAAATCAGCCAAAACAATGTTTGAATACTGCCGAAGTTCCATAGTAATCCATAGCCAGTTGTCGTGATTCAAAAATCGCCGGCCCATATCATTTATCGCAGGCCCATTGACCAGTACTCCGAAGCAATGTCGGTAAAAATCAATTCATCTGCACTCAAATGATCTGAAAATGAAGGCAACCTCCACAGACAGACCAACTATCTACGTGAATTTGAATTTTGAAATGACAGTATTCTTTTGACCAGAGCAACCGTTGAGTTTTGAAGTCATAATTTGGTATCGTTCATTCCTACTTACTTCCTGCTGGAAGCTACCTACTCAACTGACCTTTAAAACTGCAATCATCTGGATGGTTTGCAGTTTTACAGATCAGTTGAGTAGGTAGGACGTTGCGCTTGTTTTAAGCATAATTTTCACTGAATGTGCGGAAAAATAGCTATTTGATTGAATACCAACCAGTCTTCTTAATCAAAGGGAGCATTCAATCAGTGATTCAGGCATCCTTTCCGTGTATTCATTGCTTACTACCCCAATCGATAGAAGGAAAACTTCACCTCATGTCGAGATCAAACTGAATCGAAACCGATCTCTCAGTTGGCTCAATCCAATTCCATCTGTCTTCCCGACTCAGTGTGCTGCCTGTCATGCATCTCAACCATACCGGTTCCGGGATCACTTCCGCTCAAACCGTGTCACACCGAACGGTGACCTTCTCAGCCATACACCGGAATTTTTCAATGCACGTTGCCCACCTTTTCCCGTTGACTGTTGGAGCTGCGTTTCGGTTTCGAATTACTTGGTAGTGGCTTTCGTCTGAAACATCATCGTCTCTCATCGCACCGAAAAACGCAGTGGAACCGCAGAACTGGAACATGCTTCGTCTTTCAAGCGGAGTAGCTTCGCAAAATAAGCTGTGGAAAGGAAATTTGATTTAGATTAGGCTTCCTTCAAGGGGTGAAGTGATACCGTCACAGTCAGTGTAGAATCGCTCTTATTGGTGGTGTAAGCTGTTCGATGCCACGTGATAGATTTCTGATAGACAATTAATTTCGCGGCTGAATAAGCATTCAGCAATTGGAACGTGACGATGGAGTTAACTTTAGTGGAATTTAATGGCTGTATGAGGTAATGATCTTCTATCGAAGTTGAAGTTGAATAGATATTTTCGTGGTTTAATTCAGAAGTTAGAGTCAAGGATGGAAACATTCATTCGCGAGCATGATTTTAGCCTATTCCTTGTTTAGCTTTGACATTTCTTTTTCGATTATTCACAGTCGTAAGGAAATATTTCAAATGAACTCTACTGATTGTTTATACCAATGAACCCATGAATCAGCCTAGCTAGAGAATAAATGATTGAATCAAAGCGACCCAGGCAACATTCACCTTCATTTTGAATCATGTGAATCATCTACTAGTCTTCTTGAGAATCATCCTTGAGTCAAATTTTAGAATCAATATGAATGCAAGATTAAATTCATGAATTTGCTGGTAGAGTGGAATAGAAGTGAATCGAATTCTTTTCGCTTTTTCCGCGTCACGGTTTGCTTGGTAATAAAAATCATGACTTTTTCATTTCTCTGCCGAAACTCTTGTTTTACAACTGAACTGGCCATTCACGCGTCGAGTCCCGAATCAATCAACCGACCAATTTGTTGCTTCCACATTTACAATTTTGCTCAGATTTTGGTTAACCGCTGCAAACTAAATATTTTCAACTTGAATAGGTAAAGTATTCAATAAATTTAAAATAGTTACAAAAACGAACAAGATTATGTTGTACTTTCTAGACGGCCTCACCATGGAAAAGAAACGCAAGTATTCCGAGGATTATATGAAGTTCGGTTTCACAACTATAATCGTTAATGGCGTCGATAAGCCACAGTGCGTGCTTTGTGGCGTTGTGTTGAGTGTTGAATCCATGAAGCCATCAAAATTGAAACCTCATACGATTGGAGAAACTCTGATCAAACCTAGCATGCTGAAAATGGTGAATTTGGTTCTTGGGGAAGCAAGTGAAAAG
>JAHHFK020004672.1:0-41657 GCA_024533555.2 Aedes koreicus
CCTTTTTATTTTCACCATATTACCGCAATGGTAAGTTACTATTTGGAGTAACTACCACTACGGCAGTGGGCAATTTTCCCAAGCAGGTACTACATTTCTTATGAAGTGTACTACTTGATTGGGAGCAGCGTTCCAGACCTCACAGGGTTCAATGAGCCCCTTGTCAAAAAAACCGCATCGTTTATTAAATAGTGCAACACAGTCGCACATTGAATGCATAGAGCTTTCACTCTCTAATTCACAAAAGCGGCATTTATCTTCATGAAGTTTACCGATGATTTTCAGGTGATATTTACTCGGACAATGTCCTGTTATCAAACCAGTGTATGTGCTCAAGTCGTGTTTTGAAAGTTTAAGTAATTTTTGCGTAAGAGAAGCGTTAGGCTTAATGAAAAGTTTGGATTGCCGGGCATTGGAGATACTGTTCCAGTTTGCCTGTACTTTTTCCTTTTCTCAGTTCCTTAGTTCCATTTTTAATGCGCAAGTAGATAACCCAACAAATGGTTCGGGCCCTATGAATTGCATGAATGACCCTATTTTTGCCAACTGATCAGCTTTTTCGTTTCCTTCAATTCCGCAATGACCAGGAACCCAATAGAGGTTAACCATGTTGCGACAGGACAATTGCTGTAAAAATTGTGCGCATTCCCACACCAGTTTAGATGTGAATGTTTTTGACTTTAAAGAATTCAGAGCTACTTGGCTATCTGAACAAACGCATATGTTTGCATTTTTATAATTTCTTTTCATACAGCTTGATGCACATTCCAGTATGGCATATATTTCAGCTTGAAACGCTGTGGGATATTTACCCATTGCCACATACAAATTTATCCCAGGACCAGTTATACCAGCCCTCACCAAATTATTTTGCTTTGAACCATCTGTATAGAAGACTGTTGAGCCCGGACAAAAACCCGGTTCTCTTTTATCCCAATCAGAACGAGTAGCTGCATGGACTGTGCATTTATGATTGAAGTATTTTCTTCTAAGCATACAATCTTCACTTATCAATATTAAAGGATTTATCGAAAACTCTTTTGGGATACTCAAGTGTCCAATAAGATCTCCATCGAAGAAATTCATGGACCGTTTAAGCCTTAGAGCATGTTTTTCTGCATCCTGTAGTATAATTTGATGTAAAGGAAGGATGTTGAGTAGATTGTGGGCTTGACTATAGTTGAATATATCCAGTGAATCATATTAGGCTTAAGGCCCCATTTCTTTCCAAAAGTTCTTTTAAAGATCGAGAAGGCATTGGTTGCCTTTCCTATTTGTTGGTCAATATGACTGTTCCAGCAAAGATGCTTATCTAGAGTTACGCCTAAATACTTGACCTCTGAAGATAAAGACAGTTTAACGCCTCCTAGTTTAAGATCGGTGAAGGAGATTTTCCGTTTTTTAGTAAAAGGTACAATTGTCGTTTTTTTTTTGGATTGATAGTTAATCCCTCGGTTTTGCACCACGATAGTGTGTATGATAATGCTATTTGCATTCTCTCAAACATGATAGTATCGTATTTACCACGGACTATAATGACAGTGTCATCCGCAAAGCCAATTATTTCAAATCCTTTAAACTTTAGTTTTATAAGGAGATCATCACGAACAAAAGACCATAGAAGGGGAGACAAGACGCCTCCTTGAGGACAGCCCTCTACATCTGTTGCTTTCATCTCTGAGCCTCCAAGATTTGCTGATATTTCTCTTTTGTATAGCATTTCAACAATCCAATTAATTATTTTATTATTGAAGCCACGATTTCTCATAGCTCTTATCATCGAGTGGAAAAAGGCATTATCAAAAGCACCTTCGATGTCAAGAAACGCTGCCAAAAGAATTTCCTTAGCAGTGAAGGACTTTTCTATTTTTTTAAACTAGAATGTGAAGGGCTGTTACAGTTGATTTACCTGTCTGATAAGCGAATTATGCTTTTGATAATGGATTATTGGTTAGTATCTCAGATTTAACATATTCATCAATAAGTTTTTCCATTAATTTCAACAATATTGATGATAATCTTATAGGCCTAAATGACTTTGGTGAAGACTTGTCTTTTTTATTTGCCTTCGGTATAAATACTACTCTGACTTGCCTCCACTTTTTTGGGATATATCCCAATAAGAAGCTGGCTTTGAATAGTCTGTAATTGCAACATAAATGCCGCTTGACTGCAATGCTATGATAATGCTTCATTAATGCTATTTTGCATTCAAAATGCTTAGGCTACAAGCATTTAAATAGCATTTGAAATTCAACTTTACAATAGATAGCATTCAAGATGCTGATATAAAGCTAATATAATGCTTGTAGCATCTGAAATGCAGATTTAGGGTTGATTTACTGCATATGCTAATGCTTATTGGTTACCTGGGTTGTTTGTGTTTTTTCATGATAGTATACGGGCCGAACTCCGAGATGAGATTATTGCATGCGCACTGCTGCATCATCTAATCAAATGAGTGCGAGCAGGATTGGTATACATAATGCAACCCCCGAGCATCTTGACAGATGAGCTTAGTTTCGCGTACCCATCCACAAAGTGTAGATGTTTCTACAGTGCATAAACAAAAGGGCCATCCATTCTCGATACTACCGCTTTTTAGCTTTGGAATACATGTTTTCGTTTCCTTTTGTGTGGATGCTAAAAATCGTGGAAGAACAATTTTTTTTTGAAGCGTAATGTTGATGTGGCTTCCTTCCATAAATTTGATTTCAGCTGTACCGAATATAAATCATCATTACTTGAGAATGGCAATGAGAGAATGTGAAACAGAGAGAGAAGAGAGAGAGAGAGAGAGAGAAAGAAACGGGAAATAAAGAATGCATAAGAGGCGATTATTTTTATTTAATGTATGAGTTGCACTCCTCTCAGCACCAAGCATAACTTGATGAAGTTTATTGACCTTTCTGTTTCAGAACACATCGATGAACAAAAATCCAATCCGTCATGTGTGCTTGAAAGAGAAACGAGAGCAAGCTCTAAAACGCGAGCCAGACTGAGTTATAACATGTTATAAGCCTATCTTGATGACGAATTTCTTGTTAAAATTATTTGACAACCGTTATAACATGTTATAACTCTGTAGTTTGAAACGCTGACCACACTGAGCAGTTATAACAAGTTATAAGCCTGTCTTGAAGATGAAGTTCTTGTTGAAATTGGTTAACAACCGTTATAACATGTTATAACTCTGTATTCTAAACAAGGCATGAACAAGGCATAATTCTACCATTGCTACACGGAGCAAAACCAGTCCCGTTTGAAACAAAAAACTTGTTTGTTTACATCCAAACTAAAAACTAGTTGTTTTAAACCAACGATTTTGTTTCCAAACAAACAGGCAGGTTGGTTGTTTCTACCTAAAGATATTACCACTATACAACACAAATTATGGTTGTTCTAAACTAATATTTTTGTTGTTTTTACCTTGAAAGGGATTTATTATTACCAAAACACAGGTTGCGTTGACTCACAGGATCAAAATAAAATTTTAGATTGATTCTACCAAAGCGGCGGTTAAATCAAAGTGATATTTTGTTTTGGTTTTATTTTTTGTTATCTACTCCCGCTGCATGTTCTGACGCTGTCACTTAACAATATGTGAAATCTTAATATTTTACTTTCAAAAAACCTTAAAATAGTAGAAAGGCTCGCATTAACATTTGTAGATTTCTATTAGACTGAGAGAAGTCTATAAATGTAAATATGCAGTTTTCTAATGTTTGTAGGCATTTTATTTAAAGAATTGAAATTACAGAAGAAATGTAAGGTTGGAATGTTTGTTGTTTCAACCGTTTTTGTTTGTTTGTTTCAAACAGCATTTCAGTTTAAATCATACTAAAATTTGAAACAAACCATAAGGTAGAATCAACCAACAAATCTGTTTGTTTTCGTAGCTGTCATAATGAAACAACCAACATAATGGTAAATTCAAACGGATGTCAGTTGAACTTAACTGCTTAATTCCCGAAACATTTACTCTAAATTTAAGTTTGTTTTAACCACTGTGGGTAGTTTTTATAATTTCTGTTTTTAAATTATTAAATCTTTTGCTAGTAGTCTAAGTCTCGAGTGTGTTTATGCTTCTATATATTCTCTGTAAGGCTGGAAGGGTAAACATTTCCACCATTTAACATTTAGGAAAAATTACAATATATCGTTCGTCAGCATTATATTCATCAAGTATGAATATGAGCTCCACAGCTTTGAAAATAACAGTCGATGTAAATACGTTCAATTGATAATTTGTTCTAGGATTCATTCAATTTGACAGAACCAGTGAGCTAAGATTATTGGGGTACATTGACTTTACTCTGGAGCTGTCAAGTTGTTACCGGGTTGACATAATGTTACTGCATTCAGCTAAATGCTTGTTAGTTCATTATTGACAGGAGCGATTCCTTTAAGTCAGGGGACTGGCAACCCTATCCCATTTACTTGCGTTTGGCAGTAACATATGTAACGTAACGTTTGTTACTACGGGTACGAACGCCAGTATTGTTTACAAACAATGAATCTTTTGACGATTGGATGTTGGCTACAGGAAAATGGTTGTCCATCAGGTCTCTGCTTTAAGTAGGATTCATCATCTTCTTTTTCTTCAGCATTTCAAGCTTATTGCTTTCACAACTAACTTATTGCTTGCTCTCAACTTAGTGTTCTAAATGCACTTCCACAGTTATTAATTGAGAGCTTTCGATGCCAAGTACCATTTTTGCATTAGTATGATTGTGTGGCAAGTACAATCATACGCTATGCCCAGGGAGTTGGGAAATTTTCCTTAACGAAAAATTCCTAGACCAGACCGGGAATCGAACCCAGTCACCTCCAGCATTGTGTTGCTTTGTAGCTGCACCTTTACCGACTGAGCTAAGGGAGGACCCTTAGTAGGATTCAACCTTTATTAATTTTAGCATAAATTGGAAATCAAATGTCATGTCGGTCTGTCGGTGGTTGTACTGTTGGCTGTACCATGATGAAAGGGTGTTATAAACAACACCAACAACAACAAACGTTATGAAGATAGTCTTCTAACATCACAGAGAACAGGCATCCAAGCTTGATTGCCCTTCGTGTGTAAATTTCTGTAACTGCCATTTTAAAATTACAGCTCGGTTTCGTTTGTTTTGGTGAATCGTGTGTTGATGGCGCCGCTTGCCCATCACGAGATTTGATAGTCTGTCAATTTTAGTTTGGTGAAACCTAGACTATGCGGCGTTGTTTTGTTGCGGATTTTAAAAAATTACACAGTAAATTGGGGAAAAAAAAAAAGTTCGAGCCTGGATGTCTGTTAACATGTCATAACTCTGTAGTCTGAATAAAGTATTAAGATTACGGTTGCTAGCATTAAAAACTAGATTTGCATCACCACTTCGCATTTTTGGAGACACAAATCTCAGAAACCATAAATATTTCGTTGATTACCTGTATGCTGCAGTGCAGCAAACATGTGATGAAACGTTTCATCATTATGTACATTATGATTGTTATTTTGGTATTTTCCCATACGCGGAGTAACGATCTACGATGATGTTGTTTAAGAAGGAAATAATTTCTCATCACCATTGAGATAGTTTCTCCGCTCCCCCAAGCATTTGGCAGTGTGAACAGATATTTCGTTAGAACCCCCTTCAAAAAGCTACTGGTAAATAGTATGTGAGCACGATCAAATACACATTCTTTTGCCAGTCAAGGTGGCGGATTCATTCCTGCCTTGACCTACCCCGCATTGGGGATGTGTGGGAGAGGATTTTGTGCTTGCTTCGAAATACTTCTTTACAAATGCCCAACGCTCAATTTCAAGCTACTTCCATTCAATTTTCACAACCTGCCGTGCTCTAACAGAACTATCAATACCTTCTCTTCACATCTTAGTTCCAACAATAAATTAATGTCCACTCCGCGAACCTCATGGTGATCAGAAATTATTCCCTTCTCAAACAACATGTGATTAAGGTTCGTTCAGACTACAGGAATTACAAAATTGATCATCGTGCTACGGATGGTCTGTATATTTTTTTAAATTACTCAGATGTTCACTAAGATCTGATGTCATATTACTTCTGAGCTGTTTGTTCTTTAGTTTGCTCATGAAGGCAATGATGCTTTAACGCACAGTTTCGATTTACTAGTTCTGGTAATTTTTTCGCCACAATCAGTAATCGAATTTGACTGAACTTTGTTAAAATATTTACCAAAATTCAGTAACGAAATGTTAATATTACATTTGATGCAAAATCCACAACCGAATACATCGAGCCAGCTCAGCTGTATTGGTTCAATAATGCAGTTACGAGCCAAGTAATTGAAATTAAGTGTGTAGGTTATTCTGGGTTCACAATCGTAACTCGTGGATATCTTTCCAATGATTTCTCATAGTCTCCTTTAAGAACTTTTCGATTCCCAGATTCAATCAATCCGAATCAATGCAGCATATTTGTTTACTCATGGTCCAGAAAATGTCCCAACATTCTGCTTTTCTATTTTATCACCAGGGTGCGGTTTTGGCATCGGCCTCGGTGGACGGTACTGTGATACTTTGGAACCTATCCACCGGCGAGGAGACCAATGTACTCACGCAGGAAGCAGGTGAGGCGATCCGTGCGTGCATCTTCAGCCCCAATGGAGCTTTGATCGTCAGTTCCGACGACAGTGGATGCATTTGCGTTTGGGGCCAGGACAAAAGTCTCAAAAGGTATCGTATATTTATTAAGTTGCTCCATATTGATCATCGGCTCCGAACAGTTCACGTGATGGTGTATAGTCGTGATATCTGTGTGTGTTGTGAAGTCACGTCAACGGTCAAGCAATAAGTGGAGCTGAAATCGATCATCTGCCAAGTTTGCACTTTTTGTTAACACATTCATCATCGTACAGGAGAGCAAGAGTTGCGGTTTTTTTCTTCTAACGCTTCTTTTTCTTATCAACTTCTCTCTTCTCGGGGCTGCAGACACATGAAGATTCATGATGAAGCAATTCACACTATTGCTTTCTCCAGCGACTCGAGTATCTTGCTAACCGCTTGCACGCTCGGGAACATTCGATTTTACGCCGTGGAGGATGAGTTCGAAGGTACGTGACTAATTTTGAATTAATTATTAGATTTGTTTCGATGGGTTAACTGTTTTTTTAACGAAAATAATTGGACATGATTTTGACCAAATTTGACGATATATTTAAAATTAGAATTGCCAGCACATCATGTTTATTAAACGTGTCATCAAATATGACAGTTAGTAGATTTATGACATTCTACCTAGTCGGAGGTAACAGGTTCAATTATTTTTATTAGAATTCATTTTACTTTATAGAGATAACAATTATTTCTACACAATATATGTACAAATTTATATAGTGTACGAATCATTGAAAGCTCTAAATAATAACCAAGGAATATATGAACATTAGAAAGCAACAATTTTTCCAACTATTCTCGAGTACTTGGGACCGTAAAAATCGAAACCGTAAAAATCGAAACCGTAAAGATCGATACTGGCAGCTTATGGGATTTTCTCTAATTGGGGGAAATGAGGTCTATCTCAGTTGTTTTAAGTGATAAACATCTACAGCCTTCAGAAGAATTGTTGTACGGGGCTAGATCAATAAATCTGTGTCATTGGATTCCGGTTTAATTAGGAATTTCACCGCTAGAGGCACTTTACTTTCGAATTACTAAATATGAGTGCTGTGACGCGTTGGGATAAGGAGTAATTGGTTTCATCCTAGGATATCTCGAGAGCCTCACCAGTTAGGACATATCAGTCTTCAGTAAACATGTCCTAGTGACCAAGCCCTTCCTAAAGATGGTCACACAAGTTCAAAATTCACTCGCTACACGGCGCTAGTGTGCATATAATCTTCCAGTTTGTGATTGCTGTAACACGAGAGCCTTACTGGTTAGGACGATGTTTTCTTCAGCAAATTTGTGCTAGTGGCCAAGCCCTTCCGGATGGTAGTCCCATGTGTTTGGAACTCACTAACTGAGTGGCGCTAGTGTGCATATGAGCCTGCAGGTTTATTATGCTATATCTCGAGGGCTTTACTAATTAGGACACTGCATTCTTCAAAAAACTTGTGTGAATTCTCTCACTACGCGGCGCTAGTGTGCACATGGGCTTTCAGTTTCATAATGCTGTATCTATAGCGTCTTATCAGTTAGGACATTGCTTTCTTCAACAAACTTGTACTAGTGACGAAGCCCTTCCGGGTCGTAGTCACATAAGTTCGGAATTCATTCATTACGTGGCGCTAGTGTGCATATGAGTCTCTAATTAAAGAATGCTATATCGAGAGACCTTTTCTACTTGGGACTTTGCTTTCTTCAGCCTACTTGTGCTAGTGGCTCGATTATTCCATGTGATAGGCTTATAAGTTCGGAACTCACTCATAACGTGACGTAAATATGAATATCAGTTTCTAGCTTGTTTATGATTTATTTCAGGTCAGTAAATCCGACGAAGGCCGGGGTGGCCTCAGCTGTATACAGAAGTTTCATCCATTCTCTTCGGCCCATGGCTGCATTCCGCCAATCTCGCTGTCTGCGAAGGGGCCGCATGTCGCTTTTTACTTGATCGATCCACCTTGCTCGTTGCGCGGCTTTTCTTCTTATGCCTGTCGATTCGTTCTTGAGAATCATTTCAACAGGGCTAACGTCCGACATTCTTACGACATGCCCAGCCCGCCGTAGTTGACCTATTTTAGCGGTATACGACGGGAGGTTCTCCCAGCAACTGATGCAATTCGTAGTCCGTCCTCCATTTTCACTCCATCGTAGATCGTACGCAACACCTTCCGTTCGAAGACACCGCCTCGATTTTAACACCGTCGATCTGAGCTCAGAGTGGGAGGCTCAATTTTGCGTGGCATATTTGGTGCATCTGGTGTCATGGTTGCCTCAACGCGGAAGCAAAAGCCATGGGGTTGGTCCACCGGTTAGTATTCAATATATACTAGAAAATAAGAAGAATGATTAGTAATTTCCATTTAATTCCAACTACCTTTATTGCTTATCTTGACAGATACGCGTATTTCGTCTATAATGTGCAGACTTCTTCAGTGTCGTGTACTAATACCCAGTCGAGTATTAGTACACGACACTGAAGAAGTCTGCACATTGTAGACGAAATACGCGTATCTGTCAAGATAAGCAATAAAGGTAGTTGGAATTAAATGGAAATTACTAATCATTCTTCTTATTTTCTAGTTACAGGTATTCCACTAAACAGCTCACACTCTCCATAATTCAATATATACTAGTTGCCCATATACTGTGAACATTTGACAGCTCCATCAGTTTGTTTACGACAGCTATGGCGAGAATAGTGAAACCACTTCGATCTATGGTTTTTCGTACAACCTGAGATTTTTGCTAATTGGCGAAAATAAGGTCTATCTCAGCTGTTTCAAGGCATTAAACTCTACAGTCCTGGGTAGAATTGTTGTTTGGAGTAAGGTCAACAAATCAGTGTCATTGGATTCCGGTTAAATTTAAAATATCACCGCTAGGAGCGCTTTACTTACGAGTTAATATGAATGAGTTCAGTGTCGCTTTGGAATAAGAGATAATTTATTTCATCCTATGTTATCTCGGGAGTTCCACCAATTAGGACTTGTCACTCTTCAGTAAACTTGTCCTAGTGGTAAATCTATTCTTAGAGGTGGTCACATAAGTTCAGAATTCACTCACTACATGGCGCTAGTGTGCATATGAGCTTCCAGTTTGTTATAACTGTAACTCTAAGGTGTCAGATGGGCTTAAACCATCAAACAATTTTGTTGGTTTAACTAAGACTGTGCGTGTATTTGCTTTTCTATCTCGTTACAGAACGTTTTTGTTGTGTTGGTTATTATTCGTCACGACGTTCATTTTAATTCTTTCCGAAGCGGATGTCTAAACGTTACAAAGTGGCCAGGACGGCTGTTAGGTACAGTTGTATGTGAAAAAAAAACTAGAACTGTTTGACTCGCTCATACCATAAGAAAATTCTGCTATTCCGATCGAGGCTTGGTGCGTAGTTCTTTTTTTTTTGTTATATTCGCTTTAATAAGGAGTTGCACCATGACGTCCCCTAAACTAGCTGAGGGCGAGTTCGTTGTTTATCGTAAGGGGCTATGCATAAACCACGTAGACTTTTCTGGGGGGAGGGGGTCTGGCCAAAGTCTACGCTCCATACAAAATTTTAAAAATGTGTATGGAGAAAAGTCTACGAGCGGGGAGGGGGGGGGGGTCTGAGATTTTCAAAAATGAGTCAACGTGGTTTATGAACAGGCCCTAAGTTCATCGACTTGGTCTGACCAAAAAAAATCGAGAGAGTAATTATTTACTGCCCAGCGACAGAGAACTAGTGCCCTTGTCTTGATATGATGCGAACGGCACTAACAATATCCATGCTCACTTGTGTCCTGTATAGACAATAAAAACGCGTCGCTCTATGTAGTTTAGTGTTCTTCAGTAGCGTGTTGTTATAAATAGATTTAGGTTGTCTCTCGCTCTCACTCTCTCTTTCTCTCTCTCTCTCTCTCTCTCTCTCTCCTCGGTGATGAGTTTACCCAGGCGGCTAAAAGTAGCCTGAACAAATTATAAACTAAATAACTACATACTTCTACTCCTTATTCACTATTCCACTTCCACATTGCTGGCCCTGGCTTCTCTAACACATACATCCGCACTGGCGTTTCCAACTTTCCTGTCTCTTCTTATTTCTTTGCTCTAATGGTATGCTCAGCGTTCACAAACTGAAAGCTCAACTGTACACTAGCGCCACACAGTGTGCGAGTTCGGAAACACTTGGGACTACCATCCGGAAGGCCTTAGCCACTAGCACAAGTTTTCTGGAGAAAACATCGTCGTTACTAGTGAGGCTCTCGAGATACAGCAATAAAAAACTGGAAGCTCAAATTTACACTAGTGCCACACAGTGAGTGAGTTCCAAACATATGGGACTACCACCCAGAAGGGCTTAGCTTCTAGCACAAATTTGATGAAGAAAGCAATGTCCTAATTTACAAGACTCTTGTGATATAACATTTAATAATCTGGAACCTCATATCCGTACTAGCGCCACGTAGTGAGTGAATTCCAAATGTATGTGATCATCATCCGGATGGACTGGGTCACTTGATCGAATATACTGAAGAAAGTAATATCGTAATTTGTAAGACTCTCGAGAAACAGCATAATCAAACTGAAACATCATATGCACACTAGCGCCGCGTAGTAAGAGAATTCCGAACTTATGTGACTACCATCAGGAAGGCTTTAGCCATTTGCACAAATTTGCCGAAGCAAACATTGTCCTAACTAGTATGGCTCTCGAGATATAGCAATCACAAACTGGAAGATTATATTCACACTAGCGCCGTGTAGTGACCGAATCCCAATTTTGTGTGACCGCCTCTAGGAAGAACTTGGTCATTAGGACAAGTTTATCAAAGACTGATATGTCCTGACTGGTGAGGCTCTCGAGATATCCCAGGATGAAACCAATTACTCCTTATCCGAACGCGTCACAGCACTCATATTTAGTAACTCGAAAGTAAAGCGCCTCTAGCGGTGAAATTCCTAATTAAATCGGAAACCAATGACACAGATTTGTTGGTCCAACCCCGTACAACAATTCTGCTGAAGATTGTAGATAGACCTGAGATAGACCTCATTTCCCCCAATTAGTGAAAATCCCATAGGCTGCCAGTATCGATCTTTACGGTTTGCCCGAAAAGAACGAAACCGAAAAGATCGGTACCCGACTGCATATAATTTTGTAAACAAATAGGGAAAGTAATTCAACCGTTAAAATCTTGAAACCCTTAGCACTTTCATGCAAACTACGGCCATCAACACAAGCAATAACATTTCCCTAACATAATGGTTGTAATTTTGAGAAATTTACGTTTGAATCTTTCTTTCCCTCTATGTTTACAAAATTAGATACGTCTGTTTGAAAATGCACTCAAAAATTGTTCAACAACGCAACAAAAATATACCGTGCTGCGTCAATAACCGGACACTGAATCTACAAATCCGGACACTTTTCAAAGTTATTTATCATAGTCTACCATGCAGTTGTCAACACGTAAATTTTAACACAAGCATATGTCAACCAACCACCCAACATATTTATTATATGAAAAAAAATGCTCTACTAATAAATGAAAAGCTAAATGTCCGAATAATGATGCAGCACGTCTACAAAGATTGATACTGCCATCCGTTCTAGTAAAATAAAATTGTTCGTTGCTATGTCGACAATACCTTTCCATGATGAACAAACCTTTATTTTTCTTTCGTTCAATTCATTGCTAATCAAGAAAAGCGCGAATTTCAATTCGACGTTTGGAATCGCAAAACCGATCATCTGATGAATAATCAAAATATCTCTCCCTCTGTCCACAGCCGAAATTACGAAAGCGGACTGCTCTATCGATGCCGCGCATGACATGGGAGTTCTCTCGGCGGACTTCTGCAAAATCGTACATGCTGACCGTGAGTATCATGAGTATTTGTGCTTTACAGGCCTACCCGAACTACTTTTCAATCCTTCTTGACAGCCGCCGACAATTGCTCGATCATCTACACGGTGGCCACATGCGGCACGGATCATGTCATCAGAGTTTGGCGCCTTTTCTACATTCCTGCCAACGTGGATCGAAGCAAAAAATCTCGCCTCATTCCCAACACACCTCAGGAGCATTTCGCCGGGCAATCGACCATCTACAGCACGCAAGTGATGAACGCCAGTTGCGTTCAATCGATCGCAGCTCACGGCAGCTCGGTGACTTGTGTTAGGTAAATAATTCGGGCCATGCTCGACCAGACTAACATTTCGATTCATTTAATCGACGACGACGACGACGCTCTTATCATCGTCGCCGTCACAACCTGTCCAATCGATATGAATTGAACGAGCTTGTTCATTGTCTAATGAGCTCTATTTTCGTGTGGCCTAAATCCCCTCCCGCACCCCCTCCCCCCAACCGACTAGCACAGGTTCAACAGTACCGGCACTCTACTGATATCATGCAGCCTCGATAAGAAAATCAAGATTTGGAACCAGCAGGGAACGTGCATCAAAACGCTGTCGGAGCATTCGCGCTACGTGAACTGTCTCGCCATCAACAGCGACTCGAGCGTGATTGCTTCGGGTTCGAACGACCGCTCCGTGGTCATCTGGGACTTGACCGATAATCTGACCATAGATTCGCACATCACCGGCATCCGGTCGCTGCTGTTTACGCTGGCATCGAAGACCACCGACATTCCGCTGGAGTTTATCTGCCCGATTACGCATGAGGTCATGAAGGAACCGGTTTACGCCGAAGGTATGTTGTATGACGGATGTTATATTTGGTTTAGGAGTACGTGCACAGTTAATAAAATTTTGCCATTTTCAATTGAATTTCATGCACGAGCATGCAGATTTAAGACTATTGTCAAACATGAAATTATAGGAATTAAAAATTACGTGTGATTTTAATTTTACATGAATTGAAGACATCTCAGATAATTTTGAATAGATTTAAATTTTTGCAATTTTGATCTGAAATCAACTTCATAAATACAAAAATAATTGACCATTGTGTCGAATCTGGAGATTGTTTTGCAAAAAGCATTTGGTTGTTCGAAAATCAGCGAACAAACCACCATTGATAAATCAATTTGGTCTCAACGATTTCTATTTTACTGCGGCATTATTTCCTTCTTGCTGACCTGCTTGATGTTTTTCTATCACCATTTCAAAACAACAGCAGTTTCACATCATGGTAAGATCATTAGTTCTACCCAGTCATATCAGATGGATTTGGACGAAAAAAAAAAAATGGGAGATGGATTTCGACGAAAAATGTGTTTGATTGAATTTCTTTTCTCATCTCTTCCAACTCATTCATATGTGCTAAAGGACGCTTGCATGTGTCGGTTTTAGGGGACAGAAATTTACATGACATTTTGGTAGTGTGTAGTATAGTTCATATACCTAATTCGGGGGACAAAAAGGATAACAATTAACCTGTTTCGCTCCGCGTTTTTGAGAGCATTAACCACCGCTCAATAGTCTGAAAATCCTTTGCGGGGTCCGACTGGTTGGTGTTCTGCTTTTTCCAAGGTATCTGAATGATGCCTATCCAAACCCGCCATGCTTGCCCCATATGGCATTGCAGGTGAACGAAAATAGCATCGTATCTCAAACTTAACACCTCCAACCCATCAACATCGTCGCCAACTTTTTGTTTTCTTCAGCATCTCCACCTGCTCCGGCGAATGTTTGGTCAAAATTTCCTCCACCGTAGCCATTCTTGGCTCAACCGGCTTGAACCTGTCTACCAAACTCAACTTTCGGCATCCCTCTAGGACTCGGGAAAATCTCACCGGACACTCCGGTCACCCAATCACCCAATCGACTCTGACCCAATCGCCGTTCCATCCGTCCCTCCTTTTTCCTATAGGCATTTTCAGCTTGTCCTTCTTTTTCACTTCTGCCAAACTGATAGGGTTCGGTCTGCGGCTGTTGAATTTGTTTGTCCAGTTCGGAGCGAAAGAAGAGCGGCTTTGACATCCCCTTCTCGCTGATTGTCAGCCACAACAGCACCTTCTTGGGGAACTTGGTGTATGAAATGAACCTCGGAGCTCACTTCCTTCGTGGGGGAAGTAAAATACGAAGTGCCCTGCCAGTCGTTGCCATCCAGGGTGGGATAGGTCTCGTCGTCCATCACCCCCGCCACGTCACGATTCGCCGGGAAAATCGAGTTGACCATCTTATTCAGCCCCAGCCGCTGCGTCATTGCCTGCAGCTCCGAAACCAGTGGACGCGACTTCCGCTTCCTGACATGTATGTTCATGTTCGGCAGGTACTTTTTCACTGTTTGGCCGGTTGAACCGGCCTCCCGGCCAAGCGAACGCCGCGATGTAGCCACTTTTCCCTCGGTCTTCCTCTTCAGCATCCTTTGAAGCTTCTTGTCGTCGGCCGTCCGGAACCGGGCTTTCTTTCGATGCTCTGATTGTTGTCTAATAGCGCCAAGACGTTGTAGATGCCGGAACGGGCGTATCCGGCGTCCACAAAGTGCAGCACGATGTCCGTTTTCGACGCGACGGGTGCCGTTCTTTGAACGCGCACACTTCTGAACGGAGTTGCTTCACTGTGTTTGCCATCACGGTTAGAGTTCGGCTGATAGAGCTGTCAAATTTTGTCTGCTGACTCATGGGATACTATGATTGATGCTGCATGGGTAGTTTCGTCAGTGCGGGTGAAGGTAAACCCATGAAAATCGGCAATTTTTGTGAATTTTTTTTAAATTCAAACGTTACAAAAAATCAGGAACAATTATCAAATATGGGTAAAGGCAACTTTACCCATAAATAAGTAACTGCACTATTTTACGATTATGGGTAAACTGAGCATAGAGCGTAGTCATTCGATGTAGAAGTGTGAATGCGGTTCTAAAACTTTACGATAAGAAACAAAACAATACCCATATAGTTTGAGCACTACTTGTTTTTTTTTTTTTTAAATTGGGGAAAAATGGGGCGGAATTTTTTTTTTTCCCCTCAACCAGAGGGGGGTTGGTGGGGGGGGCGCGCGGAGAGGGGTGGGGGGGGGGGGAGAGGAGGTATCCCGGGGAGGGGGGGGGGGGGGGGGGGGAGGGGGGGGGGGGGGGGGGGGAAAGGCAAGGGGAGAGGGGGGGGTGAAAAAAATACCCCACATGGAGATTTTGAATGGAGGGTGGTTGAGGTGTTTTATTGTTGTAATTTTTTTTTTTTTTTTTTTTTTTTTTTTTTTTTTTTTTTTTATATATAAATTTTTTTTTTTTTTAGTGTTGATAAAAAAAATTTACAGTCAATCGCAAAATTGAGCATACACCTGAAGGGAAACCAGTGATGCTGTTGTTTTTGTAGGAAATCGTTAGTTTATCCAATTTATGGAAATGTGTTTCAATCACTTATTTATTAAACTAATTAAACTTACAATCAAATTTGTTTAAGGACTTTCATATTATTTTTGACTGCAATAAATTGTACAAATATTCTGATTTGGGCACCGCAAAATTGAGCATACAGCGTCCCCGGTGTCAGAAAATTCTTATCTTGCAATGAAAATAGTTGAGTTTTGCGTCTGTTTTTTCTTCAGTGTCATATGTAAACAATCTCTAGCTGCTTGGGCAGTAAACATATCCTGTTGCTGTAGTGTTTTTTGAAAAAATGGCATCGAAAAGGAAAGAAACAGATATTGCTACGCGAACCCTGATCATAAGTATGTGTTGCCGCGGAAAGTCGTTACGGGAAATTGGAACTGCCGTCGGAAGATCACATGCTACAGTGCAGAAAATAGTAAACAAGTGGAAGTACGAAGGCACACTGAAAAACCGGTCCGGCAGAGGACGAAAACGGATTTTGAACGCAGGCGATGAACGGGAAATTGTGCGCGAAATACGAAAGAATCCGAAAACAAGCATTCCAAAACTGGCAAAGGAAGTTTCTGACACCGTAGGAAGACCCGTCAGTGCAGATACCATTCGGCGAGTGGCTCACAGGAACAACCTGCGAGGTCGGGTTGCTCGAAAAAAGCCACTCCTTTCGAAAGTTAACATAAAGAAGCGACTGGAATTTGCAAAGGAGTATGTTGGAAAGCCACAGGAGTTCTGGAACAAGGTTATGTTTACCGACGAGACCAAAATCAATCTGTTTGGGTCTGGTGGAAGGCAGATGGTGTGGAGAAAACCAAATACGGCGCTAGAGAGCCAACATTTGACCCCAACAGTCAAACACGGTGGGGGTAGCGTGATGTTATGGGGTTCAATGGCAGCTACTGGAACCGGTACTATGCAGTTCATCGACACCACCATGGACAAATTCGGTTATCTGAACATCCTCAAACATAACCTACAACCTGCCGTAAAGAAATTGGATCTACCTCGTGACTACTACTTTCAGCAGGACAACGATCCCAAGCACACCTCGTACATAGTACGAGAGTGGTTGCTATATAACGTCCCAAAACAGCTCAAAACACCTCCTCAATCACCGGACTTGAATCCCATCGAGCATTTATGGTGGGAGGTTAAGCACCGGTTGAACAGCGGCGAGAAAAAGAAAGCAAGGAACAAACAAGGACTCAAAACCGCGATAGAGGACATATGGAATAGTATTCCATCAACGGTGACCAGGAATCTCGTGGAATCAATGCCGCGCCGCTTGCAGGCAGTACTGGATGCTAAAGGTGGTCATACCAAATACTGAATGGCGATTTTTTTTTTCAATTTTTGCTTCAGTTTGCTCATTTGTTTGTTTAATACTTGAAGTGTATGCTTAATTTTGCTGCGCAAAAATAGGAGTTTTTTAGTTTGCTATGTAAATTTCAGCTGAATTCGTTAATTTGCTTTAATTTTTACATATGAAATACAAATAAAAATGTTGGAATTTGAAATGTGGAAAATTTGTTTTGATTTTTTATAACTTATTACTGCAAAGAAATAGAGAATAGTGGAATCGTTACAGCTGTATGCTCAATTTTGCGATTGACTGTATTTTGAATGTAGTTGAACTCAAGACAGAAAACAGTAGCAGACTTGCTTTAGATGTTAATCATCGTATTGGTATATACCAACTGATGGTACTAGAGGTAGCCGTTTTTTTTCAACTCATTTAGATGTTTTTGTTTGAGTTCGAACCGATGTTGAGTGATGATGACGAGAACGCCATCGTCAACGCTGATGTGGACGCATGGTGCGATAGGGCGGCGCGGTATGTAAACTCAGCATCAAATTTAACCATTCGCTTCCCCCCTGCGAGGTGAATCCCCTATTAGCGGTGCTGTCGTTTACTGTACACTGGTGGGCAAAACAAATGGATTAAAGCTGTCAGGAACGGCCGGTGGTCCAATTTGCCATTGCAATTTGTGTATAGAATTGTTCATTTATCATTTCAATTCATTTGTGAAGGGTCCTTAGGGATGTATTTTAATGAGAATTGGAAAATATCATGGTATTTAGGATGGTTAACTCTATTTGTATCAGGACGATTGATGGAAAGGAAGCTTTCAAGGAAGCTCTGAGACAACTTCAAGCGATTTGCTGGGACTCGGGAAAACATAAGTAAAACTAGATTTTTTGGAATTATCCAGAAATTTGCATTAGGAACATTATACGGAACGTTTGGTACTAGCTATTGATACTTGAAAAGTAGTAACGTGATACGGGGTGAAAATGATCAGCGGTGTTACATTATTCGTTTTGGGTTGCATTTTGAGTCTATCCGTAGAAAATTTTCTTTGGAAGAGATCAACAGTAATCTGTGATTTGATTTTTAATAACAAAAAAGCAGACTTTACTGCAAGAAATATAACTTCACTTACGAGGTATTCATAAAGTTTTACTGACCAGAGTTCCACTAAACTAAATCATTTGATGCTAATGCACTTCGTGCCATTCTTCTTCTTCTAATGTTAAAACAACAATAAAAGCAATGATCCACGCCCAAAGACGAAGCAATAGATTTTTGAACCTAAAAACTCAGCGGTTGTTTTAGCGTCGTTGAATTCGACTAGGCAAAACTCATGGCAAAACTCGAAAACTCGAGTTTCGAGGATTTCAGTTTATCAGAACACTGGGTAAGATTTAGTCTATTTTGAATGGTTATATTTTCCAGTGCAAGAAAATCTAATATTTCTAGACAAAATCGTCAAAAGGTCGAAAGTAACAATTGTAAATAATGACTCAAAACGTAAATTTCCTGGCAATGCCAGGTTGCTAACATCTTTATCTACTACCAACGGAAAGATAATAACTCCCTGCATCTGTTTCTGGTGCTATTTTGTTTGTGGGAGCAAGTAGATCCCAGAAAAATACGCTAGCAGTCATCGTTTACAAATGTTACTTTTGACCTTTTGACTATTTTGTCTAGATTTGTTCCATATCACCTAGTTCTAACACACAACAAGATTTCTAGCTTGGACCTCGTTGTACTAAAACATATTAGTACAGGCAGTAATCCAGTACCAAACCAGCCAGTGAGTATAATCAGCAAGAAAAATATCCACCGGTGGTTTTTTCAGAACAATTTTATTTTTAATTGAGCTATTGATTTTTGTTCTCGAATTATTGATAAAATTGAATAAAATTATTTCAATCTTACTGGCTGGGTAGTAAATACTGGCTGGATAACTTCATGTACTAATATTGTTTAGTACAACGAGGTTTACTGGCTGGTATGGTACTGGATAACTTCTCCAAGCCGACACAGAACGTCAAGAAGTACAAGGGCCGTTGAAATATTACGTTCAAAATTGAAATTCTTGGGACCGGTCAAATGAGCCTAGTATTCAATAATGTCTACGGGACCAGCCGTTCTTGGAGTTAAGGTGCCGCCACACGGCGCTTCAAATCCATGTAATAGTTCACAAAAATATAGCTGTTATAGATATCTATGATGACTTTCGAGGAACGATTTTGCAAAAATATGAGCTATGAAGTAATAGTAGCTATGTAGTAAAAGTAATACTTATACATACTATAATTGTTATTATACGATTATGATGATGTAGAAGGAAATGTTCTCTCGTGACCATGAGGCCCCAAAAGTGGACAGTAATTTTGCTAGAACGAAAGATATGAAGAGAAACTGTTGATAGTTCCGTTGGTGTACGGCAGGCTGTGAATAGAAGTATTTGTAACTGAGCGAAGGGCATTTGGAATAGTACTCGAGCCAAGGACACATTCCTTTACCATACTACCCACGTGGTGGGTAGGCAAGGGGAGGATATCCCCTTGACTGGCAAAATAATGCGCGCCTGATCGTGCTCATGTACTACAATGGTTTGTGATGGGTTTAGCGATTGTTTGTACACACTCTGCCTTGTTGCCTACATGGGCGGGAGAACTATCTCCCGATTGGGTTTATTTTTAGAATACAATGTCTAATTTTTACTCAATTTTCTCTCGTCGTACTTTGAATTAAAGACATTGGAGAGAAAGACCGTAAAGTGATACTGGTCCCCATCAGTATGGTTTAATGGGTTCCCCCATTATGGGTTTTACATATTAGGTGCGCAACTAAGTTCTCGCTGTTTTTTGGTGAAAAAGGAACTTTATTATGAAAACAAAGGTTACAAACGAATTATTCAAAGTATTGCCCATCACTAGCTACGACTTTTTCCCATCTTTATGGTAGAATGTGAATACCATTTCGATAGAACTGTTCGTCTTTTGATGCTATCCAAGAATCAAGCCATTTTGAGATGTCATCATATGAGTGGAATTGCTGACCAGTGAGACCATGTGCCATCGAACGGAACAAGTAATAATCGGACGGTGCAATATCAGGAGAATATGGCGGGTGGGGTAGGACTTCCCATTTGAGCGTTTCCAAGTAGGTTTTCACGGGTTTCGCAACGTGAGGTCGAGCGTTGTCATGCTGAAGAATCACTTTTTCGTGTCTGTGCTCGTATTGTGGCCGTTTTTCGTGCAGTGCTCGGCTCAATCGCATCAATTGAGTTCGATACCGTTCCCCGGTAATGGTTTCGTTTAGTTTCAACAGCTCATAATAAATAACACCAACTTGGTCCCACCAAATACACAGCATAACCTTCGCAGCGTGAATATTCGGCCTAGGCGACGATGTTGAAGCATGCCCGGGCAGTCCCCATGAATGTTTCCGTTTTGGGTTACTGTAAGGAATCCATTTTTCGTCACCCGTCACAATGCGATGTAGGAAACTCTTCCTTTTTTGCCGCTGGAGCAGTTGTTCACAGACGAAAAAACGACGCTCAACATCTCTTGGATTCAAATCGTAAGGAACCCAAGTTCCTTGCTTTTGAATCATTCCCAACGCATGCAATCGCTTAGAAACGGCTTGGCGGGAAACTCCTAATCCTGAACCAAACTCTTCTTGTGTTTGACACGGATCCTCATCGAGCAATGCCTCCAATTCAGAGTTTTCGAAGTTTTTTGGCCTTCCTTCACGCGGACGATCATCAACACTGAAATCACCGTTTTTGAAGCGACGATACCAATCACGACAGGTTGTTTCACTCAGAGCAGCATCACCGTAAATTTTTTGGAGCTCTCGATGTGCTTCAGCCGCCGTTTTCTTCGAATGAAAAAAGAAAATCAACACTTCCCGCAAATGACGATTATTTGGCACGAAATCAGACATCTTCAAACAATCAAAATATATAACACTAAACCAAAATCACTGATTTGGCAAAGCGGTTTGTTTACCATATGTCTGAGCTTGGTTTATGACGCTTGAGATGTACTACATTCAACCAGCACTTACTACTGGCGCCATCTATTGCTAAACAGCGGGAACTTAGTTGCGCACCTAATACTATAATTTTTATGTTTGTATTCTCCATACGTAGAGAAACGATTATGATAATGTAGAAGGAAATATTCTCTCATGGCCATGAGGCCACATTATATGTTATAAATAACTAGAATAAAACATGAAGATGCTAAAATTATGGCATACACTATGAATTTGTTTGTGAAACCTAACTGTATTTGATCATTAATGGAATGAGTTTACTTGGGCTTTTTTTGCATGGTCCACACCGGAAGAAAAACGGAAGTACCCAGATTGGAGCGTGGTTGAAATTTTTATGAAGGTATATAAATTTTTCAAAAAATACGGATCATTTAAATAAGTATGTCCAAAAAGAACATTTGTTAAATATCTTATCATAACTTGAAACCAAAAACGAAATCAATATGATAATAGAGATGTCAGATTTTCAGCCACAAATATTCATAATTGACAGAGTTGCAGAAGAATGAACGTGATGTTTCTTGGGAGCAAAACTTTACCCACCTTTTTTTGATGGCATATTTTGATCCAATATCTGACGCAAACTATTTTAAAAATGACCCTGATTCTCTTGGACCATCTGGTGACTACTAAGAGCCACTAACGAGTTGAAATATAAAATATCACCATTTTATTCGAGACGTTAACAGGTGAAACTCAACTCAGATGAAACTATTTCGGTTAAACATTCGATACAAACGATTATACGAATGTTTCGGATTCACCTAAGGACCACAAGTCATTGGTCATCTGATATATCAAATAACATTATTTTATTAAGATGCAAACTGTTGCAGATTTAAATAAGGGCATACTTCGATCAAATATTCGACGCAAACTATTTAACGTCTGTTTCGGATTCTCATGACGACTATCTGTTGACCACTCAGAGTCACTGACCAAAAACAAACCATTTTACGAAAGTCTAAAAAATTACAGATAAAAACTAAGGTATATAGTACATTGGATACATATTGTGCACAGTCGGTTATATAGTATTAAGGTTCTGAATTCACCTAAGGTACCCTGAATTTACCTAAGAAACCCATGGAATTTCTTCACTAGCTGGTATATCAAATAACATTACTATATTAACATTTAAACAGTTTGCAGATCAAAATCGAGGCATACTTCGATCAAATATTCGAGGCAAATATTGTTACAGATATTATGGCTTCTCCTAATTACCATCCGGTGATTACTCACAGTCACTGACCTGCTAGAATATCCAAAAATAACCATTTTATTAAGACCCCGATAGTTGCAGATGATAATCAAGGCATTTGATCGAATATTGGAGGCAAACAAGTTTACGGATATTCCGATTCACCTCAATCAAGCGGAATTTTTTTTCCTGGTCCATTTTGGCTTTAAAAATATCGCGAAAACACAAATTAGCATAAAATTCAAACCAGCTGTCAAAAAGCCTCGACCAACAAACTATGAACTATTCCGTTCGGATGGAATAGTTCATAGCCTACTACTATACCATAGAAACTAGCGCTAGACTGTACACACGACAACGGCCACGGCTCTATATCATAGCGTCGAACAATCGTTTGCAAGTCATAACTATCAGCTATCACTACATAATTTAGGTGTTCCTATGAGCTATTGCGTAATTTTCAAGCATATAGTTCACTATATACTAGAAATAGCCACCTTGTGGTGTCTTAAAGGTGTCGCCAAACGGCGAGTATCTATAATATTTATATGTTAAAATCCAAAAAATCGGGGCACTATTCTGGGTAAATCGACCAACTCGTTGCTGGAGACGTTATGGGCCGAGGACTGCCTTGTAGAACAAATATTCGATGGCTTTAAGAAATTTGAGCAGGCATATGTAGAGAATTTTTTTTCCAGAATGTCTTAAGAGCAGCTGATCGTCCCCGCGTCAGATGAGCCATACAACTTGCCTACTATCGGATCCGAAACAGATATCTAAGGAGCCAAAGATCCTGCATCAGATTCCCCAACAGCAATCGGCAAATACACCACCATCACTGATCATTCCTTTTGCTCCTATGTTGATGTATTGTAAACTTGTATTCAGCATCCACCAAAGCCATTAGAATGATGCTGAACTGCTTTTTGTAATTTTAAAAATCACTGACGCTCTTGTCAGGGGCTTTGATACTAACGTGCTTTCCGTCTAACGCTCCTACACAATTGGAAAAAACCCAAAAAATATTTCAAAATCACGTGAAATTGACAACCACTGCTCTTCTAAATAATATTCGAATTTTAAATAAACGTATCCTTTCAATTTAATTTAATTTTTGCTGCACTAAGAACAGATCCATTCGAATTATCTGAAACATCAAAGCAATAAACTTAACCGATTTCCCTCTCTGAAGAACTTCTCTGAAGAATTTCGCAGAAGTTGTTCACAGAACTTCTCCGAAGATCTTTGAAGAACATCACCGAAGTTCTGTGAACAACTTCCCTGAATTTCTATAAAGAACTTTCCTGAATTTCTGTGAAGAACTACCCAAAAGTTCCTCTGAAGAACTTCCTTTGAAGAATTTCCCTGAAATTCTTCTGAAGAACTTCCCTGAAATTCTCTAAAGAATTTTCCTGAACTTCTCTGAAGAATTACATGAAGCTCTTTGAAGAACTTCCCTGAAGTTCTCTTCAAGACTTCCCTGAAGTTCTCTGAAGAACTTTCCTAAACTTCTCTGTAGAACTTCCCCTAAGTTCTCTGGAGATCTTCCCTGAACTTCTATAAAGAACTTCCCTGAATTTCTGTGAAGAACTTCCCTGAAGTTCCTCTGAAGAATTTCCCTAAAATTCTTCTATAGAACTTCCCTGAAATTACTTCCCTGAAATTACGCTGAAGAATTTTCCTGAACTTCTTTGAAGAATTTCATGAAGCACTTTGAACAACTTCTCTGAAGTTGTTCGCAAAACTTCCCTGAAGTTCTTTGCAGAACTTTCCTGGAGTTCTCTGTAGAACTTCCCCGAAATTCTCTGAAGAACTTCCCCGAAGCTCTCTGAAGAACTTCCCTGAACTTCTATAAAAAACTTCCCTGAGTTTCTGTGAAGAACTTACCTGTAGTTCCTCTGAAGCATTTCCCTGTAGTTCCTCTGAAGAACTTACCTGTAGTTCCTCTGAAGAATTTTCCTGAAATTCCTCTGAAGAACTTCCCTGAAGTTCTTCTGTAGAACTTCCCTGAATTTACCTCCCAGAAATTTTTTGAAGAATTTTTCTGAACTGCTCTGAAGGATTTCATGAAGCTCTTTGAAGAATTTCTCTGAAGTTCTCTTCAAGACTTCCCTGAAGTTCTCTTAAGAATTTTCCTAAACTTCTCTGTAGAACTTCCCTGAACTTCTATAAAGAACTTCCCTGAATTTCTGTGAAGAACTTCCCTGAAGTTCCTCTGAAGAACTTCCCTAAAGTTCTTCTGTAGAATTTCCCTGAAATTACTTCCCTGTAATTACTTCCCCGAAATTCTCTGAAGAATTTTCCTGAACTTCTTTGAAGAATTTCATGAAGCTCTTTGAACAACTTCTCTGAAGTTGTTCGCAAAACTTCCCTGAAGTTCTTTGAAGAACTTTCCTGGAGTTCTCTGTAGAACTTCCCCGAAATTCTCTGTAGAACTTCCCCGAAATTCTCTGAAGAACTTCCCCGAAGCTCTCTGAAGAACTTCCCTGAACTTCTATAAAAAACTTCCCTGAGTTTCTGTGAAGAACTTCCCAGAAGTTCCACTGAAGAACCTCCCTGTAGTTCTTCTGAAGAATTTCCCAGAAAGTTCTTCTGTAGAACTTCCCTGAAATTACTTCCCTGAACGTCTATAAACAACTTCCCTGAACTTCTCTCAAGCACTTTTCTGAAGTTCCTCTGAAGAACTTACCTGTAGTTCCTCTGAAGCATTTCCCTGTAGTTCCTCTGAAGAACTTACCTGTAGTTCCTCTGAAGAATTTTCCTGAAATTCCTCTGAAGAACTTCCCTGAAGTTCTTCAGTAGAACTTCCCTGAATTTACCTCCCAGAAAATTTCTGAAGAATTTTTCTGAACTTCTCTGAAGAATTTCATGAAGCTCTACGCAGAACTTCTCTGAAGTTCTCATGAAGAACTTCCCTGAAGTTCTCTATAGAACCTGCCTGAACTTCTCTGCAGAACTTCCCTGTAGTTCCTCTGAAGCATTTCCCTGTAGTTCCCCTGAAGATCTTCTCTGAGATTCTTCTGAAGAACTTCCATAAAATTCCTCTGAAGAACTTCCCTGAATGTCTCTGCAGAACTTCACCGAAGTTCTCTGAAGAACCTTCTCAAAGTTTTCTGAAGAACATCTCCAAAGTTCTTTGAAGAACATCTTCAAAGTTCTTTGAAGAACTTCCCTGAACCTCTATATAGAACTTTCCTGAACTTCTGTAAAGAACTTCCCTGAAATTACTTTCCTGAATTTTCGTGAACTTTTCTGAAGAATTATATGAAGCTCTATGAAGAACCTTGCTGTATTTTTGTGGAGAACTTCCCTGATTTCTGTGTTTTATTTTTGGTAGTGGGTTTCGCCCCCCCGCCCCTCTTCAGCATTAGTCCGCTACCCTTCAAGAAGAGGACGGCGGTGTTGTTGAGATGGTGGGTGTTTTTTTTTTTTTCCTTCTTTTATGATGGAGCAGCAGCAACAAAATCATTTTTTTTTTGTGGGGGAGCAGCGTAGGACACGCGAAAAAATGTATGAGAAAGGTGAAAATTCTACATACACTGATAGGCAAAATAAAGTGCCCACCTCATCGTTTTTTAAATTTCTCTCATTTACTTGGTTCAAATTAAAGTAAACACACTGTTTTTTTTTATTATCTTATTTTTTATATTCTTTTTAAGTTTCACTTATGGAATACTGAAAAAAAAGGAGTTTTACTTAAAGAAAAAAATATCAATTTGTGTTGAAAAAAAAACAGTGAGTGCCCACTTCAAAAATCGATATGTTTTCGATAAGTTTCCATTGGAAGACCCCTCGATTGTTTATGTTTTGATATTTTGACATGTTTTGAAGCAAACGGCTCAACCTGGTGCATTTGTATACGTGATCGCATTTGATTCAATTGAAAAAAATGGAGAACGCAGTGCTTTCGAAAGCAATTCCCTTGTGTATCCGAAAATTGGTCGTTCGTGATGTGCAAAACGGTGAATCGCACCGGGCTGTCGCTAAGAATTACAGTATCAGTAAGGCAGTGGTTGGTAAAATTCTTCTGAAGCTTAAAACGTTTGGATCAGTGGTGGATCGCCCTGGCAGAGGCAGGAAGCGAAAAACGGATGCGAGAACGGACACGAAGATCATGCGCGAAGTCAAGAAGAACCCGAAGGTAACTGTCCGCGAGATCCAGGAAACCCTTCAGTTATCAGTTTCCGGTCGAACTGTTCGTCGCCGTCTCGTAGCACAGGGGTTGAATAGCAAACTTGCCCGGAAGCGCCCATTTATCAGCAAGGCAAACAAAGCCAAACGGCTTAAGTTTGCTAAGGAGCATGCTGATAAGCCCCTAGAGTTCTGGAAAGCGGCGGGTTCGTGTTTGGTGCAGATCGGGAGAGGAGCTTCAGGAGCGTCACATCCAAGGCACGATGAAGCATGGAGGAGGAAATGTGATGGTCTGGGGGTGTTTTTCGTGGGGTGGAGTGGGAAGCATTGTGAAAATCGACGGGATAATGACGGCAGATTCTTACATCAACATCCTGCGAGAAAATCTGGAGGTTTCGCTGATCCAGACGGGCCTTGAAGAGAAGTTCCGAAAAATTCTTCCGGTGACAACCAGAGAGTGTGGGTCGGGTAAACTGGTGTTACCAATAAAAATGAGGGGAACAAAGAGGAACGCGGAGAAGAGGATAATTATGATTTGTTGTTTTTTTTTTTTTTTGTGTTGGGGAGGGGGAGTTTTGTTGTGTGTTTTTTTGCAAGATTGTTTTTGATGTTTAGAAGAAAGTATTCCAGCAGGACAACGACCCGAAGATAGGAAGAAGAAAAGTTTTCGGGGTGTGGGGACAAGGGAGGCCCCAACGGCACCAGGGGAGGGGGGGGGGGGGGGGGGGGGAAAAGGGGTGCAAAAAAAAAAATTGGGGGGGGGGCGGGGGGAGCCAAACAAGACGGGGGGGGAGGGGGGCGGAGGGGAAAGGGACAATATTATTTAGTTATATTTTTTTTTTTTTTTTTTATGTGTTTTGTGTGGGATAAGGGGGGGGGCATTTTTTTGTGTGTGTTTTTTTTTATCAAAATGGATTTTTTTTCTTTAGTAAACTCCTTTTTTTTTGATTCAAAATGAAAAAAAAAAAAAAAAAAACCCGCATTAATTCACCGATGGTGAGACAGAACCCTTCTTACACTTCACCAGAATTACGAACTCAAATGTGGCCAGTATGGTTCTGGATACATATTTTCATCAGAAATTCCATGAAGATCCAGGAATATGCGATATGTCATACATTGAGTTTATATAATGAACTATTTGTCAATACTGAACGTTTTGTTCATCGATGTGATGAAAATATTGCCATTAATAGTCTTCAACGACCTGTTTATGTTAGTTATATAAAAGGGGAAATTACATTAATTACATAAGAAATTTCATATATTCAGTCCATAGAATGAATTATTAGACAATCCTAAGCGTCAATTTTAATTATCGATATAAATTCAAGATGCTTAATAAGTACATGTTCGTTGAAAATTGTGTAGTTATAGTAAATTGAGACTTTGTGTAATTTTCGAATATACTCGTTGCAGTTCAAACCCGGACCACTCGAGCCAATCGATCCTGCTCTATTTCTATAGAGTCGCATAGTGTGGCTAATCCGCTATATGTGCTATACAACGCACCAGATGCGGAACAATAGAATGCAAGCGGCATCGATCGGGGTGAATGGTCTTGTTCGGTTTTGAACTGCAACGAGTATATTTTCATCTCACAATTATGTGCTCTCAGGTATTGTTTTGGTCATATCTCCATGAAGGATTATCCAATCCTAATGAAATTTTGATCAGTTATTTAAAAATTTTATAAGTTTAATTTGGCGCTAACAAAACTAAAATCGGTACACAAATAGCTCAGTATGTAATCGGAGACTAAACTGTTTGATTACTATTATAATAGGCCGTCAAGTACTGTTTCGTTCATATCTTCGTAACGAAATGTCCGAATAAAAAAAAATCAATAGCGTTCTATGGGAATGTTGTAGCTTTCATTTGCCGTCAACAGAACTGAAATCGGTTCACAAATGGCTGAGAAACCGATGTGACATTATTTGTAACGCACACACACACATACACACACACACACACACACACACACACACACACACACACACACACACACACACACACACACACACACACACACACACATACATACACACAGACATGTGCTCAGTTCGTCGAGCTGAGTCGAATGGTATATGACACTCGGCCCTCTGGGCCTCGGATAAAAAGTCGAATTTTCAAGCGATCTTAATACCCTTCTTTTGGTGTAAGAAGGGTAAAAAACAATGAGCGATAATTGAATTTTCAAAGACAATCCCAAATCAACTGCAGTGCGGTGGCACTTCCAGATGGCAATTAAGAAATAGTTCACTGTTGTCGTGGGTAGTTATAATGACGGTTCAATTAATATATTCATACGTGGTGGAGGAAAATTTCCCAACGCCAACACCATTTGACAAGTTACTCAGGTTCTCGGACGTTCTCATTGATTGGATCGGAACAAAACTGCACTCTCAGCTAAGTCATCCAACCAGGAAAAGGATGAATCGCAAAAAGTACACTGTGGGATCGGAACGATCAAGGTAAGGACGCGAGATGAGCGCGAAATGCGAGACACCTCTTGATAGTCTACTTATTGTTAATGCATCATTGGATCTGGACATTTTTTACAAACCAGCAGCTACGAGCGCGCTTCTAATAGTTTCGCCAAATCATAGCGTTTAGATACCAACCAGTCACCAGACCGGCGTGCGAAGGCATCAAAGCGTACTCCACAAGACAACGTTTGCGGTGGTAACCTCTTCCTCAATTAAATTCATTCTGTGATTTTTTACATTATCTGCGCAATTTTGTACGTCCGATCGAATGTTCTTAATACCATGTATTTTAAACGATTTTAATAGCACCATCATCCTGTGTTTTCTCGACGAAGAAGATGGCTCGGTTGTGTAACTGATTAGCCGTCGTGCCATTTGTTCATTGGTTTTTGTTTTGTATGCTATCTCGATCCGGTATGATACGTTTAATTAGTTAATATAATGGTCGATGAATTTTCTGCTCAGACATCATGTCTACAACTGTGACCAGGCATCAAGTTTTGCCGAACAATTATTTTAGAGTTTAGAGTTTTAGAAACTTTTTGAGTTTCCTGCGCATAGCATCCCCATGCCACCTTGAGCCTCTGGTCCAAATCGGTCGACGTTTACTCATTTCCAAAGCAGAACCATCAAGTGTGTATGGAGCAAAATCATAACAAAATCGTAACGACGTTGTAAGTATACAGTCAATTATTAGATTCTTATCGAAAATTGTACGTCCAATAAGATTGTACAAAACGCTAAAAGATCTGCATTTACCCCCTGCAAAACTGTAAGCAGTTTAATGAAGTGATGTCAGATGATGGCAAAGGGCCTTATGCCTCCATCCAGTATGGCAATAAAACAAAGTGTTCAGAAGCACAGGTTGGCATGGCTTTTTTGTGTTAAACATATCCATTTTGTATTCAAATTGGGCGTTGGTGTTACTGTATTGGCCGTCACTGTATTTTAAATACAAATAACAAATATGAAATACCGCAAATAAGACTATTGTGCTTGTCCTACTGCTTCATGATGATGATGTGAACTACCATCTAATGTAGCAAGGCAACTGCCTATAGCACTGGACTGTTTTAATTAAACGGTTTGATCAAGGTTGCATTGTGGTAAATGTTTCATCATGTCCCTGTATGAAGGGCCAAAAACGTATTGTGGGCCCGTAAGCAGATACACTTACGCGCAACCCAGAGCTACAGGGGTCTAAAGAGAATCTCCTTCCAGAAACAAGTTCGCAGAAACCACAACAAAACCTAGCCCCCGCCTAGTAAAAAGTCCCACTAGATGGGAAGAGCCCGCCCTTTATTGACGAAATGATAACAACAGGAAGTTGGCAGTCCCACTCTTCCTATCCAAATCGCTTCAATCGGGTGCTCTGATGGTCCCTCCCTTTATCCAGCATATGGTGTTTTATAAATATATGCAAAATTTAGAGAAATAATATGATTTTCTTACCTTGATTTCGAAATCATCTTACCTTGAAGCTTGTGTTAGAAAATCGCTGGAACAACTGGGATTTTAGATGTTCCCGGAAGTGGTGGAAAGTCACCAGCCAGTGGTTAAAACCTGGAGGAGGAACTTTTTTTGCATTGCCACCACTTCTTGAATTGTTCAGAGGAAGGTGGGGTTTGCCTGTTCTGCAGTCAGCGCTTTTTGAGATGCTTTGACGGTGCCGTTGACGTCTTGCAGTAGCGCGCTTTCTCTTCGCACCCGTCTGAACAACAGAGTACTCCTCGCTATCCCTCAAAGTCCCGGAGCCATGATCATCAATGGGCAGGGAAGAAGGAAGATATTATTGTCAGGTTGGGCTGGTGGAACAGCGGCCGGTGCGATCTTTAAGTATTTCTGCATAAGAGCGCTTTGACCGCTGCTGCAACGAACCGAATTTCATGTTTCTCCCGCTCTACATACTTCGGGCATGCAGAGAGATCATGGAGCTTCCCCACAGCGTATACACTTGGGGTCATGCTGCAGGGACCCTCCACGTGGTACTCACCGCATTTGCCGCATCGTGCTTTGTTACAGCAGTAAGGTGCAGTATATTAAACTGCTGCACTTATCCCAGTGCATGACCGTCGGTATATAGAGGCGAACAGTGCTCAAGCTTCCCAACACGAGGAAATTCGGGAGGGCAGATCCAGAGAAGATCACGATACGAATTTGAAGGCTTTGCCGTCGGAGGACACATGGTTGTTGACATCAAATCTGAACTGATGGAACGGCACGATTTTAAACCCACCAGTTCCATGAGCCTTGATGTCAGCGCATTAAAAAGGATCGGTGATCACTCAGCTATTTCAACTACGTGCGAGGAAGATACACATGGTATTGTAAAGAAGAGCTCTGAGGCAACAATCCTGTTAGCTTCTTCGCGATCACCCAGAGTGATGCGAAGCTTACTGCGACTGGGAAGGTTATTTCCTGGATGCTCCAGAAACGACTTTGCCAGCTCCAATTTAGAACGACAACGGTTTACTTCTGGGCCGCAACCAGAAAGGAAAAAAAAAAAAAACACTACAAACCCCTTACCCCAACCTAATCCTTATCACCTCCCATGGCGTTCAAGTAGTCCGCATAGACCAGTTTGCCATTACCCCTCCCTAACCCTCGGCTTTGGATTGACTTGCGCTCTCATTGTCCCACCAAACGCTGCAAAATTAAAATTAAAATGAAATTAGATAACGCAGAAAATTCAATGTTTCTTTTTATCTGTGTAGACTGTGAAAAAACTAACCAAATATCGACCAACACACTATGGGGGATTTTCATACAAGCAGGCGGACAAAAATATTTTCAGCATTTTTTCGAGATTTTATAAGTTTTCTGTAGCTGGTTTGACTGAAATATATTGCTAATGCACATTTCTAAAAATTTCACGATCAAGGGCTTTAAAAAGGGCTTTACTTTTGCTGATTTAAAATGACCTATAATATCTAGAAAGTTTCAATTTATTTCCTGTAACGGGGTATAACTAAAAAATGAGAATAATTTTAACTCCCTCTTTCCAAATCACAAACGTGCACAGAGAAAAGAGAGATTATGTGAATCAATGCTCTCTGTCTCCCCAACATAATCGCATGTTTTGTTTTGTTCCAACTTGTTCAGTTGTGTTCAAAATGTCATCGAAGCAAGAAGCATTACGCGAGCGGATTGTACAGTTCTATCAAACGAACAAAACGTATCCTGAGGAACTGCTCATAGGAGTGGTAGTGGGGGACCGGCTAAAATAATGGACAAGAAAGGACTTAGATAGCTCCATAGTACTTTTAACAACAAGGATTCGATTAGTCAATCTGATGCAGCAAAAAAGGTCAAGACTACGCCACCTCACATCTGAAAGACGTAGAAAAATATAGGAATAGTCTGCCACCATAAATCAAGAGCACCAGAATACACAGAGCAACAGATATCAACCGCAAAATCTCAATGCCGCTGGATGACCCGAAATTACGCCGGAAAATGTTTCGTTTTGGATGATGAAAGCTACTTCCCTCTCTCAAAAACCCACATTCCAGGAAACGATCGATATTATTCTGATAACATTTCTACTGCATCTCAGAACGTGAAATATAAGTTTAAGCATAAGTTTGAGCAGAAGGTGATGCTTTATATTGCCATAACTGAGAGATGAATTTCCAAACCATGGCTCAAGCTCAGTGGTTTGGCTTTTAATCAAGAAGTGTACCAAAATCAATGTTTGAAGAAAATATTGATTCCATTTCTTCAAACATATCATGCAGATGGAAATTACGTGTTTTGTCCAGATAAAACGTCGTCGCATTATGTAAGAAAAACACAAGCCTCCTTGGAAAGCCAAAACATCCCTTATGTACTAAAAAACTGCAATCCAACAAATTTGCCCCAGTGTCGCCTGATTGAAGATTTCTTTGGATATTTGAGTTCGCTGGTGTACACTGATAGGCAAAATAAAGTGCCCACCTCTTCGTTTTTGCAATTTCTCTCATTTACTTGGTTCAAATTAAAGTAAACACACAGTATTTTTTTTATTATCTTATTTTTTATATTCTTTTTAAGTTTCACTTATGGAATACTGAAAAAAAAGGAGTTTTACTTAAAGAAAAAAAAATCAACTTGTGTTGAAAAAAAAAACAGTGACAAAATAAAGTGCCCACTTCAAAAATCGATATGTTTTCGATAAGTTTCCATTGGAAGACCACTCGATTGTTTATGTTTTGATATTTTGACATGTTTTGAAGCAAACAGCTCAACCTGGTGCATTTGTATACGTGATCGCATTTGATTCAATTGAAAAAAAAATGGAGAACGCAGTGCTTTCGAAAGCAATTCCCTTGTGTATCCGAAAATTGGTCGTTCGTGATGTGCAAAACGGTGAATCGCACCGGGCTGTCGCTAAGAAGTACAGTATCAGTAAGGCAGCGGTTGGCAAAATTCTTCTGAAGCTTAACACGTTTGGATCAGTGGTGGATCGCCCTGGCAGAGGCAGGAAGCCGAAAACGGATGCGAGAACGGACACCAAGATCATGCGCGAAGTCAAGAAGAACCCGAAGGTAACTGTCCGCGAGATCCAGGAAACCCTTCAGTTATCAGTTTCCGGTCGAACTGTTCGTCGCCGTCTCGTAGCACAGGGGTTGAATAGCAAACTTGCCCGGAAGCGCCCATTTATCAGCAAGGCAAACAAAGCCAAACGGCTTAAGTTTGCTAAGGAGCATGCTGATAAGCCCCTAGAGTTCTGGAAAACGGTTCTCTGGACGGACGAATCAAAATTCGAGCTGTTTAACCGAAAGCGGCGGGTTCGTGTTTGGTGCAGATCGGGAGAGGAGCTTCAGGAGCGCCACATCCAAGGCACGATGAAGCATGGACGAGGAAATGTGATGGTCTGGGGGTGTTTTTCGTGGGGTGGAGTGGGAAGCATTGTGAAAATCGACGGGATAATGACGGCAGATTCTTACATCAACATCCTGCGAGAAAATCTGGAGGTTTCGCTGATCCAGACGGGCCTTGAAGAGAAGTTCGTATTCCAGCAGGACAACGACCCGAAGCATACTGCCAAGAAGACCAAGTCTTTCTTCCGGTCTTGTCGGATCAAACCGCTGGAATGGCCTCCACAAAGCCCGGACCTCAATCCCATCGAGAATTTGTGGGCGACTCTCGATGCCAGGGTTGACAAAACTGGTGTTACCAATAAAAATAACTATTTTGAAGCCCTGGAGCGCGCCTGGGAAGAGCTAGATCCACAGCACCTAAAGAACCTGGTCAGGAGCATGTCGAAGCACCTGCAGGAGGTCCTGAAGGCCAAAGGAGGACACATCAATTATTGAAATGCTTTTATTTTACTTTAATTTATGTTTTCTGTAGCCTAAATGAAGTGGGCACTTTATTTTGTCACTGTTTTTTTTTTTCAACACAAATTGATTTTTTTTTCTTTAAGTAAAACTCCTTTTTTTTCAGTATTCCATAAGTGAAACTTAAAAAGAATATAAAAAATAAGATAATAAAAAAAAATATAGTGTGTTTACTGTAATTTGAACCAAGCAAATGAGAGAAATTGAAAAAACGATGAGATGGGCACTTTATTTTGCCTATCAGTGTACAAAAACAACTGGAGAGCCAAAGACTGTAAACAACTGATTAATAGAATCAAAAGATGCATTCGCCAAATCGATAAAGAAGCTGTACAACGCTCCTGTTCAAACATCAGGACAAAGCTTCGTCGAACAGCTGATGGCGGACCGTATTCAAATGTTCATTTTTTTTTAAAGCTAAGAGACGTGCCTTCAAAATAAATCAATCAGTTTTCCTTTCTATAAACAAGTCTTTTTATTATGGCCCTAATAAATAAATTTATTTTTTAGTTATACACCTATTGTTTATTTTTTCGGTTTTCTGCAGTTTGGTTGATTAAAATAGATTGTCAATAGAATTTAACAAATATTTCATTACCAGTTTTTGAAAAGGGCTAAATTAATTCATTTAAAGGGCTTCAAATGGTGAGTTGACTACTTCGAAGGTGGGTGCGACCGCACTCTCGTCCTCACAAGTTCCTACCTCACGCCTCCACGAGTCATTTGATCACAAAAGACTGCCAGCTGAAACATGGAGACGCTGGTTTGCGTAGCCTGGGCAATGACGATCGTGTACCTTCAAATCATATTTTATATTTTCCATTCTAATTTTATTAATAATTTCAGCACGCTTTGGATTAATCTTTGCATTCCAAAACCATGTAAGAGCCTGGGGCAACATGACAGGCTCAATCTTTTTTTCAGCATTTCAGCATAACACTTAATTTAAAATTGCACTTCTGAACTTCAACTTCTATACTCATAAAAGACTGGCATGTGCTTATAAGCAATGTAGGATTATATTTTAATATTATGTTGAGTGACATTATGGTAAGATAAGCCATTTATTTCAGAAATCATCAAACCGGTCCCTTCGAACACTCCAATTGCTATCTTTGATATGTTACTAGAACAATATAACGAAAAATTATTACAATATGTCTTATAAAATAATATCTTTTATTGTAATTTTATCTTTGATATTTGAAATGATCTATTCTGTGTTCAGCTCTTCTAGGACTAGTAGGATATTAATACATATCTATTTTTTATTTATTTTCAGTAACAATCCATTGGATGTATCGTTCAAGTTTGAGATTTGAATATATTAGCATTTTTGTCTATAATGATATCCTTATTTTTTGTGTACAAAATATCAGGGTGGCCACAGAACCGGGAAAACCGGGAAAACCGGGAATTACCCGGGAATTCTAAAAAACCGGGAGAAACCGGGAAAAAACCGGGAGTTTATGTTCACATGATTATTCATCATTTAGATTGTCTGTGATTATCATCAACCTCTAGGTATTCCGTGTTTCTTAGCGTGTTCATCCATAACGATCCGTGAAATTTTAGAGTGTGTCAATTGATTTACCTTTTATAAAGGCTGGTTCACAGTTCTGGAAAAGCGTCACGGGATTTGGGCGCCTGTGTGATTAAAATGGAGCCGGGATTTGGATTCCCGTGGTGGGAATTAAGTCTACACAAAAATTACAGTTTTCCTGAAGTGTAAACCCAACCGCGGGATTTTCTCCGGGAAATAAAATTCATCTCTACACACTTCTTCCTGGACGGGAACAAATTATTCCGAATTGTTTCCGTGCGGTTTTTGCAAGTTTGAATTCGAACAAAAAAAAATTAGATATCAGAAGGAGAGCTAAGTTCCGAAACCGGGGAATTTTTAACATTTGGTCCGAAAAAACCGGGAAAAAACCGGGAATTTGAAAATGAAAATTGTGTGGCCACCCTGTAAATATACTAAATATTAAATAACATATAAGGGGAAAGGGAGGGACCATCAGAGCACCCAAGCAAACGATAGGGAGCATGGGACTCCCTCCTCCCTATTGTTAACATTTCGTGGAACGAGAGCGGGCTCTTCGACCCTACTATTGGGTTTATTCTGTCAATCGAGGGCCCGATTCTAGTGCTGTGAGTGTGAACTTGCTTTTGGAAGGAGATTTTTTTTCCCTATATTCGCGGGTTTCGCGTAAGTGTCTCTGATTACGGGCGCGCCCAAACGTTTTTGGCCCTTCATACAGGAGCTTGATGATCACAAACAACAATAGAATCCTGATCAAATCGTTTTTCAGATTATTCCACTGCTATGGAAAGTTACCCTGCTACAATAGATGATAGTATTACATCATTATCACCATCATCAGTTGTAACTTTTGGCTTATATTTCTCACGTTCTGTGTTTGAAAATATAGGAGGGTTGTCACGGTATTGACCAACAACTGATTTTTTTCACCTTTTTTTTGTTGTTAAGTATTTTTTTGTGTTGTAAGTGGGTATGTGTTTAGAATTTTTTTTTTTGGATTTGGGTTCGTACTCAATTCAGTGTCACAGGTTGTGTTACCGCAACTCATTAATCCAAAGTATAAATTTCACCTAAAACTATGTACTAAGAATGATTTAAATAAATCTAGGTTTAAGATTATTTCCAGTTACTCACTTATTTAGAGAATATAGAATATTAATAAATAAATCAACTCAAATAACTTAGGATTCATTACAGTAACCCAAAACGGAAACATTCATGGGGACTGCCCGGGCATGCTTCAACATCGTCGGCTAGGCCGAATATTCACGCTGCGAAGGTTATGCTGTGTATTTGGTGGGACCAAGTTGGTGTTATTTATTATAAGCTGTTGAAACCAAACGAAACCATTACCGGGGAACGGTATCGAACTCAATTGATGCGATTGAGCCGAGCACTGCACGAAAAACGGCCACAATACGAGCACAGACACGAAAAAGTAATTCTTCAGCATGACAACGCTCGACCTCACGGTGCGAAACCCGTGAAAACTTACTCGCTGAAACGCTCAAATGGGAAGTCCTACCCCACCCGCCATATTCTCCTGATATTGCACCGTCCGATTATTACTTGTTCCGTTCGATGGCACATGGTCTCACTGGTCAGCAATTCCACTCATATGATGACATCTCAAAATGGCTTGATTCTTGGATAGCATCAAAAGACGAACAGTTCTATCGAAATGGTATTCACGTTCTACCAGAAAGATGGGAAACAGTCGTTGCTAGTGATGGGCAATACTTTGAATAATTCGTTTGTAACCTTTGTTTTCAAAATAAAGTTCCTTTTTCACCAAAAAACAGCGAGAACTTAGTTGCGCACCTAATAACTCGCGAATTGTTCCACAGCCTTAATAATTGAAGAAAACATCTTTTTTTTTTCGAAATGTGCACTGAATGCTTCATTCCAACATTATCTATTGATTGAAAAATATATCATTTGTATAATGTTCCTTACATTTCATGATTCAAAGTTTACTGAATTTTTCAGCTGTTTAAAAAATCAGTACAAATTTACTGACCTCAGTGAAAAAGACTATGTGTGAGGTAGGGTGTCATTCGAATGACCAAATTGTCTACGCTCGTTCACAATTAAAGACCTATGACGCTTCTATCGAAATGTAAAATCTGCTGTAAAACCATGTCGAGCTAAACATTTGAAAATAAACGGTAAATATATCGGCGACGAATCAACCCAAATAAAGATAAAATACAATTCATGGTGAATATCATAAAAATAAAACAAGCCATCATGTGAATGATTTATTCAATTGTATTTATAATAGGGTAACGGGATGTAATGTTAGCCTAGCTCCTTCATTCGGCCCATATACTGAATATGTCATTAATTCGGTGATAATCAACAAAATCATGTTGCTATCAGGATGACCGATTTATTTCAAAGCAATTGAGAAATTATTAATCAATTTATAGTCGTTCACTTCCGCGTAATTGACGATTTCCTTACCTTTTGAGACACCATGATTTGACTGGTTAAGCTAAACAGATTATCTACACGATCCTCGAATGATCAAAATTTGGCTAAATTAAACCGATAAACCAAGTAATACATCCAAGATGTACAGAAAATAGTCAGACGTTCTAAAGTAACTGTTCACATAGCTAGAATAATACTTATTTAACTAGAAAACTGTTGACCCAATGTTAGAAACATATATTTATGATGTGTGTGCGCCATACACACAACGTTTATAAATTGTGTCGAATCAACTTCATAACATAGACTTATACATTTTATGAGCAATTGAAAATAGTCTTCATCCATCACCAAAAAACTTGTATAGCAAATCTAAATGTGTAATAGATATAGATGAATGGATCCAAATATGTTTGGTATGATTATTTATCTGAATTCATTTTCTTCAAATAAAAAATAGAAGGTATAACATCGTTAAATATATCCATTGAATGTTATTCACATTTTCAAACAGGTATGGTTTTACCTCGGGTTCTATAGAGATAAATGTTGAAAGTTGGTCGCAGAGGATCATAATATTAACGTATCAGCTTCTGTGTACCTTTTACGGGAGCAACAAACATATTTAAAAAATTAAAAATAAATCACCAAAGTCGATCTTTAAAATGAAAATTACAGAATTTTCGGTAAAAGAGTAAATTTTTGTTGTTGACACACCGAAGAGTAAAACCAACAATCAATATGCAACTAGCGATTTGAAATTGGTTCACTGTTGTAGAACCCCTTGGTCCGAAGTACACCTTGAAGCCAGCACCTAACTATACATATTTGCGCCTTTGTTTTGATTTGCTGTGTTATTTTGACAGAATATTTGAGAGTGTGTTCGTGTGAGTTCATTATTAGGGGCGTATTATTAAGCTTGGGACCGAGCTTGGGAACGATGTGCTAGTACCATAGACTAACTCTAAGACCAGTAGGTCCCAAACAAATACGATATTTTTCTTGGCTCAGTCAGTACTAGCACATCGGTCCCAAGCTCGGTCCCAAGCTCAATGATTCGCCCCTAACAACGTAGCTCACACCAACACATTCTCAAATGTTGTGTCAAAATAACATAGTGAATCAAAACAACAACCAAGATACTAGTACCGGAAGGTACCGAAGAGCGCAAGAATTATTGCAAGGTGCAGACTGCAAGGTATACTTCGGACCTAGGGGTTCTACAACAGTGAACCAATTTCAAATCGCTAGTTGCACATTGATTGTTGCTAGTACTGACTGAGCCAAGAAAAATATTTTTTTTGGGGGCCGCCGCGTTTTAGTGGAGAGATTTATAAAAAAGAGGCGGAAAAAAAATTACCTTTGTTTAAATTAAATTTTGTTTTAAATTTTTTTTTTTTTGGGGGTGATAAAAAAAGCTAAGACGATAAATTGCTTTTGATAAATTTTCCATGGAAGGTAATTATTTAAACTTACTTGCAAAAAAATTATATGCCCTTGCGAGCGGCCTTCCGGCAGTTAACCGGAACATTCGCTATGGCGGACGAAAACATGCGTGTAGGCATGTTTTTGAGTTCTTTCTTCGTTTTATTTTTCAATTCCTCCTCAGTTTTCGCGACAAAATTGTTGAAGTAGATCTTACGCTTCAGGTTGGCCCAGAAATTCTCGATGGGACGCAGCTGGGGGACGTTGGGCGGGTTCGCCGACTTGGGTACCGAATCGATATTCAGCCGCTCCTTCGCCCTTATGGTATTTCTTGATGAACGACGCAACTTCTGGCAGGCATTTCGTACTATAAATTTCCCCGTTCACGGCCAGTCCGGAGCCAGTCAAAGAGCGGCTTTGACTTCCCCATCTCGCTGATTGGCAGCCACAGCAGCACCTTCTTGGGGAACTTGGTGATAGGATTTGGGAATTCTGACGGACATTAAAGAAGCGAAATTAGAGAGCAACTTAACAATACTTTATTCACGTTCGAGTTCGTTATTTGGAATGAGATAAAACATTACAAAGAATAAGAAAACTGGCTGCTGATGGCGCCAAAAACAAAAACGTCAAACTTACGGTTTACTGCAGGGCTGTAGGCGATTACCTGTGACTGAAATTGTCTCTCATCACCCCTCCTCAATTTCTGGAACGTTGCACGCCAATCCCCTCCAGGAGACGCTTAAAGGCCACGGACGGAAGCCCCTTTGTCATAACATCCGCCAACTGTCGCTCCGAAGGAATGTACTCGATGACTATATCGCCTCGTTGCACCAGTTCTCGGATAAAGTTGAATTTGATGTCGACGTGTTTCATACGATGACTATCCCTTGGCTCTTCTGCCACTTGCATACAGGATTGGTTGTCTTCATAATACGGCACGGATCATTCGATAACAACTCCGAGGTCACCTAACAACCTTCGCATCCATATTCCTTCACAAACGGCCGTGCACAGCGCAACAAACTCGGCCTCAGTCGTAGATAAGGCCACTGTTTGCTGCTTCCGCGTTAGCCAAGCCACTGTGCCTCCGAAGACTCGCAGAATGTAGCTGCTCATCGACCGCCGATCGTTGATGTCGTTTCCCTAATCGGCATCTGAGAAAACCATCAACGCTGCTTCGGCTTTGCCACCCGAAATCGAGAGTGCCCTTCACATAGCGAAGGATGCGCTTCAGGTAGCACCAGTGTTCATCCGTCGGACAACTTTGCAACTGACTGAACACGTTCACTGCTGCGCACAAATCCGGTCGTGAAGTGTGGGCAACGTAAGCCAGACAGCCCACCAGCTCGCGAAAAGGCTTATCCGTTCTCTCCGCTTCAGTTCCTTTCGCCATCTTCAGGTGGCACTCGACCGGTGTGGAGATCGGTTTGCAATCCTCCATGTCAAAGCGCCGAAGGAGACTCTCCAAATATCCTCGCTGCGAAATCCTCATGAACCACCTCTCGATGTTTCTCTCGATGTGCATACCGAGGAAGCAGCTCACCTCTCCAAGATCCGACATGGCTAATTCCTTCTTGAAGCAGTTCTTAATCACCGAGATCGCCTTCACGTCACGACCAATGATGAGAATGTCATCGACGTAGAGGACTAGCATCATTCGTTCGCCGTTCATCGTTCGCACATACAAGCACTGGTCGTTTTCACTGCACTTGAAACTCAGTGACGAACTGGTAGAACCGTTCGTTCCACGCACGAGAAGCTTGCTTGAGGCCATACAAAGCACGGTTCAGACGGCATACAAGCTTCTTTGTTCCTAAGGCGAGACCCTCAGGTGGAACCATGTAAATCT